>CM060102.1:10049564-10360121 GCA_030522485.1 Stenchaetothrips biformis
GCGAAACCTTTCGTTTGTCACGGAAACTACGTTGCTGTCTTTTCGTGCGTGTTGCCGAGCACACAAAGCACAAATACCGATTAGTGTAATCAGTTTATGAAGCACTGAGCAGCATTGAGGTTATCGCACACCTTTTCCTATTATTGCGATTGACTACAGACTCAAGATGGCGGACTAGCGGCTGAGATCAGACTTTGTTCATTCGGAGCGAAAGACATCGTACTTCGCTAATTCAGGGCTAAAGACATCACTCTTTTTTCTAATGAACCAAATAAAACATTAATTCAAGGCAGCTTGGTCGCTGGGCGGGTTGCTTTGTGTGCTCGGCAACGCGCACGAAAAGACAGCAACGTAGTTTCCGTGACAAACGACAGGTTTCGCCACAAACAGGGTGCGGAAACGACCCAGAGAGCGCGTGAAGCTATGCTCCCCGATTCTGCAGAGGTTAAGGGAAACTTCGAGATTATGAAAACACGGCCATTGTTTGGCACACGCTTTGCACAGATGGTAAGAGTATGAAATTTAGAGTGCATTAGACTTATTAGCCCTCCCGGAACTTCCCAATTTAACTTCAACTACAGAGGATATGTCCATTGACGGCGTCACCGGGGTTTTTAGCAGTTTTCAGGCTTTATTGCAGTTTTCGTCATTTTTACTTACATTTATTGTGGGTAAAATTCAGTGTTTCAAGGAGGCTAATGAGCCTAATACACCCCAAATTCCATGCTCTTTCGATCTGTGCAAAGCATGTTTCAAACAACGGCCTAGTTTTCATGATCTCGAAGTTCTCCTGAACCCCTTTGCTAAACCGGGGAGCATGGTTTCACCCGCTCTCTGGGTTGTTTCCGCCCCCTGCCACAAGCGATCCGAACCATATGTTTGTATTTCTATCCCATGTAGGGCTTCTATGTACTCGCATTTGAGAAATAAGGGACGGCTGTAGTATAGAACGTTGGCACGGGGTCACAGGGAGTCTAATTAAGTAGCAGGGGCAGGGCTGTGTATGATGCGGTAGTCTCCTATCAATTAACTATTGGGAAAAATGATGAAAAACGTGTTTTTGCCGATGCGCGACCTCTAAATAATGTTTAAAAAATCTGAAAAAAATTGGTAAGTCCTCTTTTTACATAAGGAACTTAAGTCTGAGGTGAGAGGTTGAATTTTTAAACATCGACTTTTTCGTGGGACAGTCTAGCCGACGTGCGCTGCGGGTTGCCTACCCGGGATCCCTGTTAGGCGCCATGTTAATTTCAACCCTTCATAACCTTTTTTTCTAAGGGGCGAATCAAATGCCTCTAAAGGTCAAAACGTTCCTTTTGGCCCCCACTATCGATATGCAAAGCGGCATCATAGTACGATGATTTGCAGTTATCGCCCAAATCGCTCGACGTTCACCAGGCACTATAACCTCAGAGCCAACACCCGATTTACACTTTAAGTCAAGACGAAAGGCCTCCTTGCACAAAACTGAGACATCAAAAACATAAGAAATGGGAGGCGCCGGTCAAACACTTAGAATCCATAAAAGTCGATCCACGAATGCTTCATGTCTGCTTGGATGTCCCACTCGGTAGTAATCTTGAACAGAGCTCTCTGGAGGGTAAGCCAGATGTGGCTACTTTCTGGGGCGTATGACATGTGAAGAGCCATGTACGCCTTGAAGCAAATGTCCAGCGCTGTCATGGGACAAGGCACTTCATAAACCAAGGCCGCAATGGACACATAGATTCTGGTAATTTGGCTTAAAGTGGCCCCAGGGGATGAGGGGCTGCCGCTGCCCCCCTCCTGCAACCTCCACAAGCTTTTCTGTCCGGTGGGCTTCAATTGCCTTTCTCAATTCAAGACCACTTTAAAAGATAAAAACAAACAAAATTTCTCGAAGAAGAATTGGATTTAGTACATTTGAGGTAAAAAAAATACTGGAGAGCCAAATATTTACTTACCATTGGAGGATGAAGCTGTCCCTGACGAAGCTGACGCAGCAGATACCTTGCCGACCTCTTGGCGCCTATGGTTGGGTCGAATGTGGGCCAAGAGTGAAACTAAAACCACATTGCGGCGTCCTGGCGAAAAAAAAGGAAAGAAACGGTTAGGACAAAGGAATCACATTTTCCCACAAAATTCACAAGGCAAAAGTTCCATTGATCCAAAGAGTAGAGTTACAAATGAGACTCGAATCAAAAGTAGAAAAGTTCCATGCCTTAACTCAATTAGATTTTTTTACTACAGACTTCCAAAACTATCTTGAGAATAAAAATTGAGGTGAAACG
This sequence comes from Stenchaetothrips biformis, assembly GCA_030522485.1. Classification (NCBI taxonomy): domain Eukaryota; kingdom Metazoa; phylum Arthropoda; class Insecta; order Thysanoptera; family Thripidae; genus Stenchaetothrips; species Stenchaetothrips biformis. The sequence continues at coordinate 10,051,835 of CM060102.1, forward strand.
AAATGAAGTGGAACCAAGTAATATGATCATGGATGAACTTTATAAATTTTTCTTCTTACTTAGATACAATACCGGGACTTTCTTAAATTACTTTCGTCGCAGTTAATGTATAAGTTGAGGAGTTGCTTCCCCTTTTCGTCCCTTACATCCTTCGCTAAAGAAATAGTTTTGGAAGCAGAGATGGGCCGACGCGCAAATAAGTCGTCCTCTTTAGCTGGATACAAGAGTTCAAAATCAGCCATCAACTAGAAACACGAAAAAAGGTGACCAAGTTTTAGACCAATACAATTTGTTGTCATAAAATTTCGCTTCACAATTTTCTTAAATGCCCTCATCCCAGTAATCAGCATACAAGTGTGGGCACACTATTCAATTAGATAAGGCAATACAGAATGCAACTTATACACTTACTAATTTCAAGCCAGACTTATGTTGGAGCACAGGCCATTTGTCAACATATGCATTTGAGAAAACATTCTCCTTGTTCCCACCCCTCCCTAACCTTAATGGAGCAAGACAGGCCTTTGCATGGCCGTTCCTACCCAACATGGGCTCAAAACGGCTTTTTCGGCTAAATCGGCAGGGCCGTTCCTATCTGCGTGTTGCCCAAATGCGCTCTTTTAATGAAATGTGCATGGCCGTTGAAACGGTTGAAAAGGTTATGGCAGTCTAAGGACGTCACGAGGGTATCACCTGTGACTGAAGGCGGGCCATTTGCGTTGGACGAGATGTGCGGCCGGCATGTTAAGGACGATAAAACTATTGTCCCATTTGAGGTCCACGTGCCAATGTCATCGAGTCTCTTCGATTCTCCAGACGAAGGAGGGTGGATGCCGTTAGGGCAAGGAGAAGACGCAATAGATGAAATGCTCAAAGCACTCGGCGGTGATCCCAGTGACAAAGCGACTTATGACGGAATGGGGTTCCGGCTCCCACTGGCGAATTCCCCTGCTGGCGAATCGCCCCGTCACTTCCGTGTAGCGCCGCCGTCTACGGTTAAAGGAATCATGGCGATCCCTGTATATAATGCACCTGGAGGTAATGACTGAATGTGTTACTAACGTTAATGGAATAAATGATAAATGTTTATCACTGAAATGACCTTGTTCTTCTGTGAAGCATATCGGGGTCCACGCGTGGCCCGACCACTACGTCAGCCATCACCCCTAATGGGTTTAGACGTACTTCGACGAGCAACTGTCGCTGCTGCAGTTATGCATCCGCCACCAACTGTGCCTGTAGTCTCAACCCCCCAACGGGTGAACCTACTTGATGATCTGGCTGGTAATTATCAATACCCGATCCGAAATACTGGCTATTATATTTAACTCTATTGACATGGTTTATTTGTAGTCAGTGATGCTGACGAAGGTGGAAGTCCAATGCGGGCCGTGCCGATCGAGTGCATCCCTAACCCATCACCGGGGCATCTGCGACAGTTGACGGATTTAGAACGGGCGAATACGCCTTCGCTTCAATCAACTGAAGAGGATGTCGATGTGGCAAGCGACATGGTTACATGTAATAAATTTGAAATTCTACATTCTGCAACATTCGCTGTGATAGGGTTTCGAAAATCTCTTATTTATTGATGTCTAGATTGCTGCCTTTTAAATGCCCCGAACGTGGCGCAAGGTTCAAGACAGGTAAAGTCTTGCAGCAACATCTACAAAGCCATCTGGCTGATGTTGCCAGTGTATCAGTTCATACTCTTGTAGTGATGCAGATGAATTATACATTTTTCTGATTGTGTGTCAAATTTACAGATATCTTTTAAAAGCATCGGAGACCAGGTCCCCTACGTCAAAAACTTTTACGGCAAAAGGTGACAGAGAGAACAAGAGAAGCTGTCAAAACCTGTTGTATGTAAGAAGAGGCAGACTGAGCTGCTAAGACCTAATCGGGACAGATGTGCTGCTGGGAGGGCCAGAGGTATCGGTATCAAGGCGCCAAGCTCCTTTCAATTTTCTTGTGTTGGTAATCAAGTTTTCCAAAAGATAATCCGGGTCGTACTGTGCCGCTGCATCAGTTGCCTTGCCACCGGTAACTTTGATCTACTGTCCAACAACCATCACTGAAACAGAATTAAAATAACACTAAAAGTGGCGATACAAATCGGCAACTTTGGCCCGTCCCATACATTTTAAATTCCACGAATGTCGCCAATGTTTAACTCTTACAGGCTTTAAACGTGGGTCTGGGTCAAAATGGACGCTATTTTCGTCATCCCTTTTTTTTTTTTATATATTATGTGTCTACTTGACCCGCAGTAAGTTACACTTGTAACTTTTCGGCGTTGTCATGTAAACGATGAAGTACCTCGTCTGAAGTTTTTTATGTGGTCTTCGTGGAACCGTTCGAACCCCAGCAAAACGGATTTTAAGCTGATCAAGGCTATGGCTTATAGCTCGCTTCGCTCGCATTAAGTTGTCCGCTTTATGTCTCCAAATTTCGATTCTGTGGAGATTGGAAAAAAAGAATAAACATAAGAAACAACGTTAAACTCAAGAAAAAATTTTGTCCCACCGGCATTCGAACATGGGTCCGAACTTCTCCGATTTGTTCGAAACCAGCACCGTTGGCTTTGTCTCGTCGCCCCGATTCCAAAAATACCCCTACATGCCCTTCTAGCTGTACCCGTTGCCAAAATCCTCATCCACCCCATATAGACCATAATGCACCTGCAGCGTCGCCCTCGCGGCGTCTTAGGTCAAAATGGATATCATTTTCGTTATCAGCACCCTCAAAAACATAAGAAACAACGTTAAATTCCGAAAAAAAAATATTTTGTCCCCCCGGGATTTGAACCTGGGTCCAAACTTCTCAGATTTGCTCGAAACCAGCACCGTTGGCTTTGTCTCGTCGCCCCGATTCCAAAAATACCCCTACATACCCTTCTAGCTGTACCCGTTGCCGAGATCCTCCTCCAGCCCATGTAGACCATGATGCACCTGCAGCAGCCCCCGGGGCTCGGATCGGATTTGCTGCCACCGGGCGGATCTTAGGGTCACCCAAGGAGGCTGCATACCAAATTTGGTGAAGATCGGACCACGGGAAGTCCTCGGACGGACGGACGGACGAACGCACAGCAAGCATCATACTATATGCCCGTCCTTCGTATTTTTATGATAATACGGGACGGGCCAATTATAGGACAAGTAAAAGGCGAAAATCCAAAATTTAACAGAATGGTTAGATTTAAACTTACAACTTATAGTTTCATTGATGATGGGGTCAATAGCCACACACCCCCGCGTCCCTGTGACACTTAAGCCTTCTAGTCTTAAAATTTTTTCAGGCACACACAGCTTGAGAACTTTCTTGTGAGCCTCCTTTGGTTTTGAGCTCAGTTTCAGTTTTGCAGTCAGCAACTTGCCGGCATCACAGTAAACGGGTTTGCCCACCAAGACCGGACACTGCAAGAAAACATAGAAATTTTACTTGTATACTTCAAAGCTCAAATTACTGCAGGAGTTTGGTTTTCACGTCCCCTTAGACACGGAGCACCTTGAACCGGGCGGTCATGCACTCCAGAGTACTGCCTAGGGTCGAGAAGACCGCTCTCCCTCCGCCCATTCCAGGCCGTGTTCGTCGACCGTGCTCCACTTATTAGCATGTCTGGCCCATTTTTTCAGTTTTTTGGGCACTGTAGGGCGGACCAAACGTGGTCGTGGCGAGGAACTCTCCCGTGTTCTGAGCTTTGAAAATGGAGAACTCTTTCATCACATAAGTGTCTTTCTTTCCATAGATGAGCTGCAGGTCACAAGTAGCATACTTCATGGCTGAGAGCTGAACGAAAACTGAGCTCTCGAACTTTGCCTGCTTGCATTTATTCCGACCGGGCCGGGCGGCGCGGGGCGGTGCAGGGGCGGGGCGGGCGCAGTGGGGCGGGCCGGGCGCGGGGGCGGCGCGGGGCGGCGCGCGTTTCGTCACGGCGCGACGAGAGCGCCGCCGGGCAGCGCGTTTTCGTCACGGCGCGACGAGAGCGCCGCCGGCAAGTCACAAAGAATTGAGGGTATGTTTCAAGAACTTTAAAGAAAGTTCTCAATTTAACTTCAACTACAGAGGATATGTACACACATTGACGGCGTCACCGGGGTTTTCAGCGGTTTTCAGGCTTTATTGCAGTTTTCGGCATTTTTACTTACATTTATTGTGGGTAAAATTCAGTGTTTCAAGAAGGCTAATAAGCCTAATGCACCCCAAATTTCATGCTCTTTCGATCTGTGCAAAGCATGTTTCAAACAACTGCCTAGTTTTCATGATCTCGAAGTTCTTCTGAACCCCTTTGCTGAAGCGGGAAGCATGGTTTCACCCGCTCCCTGGGTCGTTTCCGCCTTCTGGGTATTCAAAGTATCTTTTTAACTTTTCACATGAGAGAAAATAAGGTTGGTTTTTAAGAAAAGAAACAAAACTACAAAAACAATCAAAGTTTTAATTAAAAACTTCAAAACGGTGAATAAGTTAAAATAGACAGCACATACTTACTGCAAACAAAAATATGATTAGCGACAGAATATCGCTGAATGATTATCAGATGAGGTACCACAGTATACCCAAAAAATAGACTAAGCAAAATACTTGCTAAAAACATAATTAGACTAGCGACAGAATATCGCTGAACTTTTATGAGCTCAAGTACAAAAATTATGTAAAAAAATAAGATACATATAAAAGAACTAGTGAGTCAAAATTCACTCCCCCTCCTTCTTCTCTTCTTCTTCTTTTTTTTTCTTTATTCTTCTTTGCAAGGGCTTCCTTTAACATCGCTATGGTTTCTTTCATCTTCAACTCCTCAGCCTCACGTTTTTTCTTTGCATCTTCTCTCCTTTTCATCGCTGCAGCTTTTCTCTTTTCTTTTTCCAGCTTTTATGCCTGGTCTAATTCCTCTGGAGTCTGAAAATTGTAGAGAAGTGATACTTGTTTAAACTGTGTGTACGAAACAAAAAGCAGTTATAAAGATTCAGATTTTTTGTACTTATTATATAAGTGCTTCTGCATGCCATATACGGCTTCTTTCTCTTCACTTCTGAATCTCTTGTTGGTGCAGGCACTATAGGTACGGGCTTCGGCCCCAAGCGTCCAAAAGCAGACTAAAAAAAAATAGTTTTTAAACCTTACTTGCACAGTAAAACACGATACAAAATCCAAGATTTTTTTTAAAAGGGAACTTACTTTCCGAGGCCCAACTGAAGAGGAAGACGCAGCGTTATCCACAACTTCTCCCTCCTCCAACGATTTCTCAGCGCTAGGGGTAGGAGGTGGTGGTGGTGATGGTGATACTTTCACTGCAATTTAAAGGGTGAGACGTCTCACCCATTTTCGGTGATACAAAAAGTCTCACCGAAAAAAAGTCCTACACGAATGTATCACCGAAAAATAGGTCGTACACAAATGTATCACCGAAAAATGGTCAGACATCAGTGAGATGGACCCTTGTTTTCGTGAGGAAGTATCACTCTTTTTCGGTGATACATTAGAGTACGACCTTTTTTCGGTGATGCATTCGTGTACGACCTTTTTACGGTGATACACTTTAGTATCACCCTTTTTCGGTGAGACAGTTCTGTCTCACCCCTCAGATGGTGAGATGTATCACCATTTGATTTACAGTGTTGGGATTCATCGAAATCTTTTTCAATACACAATTTTCAATAGCCTGAAAAACAAAGCATATAGTTTTAAAGAAAAAATTTTTTTTTTACTTTTGTGTAAAAGGACAAGAATTAGACTTACAGGGTGCACCACCCTAGCAGGTGCAGGCTGAGTGCGTCTACGCACAGTTGGATCCTGCGTCTCCTCTGGCACCACAATTTGAGACGCCAGTTCGGCCTCGGGCACTATAATTTGAGACGCCAGTTCGGCGAGTAAGGCAGCGGTTCTCAACCTTTTCCGGCGACCCCAAAAGTAGCGGCCAAAAATTTTCGCGACCCCCTGAAAAAATTTCGCGACCCCACCCAGAAAAATCCCCCCCCCCCTCTCAAAAAAAAAATCTGAAATGCTTGAAAAAGATATATAATCATTATTTTATCCTTTTTATTGGGAACACAGGGACATCAATCAGTGGCTGCCTTGGGCCTGCACTTGGGATACAATGTTAGCGATGCGCGGGACAGTATTTCTCGTCACTGCGACCCGCAAGTCACTCTCCACCTCAAGACGGTTCAAATGTTTGTTCTTAATATAGGTTAGATCTGAAAATGTCGACTCTGCTAAGTAGGTGGTGGCGAATGCCAGCAGTACCCGGCTGGCGGCGTCGGAGATGAAGGGATACTCCTCGGAGATAGAGAGCCAAAATTGGTCCAGCGGCATGATGTTGAAACTTTGCATGACGGAGCGGTCGGCCTGGAGTTCCAGGAGCTGTTCTAGATGTTTCAGAGGCATATCCCACTCCTCCACGCGGAGAGGGTTCCGAATCCAGTCGTGTTTGTCTCCCGGCAAGTCGCTGAACCATTCTTCCAAATTGTTGGACAGACCCTCCAGATGGTCCATAATCTGGGACTTGCAGTTACGCCAACAATGCGAGTTGTGGGTCGGCCCTTCGGTTGAGTCAGGTCGAGTCCCTCGCTACAGTGTACAACGTAGTGTATGTCGAGGCGTCCTTACCTGCAAAGAGTTAATCCCCCTCCCCTCCCCACCCTTCCTAGAAGGATTTTCCCGCTTTCTCACGGCGCTTGCAGGCCTCCGAGCATCCGTGCAACGACAAACAGGCTGTGGGTTTTCCAGTTTCCGCGAACACTGATAGAAAAAAGTACAGAAATTACACGGAAAATGTATGGTCAATTTTTTACCTGGACCGTCCGTACCTTGCCAACCACGGAGGTTCTGTTCATGTTTTCTGTAGCAGTTTACATGAGATCCTTATGGGGACCACAGAGAACCAGTACGGAAGGTCCGTACTTTTTCTGCACCCCATTTTCTGTACATTTTCCGTACCAAAACACGGAATTTTTTGCAGTGAATCTGAGTTCCCGGCAGTGCTCGGCCTGGCAGCCAGCCGGGAAGACGCCGCGACCCCAGGCGACCCCCGCCATCTCGCCGCGACCCCACAAAATTTTTCCTCGACCCCAAGGTTGAGAACCGCTGGAGTAAGGCCTGCTCCTTTTGAAGGGTAAGTATGGCCGAAATGCCCCGAGGCCCGTACGGGTCTGGTGCACCCGGCCATGGCGTTGAAGTCTGAAAACAAAGAACCAGAAATAATTTTAAAACATAACTTGACAAAGCGACAGCGGCGATACTCCACGCGCTGAGGGGGAGGGGGGGGGGGGGTCATGCGGGGACAGGTCACATGTTGGACGGCCCGTCAACGGGCGGTCACTGAGGTCAGCCGCACTTGAAATTAACGTCAACGGGCGGTCACTGAGGTCAGCCGCACTTGAAATTAACACAACACACACACTCACAAGCCGATGTAATCGGCAGCGAGGATTTGCAGGAGACACGACATTGACCAAGGAAGTGGCAACGGAAAGAACACAGCCAGACAAACCGACGCCGTGCCGCCACGACCTGCTTGCCACAGCAAAACATGACACGCGACAACGTTCCGCCCACACGGTCATCGGGCGGTTCTTAGGTTCACCCTAGGAGGCTGCATACCATATTTGGTGAAGATCGGACCTCGGGAAGACCTCGGACGGACGGACGGACGGACGCACAGCACGCATCATACTATATACCCGTCCTCCGATATTTATTCTCATAAATAATACGGGACGGGCCAAAAATCAAGCAAGAGGCCTCTCGAAGATAATGTGGAAGATGGAGAACCTTCTCCCAAAAAACATTGACAACTATGCAACCTTCTGTTTTTAATAAGTTCCATGCGCTAGTTTCTGATGGACACTAAACCAATGCTCACAATATTCAAGTGACCACCACCAACTTTAACAAGATTCTCCTTGCATGGACCACCTTTGAAACAAATCTATTTTCCTTGCATGTTTGACCAATTTTGAAAATTATTTTTAAACGTACTGTTATAGTGTGCGATTGTAAGGGACTTGGAGGGAAAGGATGAGTTAGAGGTCTCGTGGAGACAGGAGCGTTCTGTATTGACAGTAAGTGACCGAGTACAGAATGGTAGCTGGCGCCTGGGAGCGCGCGCTTATATTACAGGTGCAGAAGAACATAGGGAAGAATAAGGGTGGAGAGTGGGGGTGCATGGCCAATGGTATAGTGAGGCTAGGGTATTTAGGGGAAGAACAGTAAGAAGAAGAATAGTAGGTCCTGGCCGGGATTCTTAGGGCAGTGGTAGCAAACATAGGGGAATGACCGCTAATAAGCCGTGCTCTGGTTATGTTCTCTATTGTCCATTTCACAACACCACTCCCTCCTGAACACAGAAACGATGCTTTTTAAAATTTTCTACCATGCTTTACGAACCTAACTCCAATTTAATTTAGAGTTTTTATACCGTTCAACCCTTTGAATTTAAACGCTTAAATTGACTTCCCACTCTCACTTAATTTGCACATTTTTGTTTTAATTAAATCGTCCGATTGAATCAATTTCTTGTCGTTTTCTTTCTTGTTCTTGTCTTGATGACTGCCAAACGTTGACCAGAACTGATGCTACAAAGGCTTGCGTCACCATTTCACCGTACGGTGCCAGGCATTAGGGGGTCCAGGCCTAAGCCCACGGTTCATCGTGATGTTAAAAAAATAAAAATAAAGAGTAGTTGGCCTTTAACATGTAGCATGCCAGATGGAGTCCTCGTCTCCAAACGGATGTTAGAACCGTCGTCACGATTTGCAACACCGCGTGAAGGGGGATGTTCCGCCTCACGGGATTACACCTCGCGTGTAGACGGGGGCTCATGGGCTGACCAGCGGGTGGAAACTCTGTTGCCAAAATGGGCATGCAGAGGATTTTTGTTCACGCTTGATCTCAGTATCCAAGAGAGGTAGGTAAAATCTGTGGGCATATTTGGAATCCCCATAAAATTTCACGTGGCGTAGGGTATATTTTGTGCCGTGGGTTGAGGAAATGATAGGTCATTTTGCCACAGGAAAGTAAAAAATAAGGCAAAATAACGCTTTGAAACAAGGATCGAAATTTTCGCTTTTCCCGGAAAAAGCTATTTTGTGGTCCTTAATGTGAGAAAACTGAAACACCAATTCCAAATCTGAGCACAGATATGAATTCAGCGTACTTTACTGGGTGCATTTCACTTCTCGGGTTATAAAAAGGATGATCAGCACCCTTGAAACGTGCGGTCAATCGCGGACTGTTTTGTCAATTTCAGGAAATGTAGTTGCTACAAACCTTATCTTAGTTACACGGCGACGGTTTACTGGGATAATATAGTGTTGAAGACTTCATGAAAGGTTTTTGCACGGGGAATTCCCTCAGGATTCTGAAAATGGCCTGTGAATTTACGTACTAGGTCCCGTTCTCTTGCATTAAGGTACACAGAAGAACAATGCGACGTTTCGATCCTTGTTTCAAAACGTTATTTTGCTCTATTCTTTCTTTCCAATGGCAAAATAACCGATCATTTCCTCAACCCCCGACATAAAACATACCCTACGCCACGTGAAATTTTATGAGGATTCCAAATATGCCCACGCATTTCTCCTGTCTCTCTTAGATCCTGAGATCAAGCGTGAACAAAAGCCTTTTGCATGCCTATTTTGGCAAAAGAGTTTCCACCCGCTGGGCTGACGGGACGTCCATCTCTAGGGCTCGGATAATATCCAAAGCCGCTGCAAGAAAGATTCCAAAAAAGACTAGAAAAAAAAGACAAGAAAAAAAAAGCAACTGATCTTGTCTGCCTGTACATCTGGCATCAACTTTCTGGATCGCAGGAAATCGCGCAGCACCGTTGTGTTGCTGACTGTCTGCGGCTGGAGACCCGTTCTCAGATCGTCGAGGTACACTGTGAGGTCCCGAAATGTCCTGTCGTGTAGAATACTGCTGGGCGGACAACCGCTGATAGACATCAGGGAGTAGCTCCAGGTGTGCACGTCCTGCTCCCGATGGTCCGGCGGGACTCAGGTCAACAGCTGGAGCAGATAACACTCCATGCGAAGCGACGGCTGGTCGTATCGCAGGTGTTGAATGCGCGCGCGGGCGTGCGTCAAAGCGACGTGCGAGACCCATCCTCAGCGGGCTACCCGGCGGGTCGCCGCGATTGTCCGGATCAGGACGGAGATCCTGTGTGGATGTAGACGCGTCAACGTTCGATTCCCCGTCGTTGGAATCTTCAAACGCCTGTTCCTCTTCGACTTCGGGCTCAGAGTGTCGTGAGCCTCCGTCAGAGTGGTACGAGCCGTCAGAAGACAGGCGATCGTATTCGGCCTCGTTATACGAATTTTGCGACCGAGGCGATGAGTGTCTGCTTGAAAACCCAGACGCGCAGGACAATTGCGGAGACGAGTGACGTGACGACCTCGAGCTGTTAGACGAGGGTGGGCCCTCGGACCGTGAGAGGGGCTCTTCCGAGACACGATCCTGTTCTCATTCGCGCCACACGGCACCAGCGCACTCCTCGAGGGAGTTGCGTCCGTACACACCGGAGCCTGGGGCGACGCCGGCAAAGCATATAGTGATGAGCTCCTTCAGGTTCTTATGATACGCGACCTTTTGATCGTTCATGGCCCTCTCGGTGTTGGCGTCCACCTGGCCGGCCACCATGTAACGCTCGGAAATAGTGAGAGCCTGCAACAGGTTTTTGATGTGGGTGGCAGCGGGTCCAGTGGTGACATTCACATAGACGGCGTCCTCTGCAACGCGCGGGGCGTCAACCCTGATTATTGCGGACAATTTCGTCTTCTGCATAGTCTTGAAATTATCGGCGACCATTAGGCGGCTCGCCTTCATGGTGAAGTAAATTCCCATCGCATACTCGACGCACCCCATTAATGTGTCGGGATTTGCGAGGTTGGTGAACGCACGCACCGTGGCTTTTGCCGGCTGGAGTTCATAGACCATGATGGAGGTGATATGAAGAAAACGCAAAGTCAAGGAGAGAGCTTTCGCTTGAAGCTAGAGAGGCCGTAGCACAAACAGAGCAAGGAAAGAAATGGAGAGACAACGAACAGATCGGATTCTAAGCACCGATCGAAAACTAATCCAACTTAGGTGAGGTGTCCATGCATAGCCCGTCATTGTCGTGCACATAGTACAACGTTTCGAAACGCTCTCGACTAGATATCAGACCGACAAGACTCTCAAACGCTGAGTAATAGTAGCGTGGATTACGAACGCAATATCTCTCGTTAACAGCGTGAGATATCACTTCGTGGTTCAAAGGGTTCTTAAAAGCCACGAGCAATCATTCAGCGACACACGGTACTCTTCGGCGTGTTCCCAGTTTACTAAGCTTGACCTACCCAACTTCGTAATAACTTTCAGAGGGTCGGGAACCATGATCACGTTCTGCCCAGAATGAATCAAAAACTTAGAACAAAAGTAGGCATACTTATAGTTGTTATATAGTTTAGTTTCGTGATCAAAGATGTCGGAGAAAGTCATAGTAGGGTTAATAGTACGTGGGACTGCCCCATAGATAAGGCTGGCTATCGTCACCTGAGAAGAAAGCCAAAGAGCACTTACTGAGATCAAAGACATACGCTAGGACGGACATAAGAAACGCTGTATTGCCTATGTATGTCGACGCGTCTCCAGACTTTCTCTGGAACTTAACTTTGGCAGAAAAACCATTTGTCCTGTCTCTAATAGCGTGCGCGACGTACCATATGTTACACAACATGGGATGAAAACCGCACTCCCACATTGCCTCACACTGGTTTTTCAGTGCTTTCTCCTTCTGTATCCGATCGAACTTAGACATATCCACCTCCATAGCGGCGATATCCCTCATAATGGCAGCATGATTTGGAATCCTATTCAAGTCGGACTCGAACTCTTCGAGGGACATGTCTCAAAAGAGCTTAAACTTTTCGGGCAAGAGTGAGAGGATTCTGGTTTTCCATACTTTAAACATCGGGCAGAAGAAAACGTTTATATCCTCAGCGTGGTATACGATAGTCTGCAAAGCATGGTACATCTCGGTTGCGCCCCTTGTCAGCACAGGCTTAACTGCGGGTTTTATACCCAAGTTATACTCCCACACCTTCTCACTATTCAGCATAGGGTCAGTGAAGATATCATTAGGAAAGAGTTGCTTGTCGGAGATGTAATCCACACCGTCCAAGCACGCTTGCATGTCCTGAGCATTGGGGACAATCTTGTTCTCGAAGTACATCTTCGCCATGCCAACTTTGTCCGGCGCGATGAATGTCTCTCTGAATGTCGACCTCATACTAGACACCAACAAATCAACATCACAAATTCCCGCACCATCAACCGTAGCTCCGTTTCTTTTAAGGAAAGTTATTATCATCTCTGTGGCGCAGTTGACTCTGTTTGGAGGCATAGCCGTTCTCAAGGCAGAACGCAAGCGGTCGCACTTTGGTGGGCGGTAATTTCGTAATCTATCGGTCTTTATGGTCACGTTCTCAAGCTCAAAAGCAAGGTCGGATGCCTCGTTTACGAAATGCCCGTCAAGGGACTGGTCGACAACTGAGACTCCAGGATGCACATGATCTACGAAATCCTGCAAGTCCTCGACAGAAGATCTATCATTTATGGATGCGGTAGGGCCTCGTGTCTCTAGTGATTCTAATGCCGGAAAATTTCCGGGGAAAAATACGGAAAATTTCGGAAAATTTCCGTATTTTTCAAAAGCCTTGGAAAAGATGGAAAAATTCGGAAAATGCTCATTGCTCATGTTAATGCAGTTACATCGATAAAATCATTTAATTCCTATCATTTTTCACCCAAATTGCAGTCAAAATGAGTTGTTTACCGTGGCTCTTGCTTTCATTAATCGATAGTTAGGTTGGGGTCGTCTGGTGAAGCTGCTGGAAGGCAGTGACGGGGAAGGACACAAACGCACCGCACATACGGTACGTGGGTTTTGCGTCTGCCAGCATTTCTATCGAACGCCGCTGGCGCTTTTTTCCATCACAAGTTAGGTGAGTTAATAAAAGTGACTACCCATCTTGTAAGTTTTGTTTCACTATAATAATATCCATGCCGGCTAGGCTCAACACTCTTTGATATACTGCCTAGTCTGCGACTATTTTCTTTCGGAAGTGAGGTTAGGTGACAATGTTTATCCTTGATTTCTTGTGTTTTCTGGCGGTTTCCCCCAAAGCATTAATGAGAGACCCAAAAATATTCTTCGTCATTGGTATTTCTTTTCAGATTGAGTATAATGCATCATGCCCAAACCAGAAGCAGGCGTCTGGTCCAACTGCCCTCCCCCTTTTACACGTTTTCTGACAATTTTGTAGCAAAAATCTCTTTTTTCCAATTTTTCCAATTTTTTTAATTTTTCTGTAATTTTTTCGTATTTTTCCTATTTTTCCGGAAATTTTCGGAAAAGTTGAACTTTTCCGGAAAATTAGAAACTCTACGTGTCTCTGGAACTTCATCTTCACGCGCTGCGATCACGTTCAGAGTCTTTATCGCCGGGCGGACAGCGAATGTCTCAATATCGTGAATTACCGGTCTTATCGGTCTGTGTGGAACCTTATAGGAAGCGGTCCACTCAGTGTGCCCGCCTCGCGGCCTGTAGGCGACGTCCATCTCTGCCATTGGGATGGTGTTGATCTCCCGTATCACTTCAGACAGGGTGTCAGTAGTTACGGCTGTGACATATGTCAAACGCCTTGTGTGCCGTAGAGCTCCAACTTGTTCTAGCTCGAACGATAAGTGACGACGTGTTTCTCCTGAATCCCCTGAAACGTGTGGATGGAGAATACGTTGTTGTCGTTGAACCTATTACGGTCCTTCTTTATCAACTCGTTCCTCTCACTCTGAGTGTAAGTCAGGAAGACGTCGAAATCCGTAGGAATGCTCGGAGCCCCACCATACTCGACGCGACACTCGCCTCTCACACTGTTTGAAGTCCTCTCACTCGGCGCCCCTGTGGCCGGTATGGCAAATACTTGCTGAGCTACCTGGCTCAATTTGGGGAATCAAGCAGCTCCCTAAAAAAAATAAAAATAACATTTTCGAAATAAATCTCAACAAGTTGTGGTTGAAAAAAAATATATAATTTGGAATAAGATTGCAACGCACCATGGTTTTCCACCAAAGCAGGGGATCCAGAGAGTTGGAGTCACCGGCTCCAATTTCTTAGGCTGTCATTGCCAAGTACCGGTCGACCTCATCGGACCTGTCCTCAGTTGACGGTTTCAGCACATAGTCCCCAAAGAGATCTAAGTCGCTCATACGAGCGCGCTTTGCGTTTTGGGAGCGGGTCATTTCTCTTTCCGCTTCTTCGGGGGTGCTGCTGCTGGTGCTCGCGCCATCCTCAGTGGAGGCGGAGGATAGGGTGTTTCACTCTGTCAGATCTGATACCCTAGGCATGTTTTTCTGAAAGGCCTTGACTAAACATGAATTTTGAGCCCTCGATGAGCGTAATTGGACAACGCTAAGCAGGGGGCGGAAACAACCCAGGGAGCGGGTGAAACCATGCTCCCCGCTTCAGCAAAGGGGTTCAGGAGAACTTCGAGATCATGAAAAGTAGGCCGTTGTTTGAAACATGCTTTGCACAGATCGAAAGAGCATGAAATTTGGGGTGCATTAGGCTTATTAGCCTCCTTGAAACACTGAATTTTACCCACAATAAATGTAAGTAAAAATGACGAAAACTGCAATAAAGCCTGAAAACCGCTGAAAACCCCGGTGACGCCGTCAATGTGTCGACATATCCTCTGTAGTTGAAGTTGAATTGGGAAGTTTCAGGAGGGCTAATAAGTCTAATGCTCTCTAAATTTCATCCTCTTTCCATCTGTGCAAAGCGTGTGCCAAACAATGGCCGTGTTTTCATAAGCTCGAAGTTTCCCTTAACGTCTGCAGAAGCGGGGAGCATAGCTTCACGCGCTCTCTAGGTCGTTTCCGCCCCCTGCGCTAAGTGACCGCGCATCGGGCATGAAGATTTTTGAGCTATCTCGAAAAACGCGCGCGCCGCCGGGCGAAGGCAGGCCCCGCGCGGAGCCGTGGCGATGGATTCACACCGGACCTTCTGCGCGTCGTTCACAAGGGTCGGTGGTACGTGCCCGTTTACATTTTGGACCAGCCGGTACCATTGCTGTGAAGGTTAGGTTAGGCAAAGTCTAAATTTCGTCCAGCTGCTAAACGGTTTGAACCAGTGAAACGAAATTTTGTGTGCACCGACTTGACCAGACCAGGAACTGATTCGAAAACTCCCGGTCGAGGTACTGCACCTCGATCCGCACAAAAGCGCAACACAAGTGCCGCGTCACACCTGCCGTGACTTTGGTACGCCCAGCCTTTGTCGCAGAAGCCTTTTTCTTAATCTGAAATTTAAATAAACTCAATAAGAAAGAAAATCCGGTTTTTAAATTTAACACCTAATAAAGTAATAAACTTACTTTTTCCCACTCAGCCTCCACGGAAATAAGCATATCGGATATGGAATTCCACCTGGTGGCCACCTCCTGCTTAACCGTGCGGTCAAGCTGCTGGCTTATGCCCGACCGCTTCAGGTGGGCAACCAGATCCTTGCAAGACTTTATCAGAGTAACCAGCTTCATTGGTAGCAGAATATCCTCCAATTCAGACGACTCCTTCAAGATTTTAACCATGTCTGAGTCCGTGCCGTGCAGCTCGAGGTGTCTCTGCAGAGCAGGGTACCTAAGAGGTTTCAAAGGTAGCACCCTCATGGGAATTTTCGGAAGACCAGGGAAGTCACCGACTGGAAATCATCGGACGAAGCCACTTCCCCACGACGACTTCCAGAATGAAACATGTTTTGAAGTCGCTGGAAGTCACGGCCCCTCTTCCACTGACGTCCACGGACTTCCCATGACGTCTCAGTCGCAACCACCCACTTCCTGGGACATCCGACGACTTCCCGGTTTCGTCCAACGACTTCCCTATCACTTCCATTATCATTTCCACTGACTTCCCGCCACTTCCATCGTCTTCCCACGACTTCCACTGACTTCCCCGCCACTTCCATCGTCTTCCCACGACTTCCACTGACTTCCCCACCACTTCCATTGTCTTCCCACTGACTTCTCCGCCACTTCCCACGACTTCCACTGACTTCCCCGCCACTTCCATTGTCTTCCCACTGACTTCTCCGCCACTTCCCACGACTTCCACTGACTTCCCCGCCACTTCCATCGTCTTCCAACGACTTCCACTGACTTCCCCGCCACTTTCATTGTCTTTCCACTGACTTCCCCGCCACTTCCCACGACTTCCACTGACTTCCCCGCCTCTTCCATTGTCAACCCACGACTTCCCCGCCACTTTCATTGTCTCCCCACGACTTCCACTGACTTCCCGCCACTTCCAATGTCTTCCTACGACTTCACCGCCACTTCTTCTTCTTCTTTGATCTTTCAAGTCGGCTTTTCGAACTGAAAACTAAACTATTATTTCTCAGTGATATTATTCAGATCCGGCTGGTGTGTTGGGTTCCACATAATTAGTAAACCCTTTTGAAGCTTTGGAAGTGAAGGGAAGACCGTCCCTCTGGTCTTTAGCCAAAAACTGGACTTGTTTATTTGGCAGGGAGTGGTGAAAGCTAGGTTAGTCGGACGGACCGACCTCCAGCTGTCACGTGACTGTGGTTGGCCTGGCAACGGGCAAAAACATCAACATAACCTTCCGCTGCAGAAGACATGGCCGTCTGTTCTAAGTGCAATGAAGTGCTTTCCTTTGATTTTGTGCAGTGCACCTCGGACAAGCAGCGTACTCTACCTTTTGGCCCGTGCTCTGGCATGCAAGAGCAGTCTTGGCGCAAAACTGGTGTTTCTGGGACTTTTTTCAAATCAAGTGGCAATAAATTATTTCTAATTACAATGTGTTTAGTGTTGACAGAACTGGCAGGGGAGGGGGAGTGGCAGTATATGTTAAAGACTGCTATAACACCAAGGTATTAGAATCTTCTATTGAATTTTTTATTTATTGAAATAACAGAGAACAATTTTTCACAAATCACAGATACATTGAGGCCCCGCTAAGCTATAAGCTTGTCAGCAGGTTCCGTATATACAAACATGGTAACACAAAAGCATTTTCTTCTATGTCTTAATTAACATTGCAACATTAGTTCTAATTATACGATATCATCTGGTGTTCATCAGCCAGTTCATGATTTCTCTTTTCATTTGTGATACATTTATGAGGGAGAGCAATGATGGTGGCAATTTATTGAAAGTTGAAGGAACAATATAATTTAGTGTCCTCTCACCGTACTTATTAAAACATTGAGGAATAACAAATTTTCCACTATCTTTATACCGGGGTTTCCATTCGTGACTACATAGATCTTTGCACTTAGGTGAGAAGTAATAATTGTAAAATATTTTTTGCATGAATAAAGCCCTCACGTTAAGAACATCTATATTACAAGACCGTGTACTTTTGTTACTAACCAAAAGCTGAGTAAACTTTTCGTACCAGTAAACCGGGCATTGATATTTAAAAATGCACCAAACGAGATAAGCAACTCGAAAATGACGCCTGTCCTCAATTTTAAGAACTCTTATATCACGGTAAAAAGGTGTGATGTGCTGATGACTAGGAACATAACTAATGAATCTCATAGCTGCATTTTGTGCTTTTTGTAGCTTATTAACATTGTAGTCACTGAGTCCAGTGAACAAGGTGATAGCGTAATCAAAATGTGGCATTACAAATGATTGGACTAGACACTTCCGAACATGAAGAGGCAGATAAGGCATGTTCCTGCTTAACTACGCTAGAATACTGAAGACTTTGTTAACAATACTATTACAGTAACAGTTCCAATTTAAGTTGCAATCAAATAAGGCTCCTAAGTTCTTAGCCTCATTTACATAAGGTACGGTAAATCAAAAAATGTTAATTCCTCATAGCTAACCCTCTCCAAAGCAGCCATAAGCTTGTAGGTTCCTTATCTCATTACCTGTGTCTTACTAACATTTAGAGACAAGTTATGCATTTGAAAGTATTTGGTAAGTTTTTCCCTCATCAGACCTGACACATTCTACGGCTCTGTTGAAGCGGTCAATTGGAGTGTGTACATACACTCCCGACAAAAATTAGCGGAGCACTTTTGTCCCTGCGATATTTTCTAAGTCTTTTGAGCTACGAAGCTGAAATTTGGTACACGCGTGCCCCCATTGCTCTTCTCGAGGCCTGCGAATCGCGCGGGCCGTGCGCCCACCCTTACGGACGGCACCCACCCCTAAGTGCGCAAGGGTGTAAAAAACGATGAAAACGCGGCGTAAAAACCACTTCAAATTTTTCGGAAAGTCAAAATTTTTGGTGGACCGACTCACATGGGTCTCCCCTTTCTAACGGTGCAAGCGGAATTCAATTTGGACCAACCCACCTCCTCCTGCAGCCACCCCCACCCCTTCGAGGGGGTGGATTTTGAACACATCCGAATTTTGCGCCAAATGGCTTGGGGGCATCCCCCGTACCAGGGAAACATTTTTTTCGCGGTTTCGACCACCCCCGGCGGAACCACCCACCGCTGAACCCCACCCCCTTTCAAACGACGGCTGACCGGGGCCCTTCGGTTTGTCAAAAATGCTAAATAACTTTAGGGGGCATTCCTCCAGTGTCCAAGAAGACGACTCAATCGAGAAATCGAACGCCGGACCATTGCCACCCCTGCGGTAAGGGTGTTCACCCCCCAGCGCCCCTGCACGCCCCTGGATGGGTTGAAAGCCCTCCGATGAGTGGTCTGGGTGAAAAAGACACGGCGGAAACGATCTTGAAGTTTTTAAGATGATCCAACAAACCGTTCGCCTTCCAGGGCGAAAAAAGCGCAATTTCCAGTGAAACCACCCCCTGACTTCCGCCCCTTGCAGCGACTTACTGAGTTAGGGTAGCAGCCCCTACCAACGTCGCCTCGCTCGGCCCAGGCATCATTTCGAAGGCCAGCAAGTTTCAGACCGATGCGACAACGAACGCGACTGTGGAAGCGACGCAATGAAGGCCCTGCACTCGGGCGGCGTGCGGCGCGGCCAGTTTAGTGGCAACTTGCGCCGGTGATGTAGGCAGGCCATCGGGCTTCCGGATCGCTCCGCTGCCTACCCCGCCGGCGCATGGTGCCACTGATCTGGCGGCGCCGCGCGCCGCCCAAGTTCAGTGCCTTCATTGCGTCCAGCAAGTTTCAGACCGATGCGACAACGAGCGCGACCTTGGGAGCGGGGTACGAGGGATGCCCCCAAGCCATTTGGCGCAAAATTCGGATGTGTTCAAAATCCACCCCCTCGAAGGGGTGAGGGTGGCTGCAGGAGGGGGTGGGTTGGTCCAAATTGAATTCCGCTTGCACCGTTAGACAGGGGAGACTCATTTGAGTCGGTCAACCAAAAATTTTGACTTTCCGAAAAATTTGAAGTGGTTTTTACACCGCGTTTTCATCGTTTTTTACACCCTTGCGCACTTAGGGGTGGGTGCCGTCCGTTAGGGTCGGCGCATGGCCCGCGCACTTCGCAGGCCTCGAGAAGAGTAATGAGGGCACGCGTGTACCAAATTTCAGCTTCCTAGCTCAAAAGACTTAGAAAATATCGCAGAGACAAAAAGTGCTCCGCTAATTTTTGTCGGGAGTGTATATTTATGAAGATTCCTGTGCACCGGAATACTGTGTACAACCAATCATTCTTGGTTGAAGGCTGTAGATTATTTAACGATTTGAAATGGTACCACCTCACGCATCTCTCTCATGCATCTATTAAAAATATGCTGCTTCAAAAAACACTGAAGTAACTAGTTGCTGGCTGTAATTGAACTGAGTTGTAAAGTCTATTTCGTTATACATTTTTTCAATAGTGATAGGTGTCGCGGTTTGGCTGTTTATTTTAAGTTTTGATTTGTTTTTAAATCGCCCATGAGAGTTTTATGGGTTTTTTTGTTTTTTTGTTATCATTATTATTCTCATTTTAATTATTATATTTTGTACTGTGTTAATTTATCTTGAAGAGAAGAAAGCCGGTTGATACGGCAGTGGGGCCAATAGCCCTTTGTATCGATCGTCAATAAAATACGTTCACGTTTACTTCCATCGTCTTCCCACGACTTCCACTGACTTCCCCGCCACTTTCATCGTCTTCCAACAACTTCCACTGACTTCCCCGCCACTTCCATTGTCTGCCTACGACTTCCCCGCCACTTCCATCGTCTTCCCGCTACTTCCACTGACTTCCCCGCCACCTTCATTGTCTTCCTACGACTTCCTTGCCACTTCCATTGTCTTCCCACGACTTCGACTGACTTCCCCGCCACTTCCATTGTCTTCATACGACTTCCAGTGTCTTCCCCGCCACTTTCATTGTCTTTCCACGACTTCTACTGACTTCCTCGCTTGTTTCCACGACTTCAATGCACATCCCCGCCACTTCCACGAAATTTCTCCGTCTTCCGTCCCACTTCCAGGAATTTCCTATGAGTTCTCTCTCACTTCCAGGTACTTTCTACTAAGTCCTATCCGCTACTAGAGACTTCCCACAACTTCCCTCTCACTTCCAGGGACTTCCTACAAATTCCTATCCGCTACCATGGACTTCTCACAACTTTCTCAACTCTTCCTGGGACTTCCGATGATTTCCTACCCACTTCCTTGGACCTCCAACGACTTCCTTCCCACTTCCAGGGTCCTCCTCCTTGTAGGGACGTTCTACCAGTTGCCCTGTTGCAGCAGATAAGGGCCTCTGTGGGTCAGGTCCCACGAATGCAGCAGTACGGGCATGCCTTTCTCCAAGGGCACGTGCGGCGCCGCTTGCATGGTGGGTGGTTGCTTGCAGTTCAAATTTAGTCCTGTAGCGCCGGCGAGGTAGGCCACTGGTCCATCCCGCGACACACCGGCGTAGGGGCGTCGGCCTACCTTGCAGGCGCTTTTAGTGTTCAAGCAAGCGACATATTCTGAATATCTATACTATAATTCGATATCTTATTTGCATGTTGTTTCAGGCCACCATCCGAGAAACGACATCTCATAATACAACAGAATGTTTAAATTTTACAACAAAAGAAAAGCCTTGATTGCTAATTGAAATCTTCAGGAAACAAAAAGATGGGTATATCAGTAGAGCACTGGCCTAATTAAAGCGGATGCTATTCCTTGCGTTCCTTGGGTTCCTTGGGTTCTTTGGGTTCCCTTGCATTCCGCATAGTGCTTAGAGCCTTACTCAAATGCGTAGAAACCTCTGTGATTGAGACACTTTCTGCAAACTCCTCATTCTTTGCCTGTGCTAAGAAGCCAGCATTAATCAGGTCTGAAAAGGAATGAGTTACAAATTCATTATTTGCTCTGGAAAAGTTCATCACATTTTCTTAAAAATTTAGTTACTTTTAATGGCTTTCCTGGAATCCTCTGGGAAAATTGGTTTCTCACAGCTGACGTCTTTGCTCTTGTCAGTCTTTCTGAGCCGGAATGACAACAGATTATCGGGAAACATTAGTGATGCAAGTTGTAAACCACCTTATACCGTGTGGTTAGGTTAGGTTTTCGAGTTTTCGAGTTGTGGCGACGGAAAGGCGTGCCCGTAGTCTTCTACACGTATTTTTGTTCCTCCACCTGACAACGAATTTCGAGTTGTGGCGAAGGAAAGGCATTCCCCCATGGCCAACTACAGTGAATTTCGCAATGCAACATGGAATTTCTCGAACCAATGGCCGAACAAATTTCAAGCAGTGGCTGAGGAAATTGTCCTTTCTCTAGCCATTGGCGCATCCAAGACTCTTAAAAGTTTGGCTAAGGAAATTTCTCTCGCCAATGGTCTAAGACAAATACAGTTATTTTTTACAGTGTACCGTAGAACATCTATAGACTGTCTAGTAAAGTCAATAGATGTCTATAGACGTCAAAGACCTAAAATAGATTATCTAACTGCGTCTCTAGACGTCAATAGATCTTCATGGATCATATTTAGACGGTCTAGCCTTATCTATAGATGTCTATTTTCCGTGTGGGCCGTTGACTGGACTGCATTCGAGGGGGCCGTCGCGGCGTTCACCGCGGCCACCCTACCGGCCCAGAAGCTACCCGTGACATATTTTGGGTCCGAGCAAATTTGAGCGAAGGTCGATGGACATCCAAGCAAAACCGAGCAAGTGCCGAGCAACTTCGAGCAAATACCGAGCAAGTACCGAGGAAGAACCGAGCAAATATCCTGTCGAGCAACGCAGCCGAGCAACGGCACCAGTCCACACCAAAAAGGCATTTGCAGGCCCAGGAAATAGTCCGACATGCATCGACTTGTATATTTTTGGAAAAGGGAGATCATGGGCCACACGAATACATATTTTCGAGTCCTATATAGCATCTCTGGACTTCCTAACGCGTCTCCAACTTAGACCGCCTCCGCCCTGTCTTCTATCCCACTGTGCGCCGGGAAATACCCCTGTGGCTAGGCACGGCCCCCGCTATGGAACATCATGAACAGCGAAGCGTGGCGAGAGCAGCCGTCGTGCTGGGTGGGCAACACGCCCACGCCCGTGTCTGACGGAGCGGCCCGCCCTGCAGGCTGGCAGGGCCGCCGCATTGTAGCGGGCCAGAAAACCAGCGCAGGAGGCCAAACTTTCAGACCCGTATTGAACTCCAGACTCGCTAAAAAGGCCTCGAATTGAACATGTTACCCTACCAGGACCTTCGTTCGGAGAGGAGTCTATGGGAGGGGCCTTGCCTTATCACAGGGGAATGTCCCGGCACACAGTGGGCCAGAAGACAAAGTGGAGGTGGTCAAAATCGCGGACGCGTAAGGAGCTCGAGTCGCTAAATGGGACTCGAACCGAACGTGACCCTGCCAATGGATTGCTCTCCGAACGAGGAATCTCAGTTCGAGGCCTGTTTAGCGAGTCTGCAATTTCAAGCGTGGTTTTTTCAAGCAGGTTTTTAGCAGATGATGTTAATCAGCTAGCTTTGACTCTCGACAGTTTAGCAATTAAATGTACCAAATCAGTTGCAAATGTTGCAGTTGCACGTTGCATTGGCACGTTGCGGTAGCAGTTGTAGCGAGAAGTCAGTTGTAGCGAGTAGCAGTTGTGGCAGGGGCACCGGCATCGTATACCGACCACCCGACCCGGGGCAGCGATAAACAGCGCTGAGCACTTGAGCAGGCTAGGAGCATCCGCCTCGGTCCTCAGCCCCAAGCCCCCCCCCCCCCCCCCACCCCGCATCCATACTCTTCTCTACAGGCGGAGCCTGCCGCGGCGTCGCCGCGTCGCGGCGTCGCCGCGTCGCGGCGTCGCCAGCATTTTGCGGTTTTTCGCTTCTAGCGGTCGAACGATGCATTTTACACATATACAACCTCTATATCGTTTTAATCGTCTTCGCCCGTTCTTTGTAATGCACCAGTTAAATTCTCAAAACTGGAAATTCTCAAGTCGGATTTTGCTGTTTTTCGTCTCTATTCGCTTCTAGCGGTCGAACGATGCATTTTACACATACACAACCTGTATATCGTTTTAATCGTCTTCGCCCGTTCTTTGTAATGCACCAGTGAAATTCTCAAAAGTCGAAATTTTCCCTTGGCACCTAGCGTGAGATCACCCGGTTACGCTGCTTTGAACCATCGCTGGCGCGCAGCCGCAGCAGACTGATTCCGATAGTCGTTTTTGTCGCTCTGTCTCTCTCGCATCGTAAACAACCATGCATTACCATAAACATTCTCATTAGTATCATCTGCTTTCACGTTAGCGTTAGCGTTAACGTTTTTTTTTTTTTTTTTCAATTAATATTTGTTTTAATTTTTCTTATTTTAGGAATGGGATATGACTGAGAAAGCAGAATTCACGGATAAGGTATGAAATAATATTCTGCAATGCAATAAGTATTAAGCATTATTAGTTGTTCTTATTTTCAGGACATGTTCAAACATATAAATGAAGATTTGGTAAGGAAACTAACACGCAATGCATTCAACTATTTGTGTGACACGCTTTTAAACATTATGTTTCTTTGTTTTAGGAATCAAGACACTACATGGACCCTACAGTAAGCTGGTTTATTATCTAAACATAAAATAATGGAGTCAAATGTTTTGCATGTTACTTATTTATTTATTCATTTGCAACAGACAGATATAGTTGTCACACTTAAAGAAGGCCATGAAGCAGGATCTCGTTCCATTTTCAATGATGACGTAATTGTTTTGCATGTATTTGCATATATATTTTTAATTATAATTATACCGATCAATGAAATGCAGTACATTTTGTCCTTGCAGGAGTCTGTAACTCTGGTCTCAAAAGACATCTCCATGCGCTTTCTGGAAAGCAGTATCACCGAAAAGCGAAAACAAGCTGAGGATATTGAATCTAAACCAGATGTATGTATTTTGCATCTTAGCTTTTTTACTGTTGGTATTAAAGAGTGCCTGCCTTGCTAACAAACTTTATGTTTTCCTTTTCAGGATCCCAAGAAAAAAGCTAAGAATGATGATCCCAGCACTACGGTAAAAGGCTAATTTTTTGCCCCCATTTTCAAATTAGAGCATGCTGTCCATTGATATGCTAGGTATTACATCATTAAATGGCAGTAAATTTTAAATATTTAACCATAGTAATGGTTTTTTGGATGCATATAGCTTGATGTTTCAGTATTTCTTCCATATTTGCTTGTCATGATGTAAAACTTTGCACTATCACATCTGGCTACATAATTACATAAACTTTGTACATGTTTTTAAAATATAACAATATTTTCTTAATTTGTAGGAAAATGAGTTATCAGAGGTTACTGTAAAGATGGTAAGTAAAGTAAACTTTGTATTGTTTTCCTTATTCAAGTGTTAATTGCTTCAAAATATGGATCTTCTTTTAATTCTTCTTTTTCTTATTGTTCTATGAAACCCAATATTGTGTGTTTACCCACACTGTCAAGGTTTGGGAAGAAGTAAAATCCATCAAGAAAGAGCAAAAGAGAATTGAGCAGGACATGGTGCAGAGGCACGAAGCTCTTAAAGGTACTTAGATTTTCATTCCCAGCTTAGTTGTTGCCTCTCCATATCCTTTTCCATACTATTTTCTTCGACTGAGATCACAAATCAATTGTTCTTGGTACGCAGCGCTAATATTGGGAATGCAAAATACATCTCAAGTAACTGCCTCTGCCAGCAGGATAACTGCAAATGTTGAGTTTGTAAGTATGATAACTTTTGCCGTGCCTGATAGTCAAGAGTAAACCCTGTCAGTAATGTGAAATGCAAATCCTTCCAGGTTGACTTTGAGCTGGAAAGCCAGCTAGCAAAAAAAAATTAACAAATTAATGGCTCAGAGGCCATCGTAGAATCCACTGCAGTGGCTTGTCACTTCGTTTGCAATGGCCATATTTGAGGAAGACTTAAAACAATATTGGCTAACAGTATCTGCAGGGGATACCTCCAAAAAACTTTTCCCGCAAATTGTGTCAGAAAAGATCTGTGGTATGTATACTCCATCAGCTGAAAATTAATCATTTAACTGTCAGCCAGACTTCTAATCGATTGCCCTCTTTTCTATCCTTAGATGT
The DNA here is from genome assembly GCA_030522485.1 of Stenchaetothrips biformis. NCBI lineage: Eukaryota > Metazoa > Arthropoda > Insecta > Thysanoptera > Thripidae > Stenchaetothrips > Stenchaetothrips biformis. Next base: position 10,077,330 of record CM060102.1, read on the forward strand.
TTTAAATGAGCTCAACAAAGAAACTAGCTATGAAGCTGGTCTTCGGTCAAAGCAACAAACGCTGGCAAAACTGTCTGACCCCAAAGAAATCAACCAGTTCTTAGTGGATTTAAGAAAAATTACTGACAATCAGTGCCAAGAAATCAGTGTTGCAGACTTAAGAGCCAAGTTAAGCCACACACTTTACAATGCAAGAAAGGTAAAGCAAGAAAACCCAAAAGAAAATCCAAATAAATCCCAACCAGAAGGAAAGAGTGACAGTGACTTGGAGTGATTTGGAAAAGACAGTAATTTAATCAATTTTCTAATTACTTGGTTGTTTTTTAATGTATTCTTTCCCAAGCAAATTTCTAAGCTTTGTCTAGGGATTTATTTTGTTAATATATTTGTTGTGTAAAAGTTGTGAAGTTGTGAAAAAACTTTCAAACACATTCAAAATAAGTCAAGGAAATTGAGAGAGGTGATTGCAAGACATAAAGCGCCTTTTGTTGATACACTGTTCTTCAGAGTGAGAGAAGCGAGTTCATATGACTTTCCATTTCCAATTACTTCTACACTTGTTAATGCAAACACCTTTGCTGAAATAAATTTTCTAATTGGTTGTTTTTAATGTATTCTTTCCCACGCAAATTTCTAAGCTTTGTCTAGGGCTTTTTGAGGGAAGCAAAAGAGGGCAAATAATCTCACTTGCAGTATTTCAATTTAAAATACAAAAGAAGATATATTTAGCATATAAAGATACAATTATTCATGTAAAAAGAAGACTGAGGTACTTTGAAGAAGCCGCTACGAGGGGAAGGAGATGTGGGCTTCGAGATGGAGTCCGAGTCTCGACATTGTGAGGCGACGGACCAAAACTTTCATCATCCTGAAAACCGACCATGCAGGGATTGGCTATATTCACCCATGGACTGAAAAAGCAAACATACCAGTTGATTCCTTCACCACTTAAGATTCAATTTCAAACAACTATTAAAATATTTCTTTAAGAAGAAAACATTTTGTAGGCCAGCACGACATTTCATTGCAAGTTTCTACACTCCAACAACAGGGAAGTGTATCAGCCCAGCGACAACGTTCAGCAAATAAACTTGCAGAGTTAGAATTCAAGATTCCCTTGCAGACACATTCCACGTTCATCTCTTACCAAATAATTTTTCCATTGTAAGAAGCTCTCCTGATGGTACTCCAGCTGGCTCCAAGGCTGTAGTTCAAACGCAAATTTTCCATTTCCAGTTTTGTTCTGCTGCAAAATTTCTTCACAAATGAAGTGTTGAATGGTGGCGTCTATTAACCTAGAACAAAACAAATGAAGCTGATTAGAAAAGACATAACAAAGCGCACACATTCAAACAGTCATTGCGTAGGACGGTCAAGAGGGTAAGGCTTGCTCGAAAGCATGCCCGTAACGGACGCAATGTACCAAAGCCAGCGCAACATTGCAAGGAAGACACAAAGACGAGCATGAAGTTTAAAACAAAGCTTTGCCAAGAGACAAAAAGCAGTTGCCAAAATACATTTTCGGCAAAACAATGCCCAGACTCACTTGAAGCAGAACGCTCCTCTCCCCACCCCCTCGCTCCCTCTCTCAAACAATAACAGATAGACGACGAAACGGCCTTATTCGCACGGTACGGTGAGAGGGCGAACAGCAAATTTAAATACTCCGAAAGTCAAACTTAGCAGTAAAGGCTTACTAGAGATGAAGTGGCGATATGTTTCAACCATCTTTTGACCAACAACAATAATTGATTGTAATGCAATCGAATCCAAACCACGCAACAGCCAGAGTCGTCAAGTCGGCCCTAGACGCTAAGCGCCTGCGAGGTACAAGGTAGGCCGCCCCGCCAACCGGCTGTTCCGGTGCGTTGCCTACTAGGGTGAGTCGTCCAGAGGCGACTTTCGATATCAGAGTTCGAAGACCCCTAGAAAGTTTCGTTTTTTTGTGCTGATTTCGGAACTGACCTCGGTTTTTCGATTGGAGGTAATCTTCTTGGTCCTACCGGCCAAAATGTACCAAAAAGCGGCAGTTTCTAAAAAAAATGACCAAAAAGGCGATTTTTCAGGCTCAATTCTGTGGTAAAACGTCCCGGAGTAATTCTGATGGTTGTTGTCGGTGCCAATGGGTATACACAACACAAAAAAAAATATGAGTGCGAACTGGAACCCACCGAGCGGAAATGCCGGGGCCTGAGAGACAAAAAAATCGTTAAAAAAACTCCTCAGAACGAACATTTTTGGCCCTCAAAGACCCCCCCCCCCCCAGCGTCCGATTTTCGGTGCTCTATGCGGTCAAAGTGTTGGGTACTATCAAAGACAAGAACGTAAGTTGGGCGGCGGAGGGCTGGGACGCATTTCAGCTGTCGCGCAGCAGCGGGAAACGTTTTTAAGAAAAACTGAAAAAAAAAAACACCAAAATGCGCCTTTAGGAACTTTTTCGGTTTTTCGCCGGCCCAAAACCCATACTGGGGTTCCTTTTAGGTGACATTCGCCAAAAGCAACAATATACAAACGAAATTGAAACTGAGGATCAGGTGCGAACGCTGCCTTCACCTAAAAAATATGCAACTTTTTCTTAAAAAAAAAAAATGTTGCTTTTGTGGGCTGTTAGCCTGAGTTGTGCTGGTCTTTGCTCAGCAAGCTTTACGCTATGCCTACCTAGGACTCACCACGAGGAGGTGCCTGCACGCCGGGTCCCGCCCACCCACGGGTGCTATTCAGACTTTACTTTGTGTTTAAGTCCTTCTTGCTTCCAAATTTAGGCATGGCTTTCCTGGCCGATGTCTTGGTACTTACTAGGCCGTCCCTCTCCTGCCTGGGTGTGTCAGGGCAGGGGCAACACGTCCAGCGTGCCGGCTGGAATGAAGTCACGGAGCTGGTCGTCGGTCAGACCACGAAGCAGCGGCGGCAGTGTGACGACCACAATGTCCCAGTCAACAAGCTCGCTGTAGTCCTCTGCTGCAAAGTTGATGTCCGGAACAGAGAACCGGCGAACTTGTTGGTGTTGCTTGGCGTCCTCCCGCGCCTGCAGAGTACGAGCCGATTCTCTCTTCCGGAAATCAACTTTGCAGCAGAGGACTACAGCGAGCTTGTTGACTGGGACATTGTGGTCGTCACCCTGTCACCCCGTGGCACGCTGGACGTGTTGCCCCTGCCCTGACACACCCAGGCAGGAGAGGGACGGCCTGGTAAGTACCAAGACATCGGCCAGGAAAGCCATGCCTAAATTTGGAAGCAAGAAGGACTTAAGGGGGTATCCAACCTTGAAATGGTAAAAAAATCGATTTTTTTTTTATTGCCGAATCTGAAAGCCCCATCATTTCTGCGCATTTTAAGCTTTGTCCCACGTCCGAGGGGTCCACCACTCCGAATTTTGGCGTACACAGGATTCCGGATTCCCGAGATTCTCGAGATTCCCGAGATTCCCAGAAGATTCCCGAGATTCCCATGTGATTCTAGGAATCCTGTGATTCTCTAGTGATTCGCATGATTCCCAAAAGATTCCCATGATTCCCAAGTGATTCTCCTAATTCCCGAGTGATTCCCATGATTCCCGAATGATTCCCGAGTAATCCAACTTTATTTCCTTGATTCCTACCCAGTCCGCACGATGCCCTGTGATCTAACTGCTATTGAATGTATTTACAGTGTTCGCGACAGCCCGTCTCGGGCTGGGCCCTGTAGCGCCTGTGAGGTAGACTACGATCCCGACCCGCAACACACCGGCGTTGGGATGGTGGCCTACCTTGTTGGGAGGCTTGCCCTGACTACTCGGACGGCAGTCAAGTTAGCAGTAATCATCCGCTGAATACACATGACCTTATAGTTCAATTGGTGCGGTCTTTTGTGGCCACAAAATTGTGCCTGCACCCAGGAACTTTTTATTTTCTTAGTACCCAGATTTTTAAAATCTCTGTTGGTACTAACAATTTTTTGTATGCCCGAATGATTGATAAACTGAAGAAGATGAAGTGAGAGGGTTTTAGGTAGTGTTTCGTGGTACAGTCATAATAAATATACACCGTTCTCTATCCGCGGTTTCGGCGCTAACTTCACCCTGCATGACGCCCTGCCCTGACGACACCGACACGGTGCTGGCTGGCGCTCAGGCGGCTCTCCGGCTCAGGGGAGGGGGGGAATGCCAAGTCCAGCCAGACCGACCGAAGCCGTTCGAAGTTCTCGCAACACTTCGGAAACGTTCGGAAGAGCAAAGGCGAAAGTGGGGGAGGGGTCGCAGGCAGGCCGGTGTACGGTGCACCTCCCGGCTTGCCGCGAGCGGTTTTTTTACGACTTTTATGTGATTTTAGTGGTATGATTAGCATGATTCCCATGATTCGCAAGAGATTCCCATGATTCCCAAGAGATTCCCATGTGATTCTCATGATTTCCTGACGATTCCCGTGATTCCCAGATGATTCTCGCGATTCTCCAATGATTCCTGTGATTCGCATGATTCTCGAAAGATTACCGCGATTCCCTTGATTCCCGAATGATTCTTGGGCATGGTGTACACATGATTCGCCGAGTGGTGGACCCCTCGCCCACGTCTCAATTCAAATTTTTGGCGCCGCTACGCTCAGCGGCGCTTCCGGCGGCGGAGCGCGCGCTGGGGCGCGCTCGGCTCAACAGCCGCGCGGGACTGACCGAGCGGCCGGGCAGGCATACGGGGGCCTCACAGGCCCAGCGCACGGCTCCCTGCGCCGCCTCCACCAGCTCGCTACCTCCCGACTCCCTCCTCGAGCTTCCTTCGTAATCTATCGGGAGTTTTGGAGGCCGTGAGCTCCTTTCCTTGTCTAGAATATCCTTCCTTTGTTGTGTTGTTATGGCGGCTCTCAGCTGAGTGTCTGAGTTGTTTGGACAAAGTAACTTGGTAGATTTTGTGACATATTGAGCGTGTCTTGCGATGGGGCCGAAGAAAAGGAAGCTGAGTCCAACGGGCGAGCCCCCACAGCACCAGGGGAGCACCAATACGCGGCGACTAACGAAGAAAAGGACTTTCCATGGGAACCGCCATGTGCCCAAGGAAGATGCCGAAGCCCGTCCCTCTAGTGCGTCCCAGAAAAAACTAAAAACCAGTGTCGACGCCACAATTGACAAGAAAAGGGGCTACAGAATAATAGAATTTCTCACGTTTGTGGCTTTTCTTACTGAAAATGTGAAGTGCAAAACTTGTGATGGTGACATTTCTTTGAGTGAAAGCAGCAAGAGAGGTCTTGGCTTCAAAGTGCAACTAAAATGTGGAAACTGTTCTGAAAAATATGTGAATTCTTCGCCTTTGATAGGTGACCATGCATATGAAATTAACAGGAGATCAGTTTTAGCTATGAGACTCATTGGCGTTGGTCGTGCAGGCTTGAGAATATTTTGCGGAGTGATGGATTTACCAAACCCAATCTCGGACACTTTTTATAATAATATTGTGGGTGTGATTAGAAATGCTGCATCAAGAGTAGTGGAGTGGAGCATGTCTCTAGCTGCTAAAGAAGAAAAGGAAGAAACTGTGCGGGCTGGGATTTTTCCTGACAACGCTGATGCTGTTGCCTGCTCCGGTGATGGTTCCTGGCGGAAAAGAGGCTTTACATCTCTGTCTGGCATCGCCTCCATTATTGGCCACTATACTGGAAAAGTTCTTGACATAATTGTTAAGAATTCATACTGCAAAGCATGTGAGTACTGGGACAAGAGACATACGACTGATGAATATTTTGACTGGATAGATGATCATATGTATGAATGCAACGCAAATCATGAAGGCAGTGCTGGCGGCATGGAAGTAAAAGCAGTCACAGAAATGTTTCAACGCTCTGAAGAAAAACATAATCTGAAATATTTAATGTACATAGGTGATGGTGATGCAAAGACTTTTAATGCTGTGTTTGATTCTAAACCATATGGCCCAGTTCCAATCCAGAAAAAAGAGTGTGTTGGTCATGTTCAGAAAAGATTAGGGAAGAGACTCCGTGATCTCAAGAAGAAAACTCCAGGTCTTGGTGGCACTGGAAGACTCACCGGAAAAGAAATGGACAAACTGCAATCTTACTATGGCAAGGCAATCAGAGATAACACTGACAGTGTGCCTAACATGAAGAAGGCAATTTTAGCCACATTGTACCATAGAGCGTCAACAGATCGAAAGCCACAGCATCAATTTTGTCCTCCGGGAAAAGAAAGTTGGTGCAAATGGCAAAAAGCTGTGGCAAATGGAGAGCTGGCCACTTTCAAGCACAAACCAGCTCTGCCACAAGATGTCATCAAAGCCATCACCCCAATTTACAAAGACCTATCCAAAGAAGAGCTCCTCAATAAATGTTTGGGTGGTTTTACTCAAAATGCAAATGAAAGTCTTAATGCTAAAATATGGAAACTTGCACCCAAACATTCATTCAGTGGCCTCCCAACAGTGGAAATAGCAGCATACATTGCTACAGCAACTTTCAATAATGGAAATAAAATTATTTTGAAAATAATGGAGGAAATGGGCATCAAACCTGGAGTTAGAGCTTTAAATATGACTAAGCATGAAGATGAACTTAGAGTGTTAGGATCAGATAAAAGGGCCCAAGCAAGCACCAAAACTGCCAGACAAGACCTCAGAAGAAGAAGACTTGACATGGACGAGGCTGCAGCTGCAGAGGAAGGGGCTCTCTACACTCCTGGTGGCTTTTAGGCATGGTGAGTTACATTTTTTTAACAAAACCTTCATTTTCTCAAAACGCCATTTTTAGACCTAATGTGACAAGATTCACAGAAACCACTCAATAGAATGTCATGAAAATTTAGAGAGATGTTCAGCATAAGTTCAGCTTTACACTGAACTAGGATTATTGATATAGGACAAATTTTTCACACTTTGTAAAAATAAATAGAAAAAATTTTCTTTAAGAAACCCTAACCTCAAACTTGATATTTGTTTTAAAAATAGAAATAAATTTTTGATTATCATAATCCTAGTTCAGCTTAGAGCTGAGACATCCTAGTTTCTAATTCTGGGCTCATTTTTGTTTATAGGTGTCTGGTTCAAGAGAATCTTGTAATAAAGTCAAGACATGCACCCGACCGCAGTCCTTCACGGCATTTACTGTAAAACCTTAATTAAATGTTTAAAAAATCTCAAAATTTGTACAAGTCTTCCTCAAACATCAACAAATAACGAGATATTATTGTATTTGTCTTGTCTGTTTAGAAGCCTTCTCAGTAGCATAGGGAAAAACGTCTACTTTTTTGGTATGTCAAGGTTGGATACCCCCTTAAACACAAAGTAAAGTCTGAATAGCACCCGTGGGTGGGCGGGACCTGGCGTGCAGGCACCTCCTCGTGGTGAGTCCTAGGTAGGCATAGCGTAAAGCTTGCTGAGCAAAGACCAGCACAACTCAGGCTAACAGCCCACAAAAGCAACATTTTTTTTTTTTAAGGCAAAAGTTGCATATTTTTTTAGGTGAAGGCAGCGTTCGCACCTGATCCTCAGTTTCAATTTCGTTTGTATATTGTTGCTTTTGGCGAATGTCACCTAAAAGGAACCCCAGTATGGGTTTTGGGCCGGCGAAAAACCGAAAAAAGGCGCATTTTGGTGGTTTTTTTTTTCAGTTTTTCTTAAAAACGTTTCCCGCTGCTGCGCGACAGCTGAAATGCGTCCCAGCCCTCCGCCGCCCAACTTACGTTCTAGTCTTTGATAGTACCCAACACTTTGACCGCATAGAGCACCGAAAATCGGACGCTGGGGGGGGGGGGGTCTTTGTGGGCCAAAAATGTTCGTTTTTAGGAGTTTTTTAACGATTTTTTTGTCTCTCAGGCCCCGGCATTTCCGCTCGGTGGGTTCCATTTTTTGTGTTGTGTATACCCATTGGCACCGACAACAACCATCAGAATTACTTCGGGACGTTTTATCACAGAATTGAGCCTGAAAAATCGCCTTTTTGGTCATTTTTTTTAGAAACTGCCGCTTTTTGGTACATTTTGGCCGGTAGGACCAAGAAGATTACCTCCAATCGAAAAACCGAGGTCAGTTCCGAATTTAGCACAAAAAAACGAAACTTTCTAGGGGTCTTCAAACTCTGATATCGAAAGTCGCCTCTGGACGACTCACCCTACCGCACACCTGCCCAGCAGCCGCAGACAATCGTACGCGCTCAGGAAGTGACAGTGTCGCAGTGGTGTGCCTTCAAAGCGAGGGGTGACGCCACCACGGGCGAGGCTGTAGTCGGGCGAGTGCTGTCGTTCAGGCTTCTTGCGGGAGCGACTGAGAGTAAGCGGCAGTATGGGAGTGAAACGGCCCCTGTCAGCTCCTCTGGCTTGGGGTGCCTGTGCTCTTGGTTTGCACTCCGAGAGGACGGAACATTGACCTATTTGTCGGCGGACCACAAGCTGAGACCAATCTCATGGTACTTGTTCACCGTGCCACCGCCACAAATGCGGGGATGGGCGCTTTTCTACGATGAGTTTGTGGCTAACTCCATCAGACACTATCGTTTGTAATATATGTGTTCAAAATCTGTTTGTACTGTTTAAAGAGGTTTTAAGCCGTTTGGTTTTTTTTTTTTTAATCTATTTATTTGGTTGTTACATTTATGTGAAATGTAAGACAATTAGTCAAGTCGAATATTTTTTTTATCTAAATATAAATACAATGTTACCTGAACCGAATGGTAGTATTGTAATGTTTATATATGTCAGAACAAACATTGCCATCATCTTCCGTTCGTTAATGATATTACACACCAACCATGGTACATGAACCTATAGAGGGGTCCAAAAAAATATTTTTTTCGAAATTTGATGACGGCTATGGTGATTGTAGTGTCATTTTGAAAAAAAAATAATTTTGGTATTTTTTTTATTTTGATCAGATAACGGGAAAAGGTCCCTCAAGGGCCCTTAAGTTTTCCAATTCTTTTAGAAAAATAGTATTTTCAAAATTCGAATTTACTCCAAAAAAGCATTAAGTACTACGTTAATTGGATAAAAAAGAGCTTTTGAGATAATTTCACGCCTCATTTCTATCAATTTTTGAAGAAATTGGACTTTTTTAAACTTTATTTACCTCAATTGCAGCTTAAAGCTCTAAGAAAGTCAAAATACCTCAAAAATTGATGGATATGAGGCGTAAATTTATCTCAAAAGCTCTTTATCATCAAGTTAATGTAGTACTAAATGCTTTTTTGGAGTAAATTCGAATTTTAAAAATACTATTTTCCAGCGGAATTTGAAAACTTAAGAGCCCTTGAGGGACCTTTTCCCGTTATCTGATCAAAATAAAAAAAATACCAAAAAAAATTTCTCACAAAATGACATCACAATCACCATAGCCGTCATCAAATTTCGAAAAAAATATTTTTTTTGACCCCTCTAATGAACCTATCCATATTAAGTGTTGTGAAATGTTTGTTCTATATTTATAGGTAATTCGCCAACAGTATAAAATCCTTGCATACTTATAAGTTTGTATTTTGATTTTATTACTATAGGTGAAGTCCCGTATAAGGTCTCTCCACCTGTCTATTTACTAGCGTGCTGCTTTGGTCTATGACTCGCGTTTCGATTCCTTGTAGTCTTTAAGTGGCATCAGGGGCATGCTAATCTTGCGGCAGGCACTTTTTGCCTACATAAAGGGGGTTGCCTACGGGCAAAAGGTGGGGGGGGGGGGGCAATTGTCGTTTTGCCCCCTTCCACTGGATCCGCGCTTGAAATGCACGCTCATTTGCTATGTTTATTGTTAAACAATTGATTTCGATGAATTTCGATGAATTTCGATGCATTTCAATCAATTTCGTCAAATTGTCGTGAATTTCATTGAATTTCGTCGAATTTAGGTGAATTTTATTGAATTTCGTCGAATTTCGGGGAATTTGATTGAATTTCACCAAAATTCACGAATTTTAATGAATTTCGGTGAATTTCAATGAATTTCAATAAATTTCGGTGAATTTCAATGAATTTCGGTGAATTTTACCTGAAATTCATGAATTTGAATTCCAGTGTACATTTTTTTTCGAGTTATTTCCCCTTGGTTTCGAGATTTTATTTTGAGTTAGCAAATATTTACCGGCAAGGTGTCAGAGCCGCTGTCACTCTCCTCTACGTCCTGAGGAGGAACCTCTTCGTCCTGAGGAGGAACCTCTTCGTCCTGAAGAGGATCCTGTTCGTCCTGAGGAGGAACCTGTTCGTCCTGAGGAGGAACCTGTTCGTCCTGAAGAGGATCCTGTTCGTCCTGAGGAGGAACCTGTTCGTCCCGAAGCGGATCCTGTTCGTCCTGATGGGTGTCCTCATCTTCGCGAGTCGGAGGTTGTTTCTGGTGGGTCAGCAGGGGCTTGTACGACTTCCTAGCCAAACTGATACACTTCTGCAAGTAAAAGATAAAGGTGAGTTCTAATATTTTTAAGTGGTTTTTAATCATGAATTTCTCTTCTAATTGTTTTGTTAAAATATCAGACCTCATTTGCCTTGGTGTCTTTGGCTGGCAGGCCTTGCGGGCGGGTCTGCAAAGGCTTGTAGAACTTTCTTGGCACATGAATCCGCTTTGTTTCCTCCAGGCTTTCGGGGTCCGCGAGAGGCTCTGGCTCCTGCAAGTAAAAGATAAAGGTGAGTTCTAATATTTTAAAGTAGTTTTTAATCATGAATTTTTCTTCTAATTGTTTTGTTAAAATATCAGACTAACAATTCGGAAACAGGTAAGTTTTTTAATAAGCTAATGTCACGTACTAATATTCATCATTTTTTTTAGATCAATACATTACTTACTTTGAAAGGAACTCCTGTCAGCTTTTGGGAAGACAGCTGCGCAGAAAAGAAAGAGGTAAGTAGTAAAACAAAAAAATTGCTTTTGACTAGGACCTAGTCGCAGCACCGCAGAGATGTGATAGAGTGTGTGTAAAAATCTATTTTTTTTTTCACTGCCATCTCGAATCACTAGAGAAATCTGCTATTAATTTGGACTGGGATGCTTCACTGCTAAGATGACTTCAGGTTAAGAATAAGTAACTTTCACCTTAAGAATCTCTGTTACACATGCTTAATTGGCTGAGCGATTAGCGAAGCCAGTTACTCCAGTGGGGTTGAAAAGTTTTGTCTGTCTGTCTGTTTGTCTGTTTGTTTGTCTGTGTGTCCGCACTACTCCTCCTGAACGGCTCGGCCGATCTGGCTGAGATTTTGCAGGGTTATTAGGTATGTCCTTGGCTCGCCACACGCAAAAATTCAGCTTTCTATCTCATTCCATTCAGTCGTACTAACGAAAAAACACTAAAAAAACGGCAGAAAAAGTGCAACTTTTTAGTGACTTAATATTTTAGAGACATTTTTACATGGTTTCCTATGTTTTTGAAGTTCCTGATGACGAAAATGAAATCAATTTCGACCCCTGACCAAACTTTTACCTGCGAATTGGCTACCTCGGCCCGAATTCACTAACATAATCAACTTCGACCCTTCATCTTGAAAAAAAGGGGTCGACCGACTTGAAATTTTTATTGCAGATTTCGATAGGTCTCGGCAAGACCTTTTCAAAGAGGGGTCGGAAGGGGGGTCTAGGAGCCCGACTTCTTTAGTTGGCCGAATCAGGATCATGAAAAAAGGGGATCGACCGACTAAAAAATTTTATTGCAGATTTCGATAGGTCTCGGCAAGATCTTTTCAAAGAGGGGTCGGAAGGGGGCTCTAGGAGCCCGACTTCATTAGTTGGCCGAATCAGGATCTTGAAAAAAGGGGATCGACCGACTAAAAAATTTTATTGCAGATTTCGATAGGTCTCGGAGAGACCCGTTCAAAGAGGGGTCGGAAGGGGGGTCTAGGAGCCCGACCTTATCAGTTTGCCGAATCAGGATCTTGAAAAAAGGGGATCGACCGACTTAAAAATTTTATTGCAGATTTCACGTGGTGCATTACTCAATGCCTCAAAAATCCTTGAGACAGCTTGCCGAAGGCAAGCACGGAAGCGCCGCAGGCCAAGGTAGGTGTAACGCCAGGCGTGGAATGTCGTAACTGGCGCAGCATCGCGAAGCCTGTTACGACAAGACACGGTCTGGCGTAAACCTACCTTGTATTTTGTTGGTTTGTTTCCCATCAACCACGATTTCCTAACACAAAAAAATTATCAGAACGCTTCCCTTACCCTCAGTAACTGCAACTTCTCCAGACTCGTAAGGAGTTGCTGCTTAACGTTGTCCTCAGGTGCCTGAGCCATAGGGCGAGGTTGGATGGTCTCTGATTCCTCCGGGGCGTGAGATTTAATTATTTTTTCCAGTAAAATCACGGTCATCTAAGCGTAGCTGGTTGCGACGAGCGGGACAGAGGACGGGTCAGCAGCAACACTCTTTGCAGGGCCCTTGAAGGCGGCCAGGAGCGAAGAAAGGGCTGCCAGGATTCCATCCTTCAGCCCAACGGCCAACGCCTCCTTGGCCTTTCGAGAACTTTTGCTAATGAGGAGGTCTGCCGCCGTCTTTAGGCAGTAGACCCGGAAGTCTGATTATTGTTCCCTGAAGTTATCCTAGCAGTGCTGCATACCAGTTTTCTTTATCTTAATTTGTGTTAATGAATTATTGGCTGAGCGATTAGCGAAGCCAGTTACTCCAGTGGGGTTGAAGAGTTTTGTCTGTCTGTCTGTTTGTGTGTCCGCACTACTCCTCCCAAACGGCTCGGCCGATCGGCACGAGATTTCGCAGGGTTCATAGGTATATCCTTGGCTCGCCACACGCAAAAATTCAGCTCTCTTTCTCAAATTATTCAGTCGTGCCAACGAAAAAACACTAAAAAAACGGCAGAAAAAGTGCAAATTTTTTGTGACTTTACATTTTAGAGACATTTTTACATGGTTTCGTATGTTTTTGAAGGTGCTGATGACGAAAATGAAAACAATTTCTACCCCTGACATTGGTTTTAACTGCGAATTGGCTACCTCGGCCCGAATTTACTAACATAATCAACTTCGACCCTTCATCTTGAAAAAAAGGGGTCGACCGACTAAAAAATTTTATTGCAGATTTCGATAGGTCTCGGCAAGACCTTTCCAAAGAGGGGTCGGAAGGGGGGTCTAGGAGCCTAACTCCACCAGTTGGCCGAATCAGGATCTTGGGAAAAGGGGGTCGACCAACTAAAATTTTTTATTGCAGATATCGATAGGTCTCGGCAAGACCTTTTCAAAGAGGGGTCGGAAGGGGGGTCTGTGAGCCCGCCTTCATGTATTGTGAAAATTGGTGCAACGGCCATGTTATACACATTAACTTTGGCACAGTGGGAACACAAGAGCGGGCCTCAGACCTGATGTTACATCAATAAGTTTGCGCTTTACCTCCACGGGGTGTGAGGTGCGAGGACCGACGGCCCGAGAGACGGTTTCCGATTGGGCCAAGCCAGGTCTGGTGCGAAGGCCGAAGAAGGCCCGAGAATAATCTGCCGGCAGGCCAAGCTGGTATCGGCCCCTGTCGAACTGAATTGCCGGCGCAGCGAAGCGGAGCTGCCTACTCGGTTCGACGGAAGGGCGCGCCCCAGCTTGTATACTTCGACCATTTGTCGCGTAGTGCTCTACTCATTGGCTCAATGAACCCTTAAAACAGCTTGCCGAAGGCAAGCAGGAAGCGCCGTAGGCCAAGGTAGGTGCAACGCCAGGCGTGGATTGTCGAAACTGGCGTAGCATCGCGAAGCCTGTTACGACAAGACACGGTCTGGCGTAAACCTACCTTGTGATATCAGAGAAAAAAACAGTTTTTTTATATAAGGTGTGTGACAGGAGTCCTTCGTGTATATTCTAATTCCGTGTGTTCCTTTTGGCCTGTCTGCAGGTGGGTGGATTGCCTACGCTCCAAGCCATTCTTTCGGATCTCGACTCAGGAAGCAAGAGTGAATCAGTGAGTTGATCTTATTTTTAATGCAGCACTCTGTGTGCATGTGATTGAATATTACTGATCTGTTTGCAGAGACGAAAGTCGATTCCTTTCATCAAAATTCGACACGACAGCAATGATGTATTAGAAAGCAGAGGCAGGGGCAAGTTTGTCTTGGAGAAGGAGAGAGAGAGAAATCGGCTCGCAAGGAGGAGGTTCAGCACAGAGAGAAAACTCTTCGCAAGGAGGGGGAGAAGGAGAAGGAGAGAGTGAAATCGGCTCGCAAGGAGAAGCAGAGGGAGAAACCGCTCTTCATTGAGGTGTATTTTTTGGCCCGTCCCGTATTATTTATAAAATAAATACGGAGGACGGGCATATAGTCTGATGCTTGCTGTGCGTCCGTTCGTTCGTTCGTTCGTTCGTTCGTTCGTCCGTCCGTCCGTCCGAGGACTTCCCGTTGTCCGATCTTCACCAAATTTGGTATGCAGCCTCCTTGCGTGACCCTAAGAACCGCTCGGTGGCAGCAAATCCGATCCGAGCCCCGGGGGCGCTGCTGCAGGTGCATCATGGTCTACATGGGCTGGAGGAGAATCTCGGCAACGGGTACAGCTAGAAGGGCATGTAGGGGTATTTTTGGAATCGGGGCGACGAGACAAAGCCAACGGTGCTGGTTTCGAGCAAATCTGAGAAGTTTGGACCCAGGTTCAAAACCCGGGGGGACCAAAATTTTTTTTTTTGAGTTTAACGTTGTTTCTTATGTTTTTGAGGGTGCTGATGACGAAAATGATATCCATTTTGACCTAAGACGCCGCGAGGGCGACGCTGCAGGTGCATCATTCGCGAAATTCACGAATGTATAAATGTACGGGACGGGCCAAAGTTGCCGATTTGTATCGCTACTTTTCCTGTTATTTGATAAGGGACGTGCTCGTTTGTCAGAGCCCTTTGAAAGGTTCTGTCTTATTTCCTCATTTTCCTGCAGGACGAGGAGCCAGAAAGGAGAGCCTCAAGCCCCGACCGCAGCAAGCGAGTGACAGCTAGTCCTGAGAAGAGTGTGGGGAACAAGCGTTCTCAGTCTAAGGAAGAGGAGCTCGTCATAGGAGCTGCCAAGATGGCCAGAAAGGTAAAAGACTACTGTAGCTATTCTCACCTTTTGAAAACTGTTATTTTAAGCTAACCATATGGTGTTCCTATACATTTTCTTTTTATTCAGTCTGTTGGTGGTCGACCGAACTTGAAAATCAAGATGAAGAAGCCAAGGACCAGTGGCCACCCTTCGCTAGTGTTTCCTGGACAAGAGTGGCCTAGGACTCAGGCGAAAATGACTGCCTTGGATAACAATGTAAGCGCTTTATTCCGTCGCACAAAACACGTTACTATATTTCCTGACGAAACTTGTGTTCAATTCTTTTTCCTGTTCTGTTTTAGTGTGCGCCCTGTCCGTCTGAGCTATATGTTTGGCGATGCCCCTATTGCAGACACATGATGACTCGAAGACTTGCTCTCATTAAACGCCTAAAGAGCAAGCATCCAAAGGAACTTAAACTTGAGAGGCTCGGATTGTTTGGGGCAGCGAGGAGCTGTGTTGCCACGTCGGTTTGGTCGTTTTCCCCTCTCCAGGCTGCCATTTTCTCCCGTTTGTCTTACAATTACGTGAAATTTGGCCCAAAATGATAGGAATATGTTGAAAAACGTGTTTTTGATGCACTAGGTACAAGTTTGTACAACTCAAGTGGTCACTTGGAAGATTAAAGGCTCCCAAACGGCCTAGTTTTACATCGCATGTTGGCAGCCTCGTCGCGCGATGCTCGTTTGTTTACTTTAGAATAACCTCCCAAATGTTCACTTAACCTAGCCACCCACCCAAAGGATCTCTCTTTCAATTGCTTTTTGGCTGAGCGATTAGCGAAGCCAGTTACTTCACTGGGGTTGGAAAACTTTTTCTGTCTGTCTGTCTGTCTGTGTGTGTGTCCGCACTACTCCTCCTGAACGGCTCGGCCGATCTGGCTGAGATTTTGCAGGGTTATTAGGTATGTCCTTGGCTCGCCACACGCCAAAATGCAGCTTTCTATCGCAATCCAATCAGTCGTACCAACGAAAAAACACTGAAAAAACGGCAGAAAAAGTGCAACTTTTATGTGAGTTTTCATTTTAGAGACATTTGGACATGGTTTCGCATGGTTTGGAAGGTGCTGATGACGGAAATGAAATCCACTATGACCCCTGACCAAAGTGTCAACCACGTAGGGGCTACCCCGTCTAGAATATTCTAATATAATATACTTCGACGATTCATCACGTAGTGCACTACTCATGGCCTCAATGAACCTTAAAACAGCTTGCCGAAGGCAAGCAGGAAGCGCCGCAGGCCAAGGTAGGTGTAACGCCAGGCGTGGATTGTCGAAACTGGCGCAGCATCGCGAAGCCTGTTACGACAAGACACGATCTGGCGTAAACCTACCTTGTCTTAATTTTTTAGATGCCAAATGGCAGGAGAACGTCTGAGGGAAGAAGAGGAGATTGCTGCTTTGGAGGATGATGCTCGATTTGATGATGACTCTGATAATAATTTTGGCCAACATCGAAGGACAGCAACGGGGTCAAGGAAAAGGACATCGAGATTCGGAACACACGAACGTCAAAAGAGAATCAGAGGAGTACAGAGCAAGGATACAGAACACTCCGAAAAGAAATTTTTACGGAAGTGGTTAGAAGATGACGAATAGACCTTTCCACTAGAGAGATCAAATGAGCGGACTCTGCTGTCCGTTTGTCCGGAAACAAACGAAGGTGCGATCCTCGGCCCACTCGGCTCGCTTTTGCGCCGAGCCGGGCGCGCGGACTGGGCCAAGCTCGCCAAGCTCGGACGCCGAAGCAACCCGAAGAACGACCGACGGGCCGCCCGGAGCCGAACGACAGTAGCTTGATTGAACCCTTGCCTACTGGAGGGCAGCACCTGTCGGGAAGGTTTGCGACAGGCACTAGACGAGGGGTGAGGAGGGGGTTTATGTTGGCCTGCTTCCAAAAAAAGGCGGGTGTCAAGCCGGAAGCAGAGGTTTCGACGAGCGAGCGTCGACGAGTTCGGGTATCTTCGGAAGCCGAAAACTACTTCGGCTCGTAACATGTCGCGACAGCAGTGTCCGCTCATTTGGTCTCTCCTATCCACGCTGAGGAAGGGGTCTAACCGGCAACACCGCGCGGGGGTGAAGCGGCGGGGAAGGGGGCGGGTTGGCGCATGCGCAGAAGGGACGGTATACAGACGACGGCCCGGCGCCGAAAGGACGCTGCTTCTTGTCGTGCGTTCTATTTGCGAGAGTTACAGGTAGGTCGAAATTGTTGACTGAAACTGATGTAAACTCGTGAAAGGGCGATATCTAATGAGTGGATAGGCGTTGAGTTCCTCGGCCGACTCGTGCCGAATCACCGTATGTAGTGACGCAAAGGTCCCGATGAGGGGTTGGCGTCCCCTCTCGGCTCCTGCGCAAGTAACCTTGGCGGACGATTTTACAATACTTTAGCTACCATTACTTTCTCCGAACGACGATTTTAATGAAAGGGAGGTACCTCGCGATTTGTATAATGTGCATGGTGGGTCATGTTTCGCTATATATGTGCTCTGTTGGACAATTCATAGAGATCACAAGCTGGCCTAGACAGGTTGTTTATCACAAGGATTGCAATAATTGTGTCAATCTGCTGAGTTTTGATCCACCTATAAATTCAGTCTGACCGACACTCTCCGTTTAGCGTCAAAACGTGCTCCTCAGAACGGCTTATCATTTTCTTTGCAGTGCCACTCAATGCTCTGTCCAGTTTGACAACCGAAACCGATTTGTTTTGTTTTCCAGGCTTCAGCCAAAATGCCCAAGCTGAAGAAACCAACAGTAGTAATGCTGCAGCTGTATGAAGATGATCGAGTCCCTGGCTCAAAGCCGAATGAGCATCTCCTGCTGGAGTATGTAAACGTCCAGCTGGAGAGGTGGTTGGAGTGCAGGGGACTTCCCAAGAAAGGAAATCAGAACGTCCTAGTCGACAGGTAAATATTTTGAAGATGCACCATTTTTTGATCTTAAAAACAATTCCTTTCCTTTTTTTAATTTTAACAGAATCAATAATCACATACAAGATGGGCAAGCCCACATCCTGGATCCGAAATTGGATGGAGGTGTATGGCTTGATGCCAAGAGAAAGGGAAAGCTTTTTTTTTACTCATCAGCCAGTAGGAAACTCAATTTAATAATTCTTGTAAAATTCCCAATTTTGATTGGTGTCTTAAATTAAAGTTGGTTTTCTTATTCTGCAGATTCAATCGCAGCTCTCTCGGACAAAACTTCATCTACCCATTTCTGGTTTGACTGGGTACGACATTCCTGAAAATTTCAATGAAGGTCATGTCTACCATTATCTAGTTGAAACAGTACCCGATATTGTTCTTGATGGTCGCTTAGTATCAGTGCAGGAACAGGACGATGGGAGTGACAATGAGGACTTTCAGGTACTGTTGGCAATTATGAAGAATTTATGTACCTGCTTGGAACACTGCTGCTGCGGGGCGTCTTGGCGCTCGGCGAGGGGCGCGGGGACGGTGAGGAGGAGCCGCCGAGCGTAGCGTCGCTTTCCTCGTGCATGTCCTCGTGCGTGTCCTCCTGCTTCTCGTCTTCTCTGCCGTTTCGGCCACATGCTGTGCGATCCGCATACGTCGGCGGCCTCCTCCTGTTGGGGCAATCAGAACGCATATGGTTAGTCTCTCCGCACACATGACAAGTAGGCTTCTGCCCGGCATAGAACAGCTTAGCCTCGGCGCCCCCGATACGCAGGTAGCTGGGCACGTCCCTCTTCATGGTCATCTTGACGAGGCGCGTGCCCGTGAGCAGGCCCTGGAAGCAGGAGCCGCGCGGGTACCTCTCGTCGCGCACCTCCAGCACGTCCCCGTACTGTCCCAGGCCCAAGGCGATATCCGTCTTCTGGACCTCCACCGGCAGGTTGCACACACGCACGTACTTTACGGCCGGCCCCGGCCCGTTCACAACAACCTCGCACTCACCTCCGTCCGCGTACACAAACCGCCGCCGCTCCACCGCTGCTACCTCCTCCGCTCGCCCACTCTGCTCAAACTTCACGTGCACCTTCTTCCCACTCGTCTCTATCTGCACTGCTCGTAGCTCTTCCAGCTTCACATCGAACTCGCTCTTCATAAACTCCCACAACTCCAGGCCACTCACCCCTTTCGCTCCTCTGAACGAGAAGGTGACCGTTTCCTTGCGGAGGGCCGCCATGGCGCCTCGGACGCAGTCCGAACAACACCCAGCCGGCCGGCCGCTCCGCCCGGCTCGGCGCGGTACACAAACACAGGGCCGGCCGGCGTGGCCCAGCCTGGCAACAAACACAACACACAGAACACAAGCACTTCTCGTGGTCAAGCACTAAAACTATCACAGTATATAATCACAGCCTATTATCACAGACACAGCCTAGCGGCTCTCGGGCACGGCGCGTCAGGCGGGGCTTATTGGCCGGAGCCGTACACCTGGCCCGTAACGCACGTCCGACCCCAACCGAAGCCGGAGCCAGACTGGGCCATCTGGGCGTCGAACGCATCCCCGCCGCGGCGCCAGCTATTGCGCAGTGCATCATACGTGATGCACAGGTTACGCACACGCTGCACACACGCGTCAATTCCGAGCACCGCGTACCCTCTGGACGTGACTAACGCTTGCAAGTTTCTTGCGGTCTCTCTTACACTCGCCAACAGCGTGTACTTCAGGTAATTCATCTTGAATATCAACACACGCAACACATCAATGTTTTGAGGCCATTCATTGGGCAGAACTTCGAACTTAGCAATTTTGTAACACACGACACGTTTAAAGAAGTCATCATTGACGTGGTGCGCCATGGCTACCGACAACACGACTCCGACACCAACAGTAGGTGTTAACACTGGGCAGTGGGACCGGAACGGCAACTCGCCTCTCTCGCCGAGCGAGCCGTGTGAGGGCGCCTTCCATGCATCTGCCTCCGGCGAGCCACAGCCCGGCCGGCGGCTGGTCGGTCGTGTCATGGGTCTAATCAGTGTCCAGCGCGCGCGTCGCGCCGAACGCACGGTTTGAAAACGTGGCGAAGCGCGGCATTCTGGCGGCGGGCGGGGCGGGATCCGAGCGCCGGGAGTAGCGCGGCTCACCACGGCCCGGCTGGGCCCGAAGCCAGCGCGCCACTATGTTCAAACGGGCGGCCGCAGCGCCGCGACATTCGCGTCGCGTTCTGACGGGGATCGCGGTGCGCTACCGTGACCAATAGTAACTGCATTAGTTCCTTGTCCGAGCCAGCTGTCACGCGCGAAATAGGGGCTGATGCCTCACACCGTTTGGGCGTACGGAGGTGCGACTGAAAATTTGACTTTGCCTCACCTACCCTTCGCGGCTGTGGTAGCAGCCGAGCTTTCGAGTTGATGAACGCTTACTATGGACCCTTGTGAACGTGCCTACGTGTTCACTGTGGGTATGCACCGCTTTAGGCCGGAAAGGGGCGCGCTTTTGTTAGTCGGTGCGCCCTGATGCGCCGCCAACCCCGAAAACTTCAGGCTCGATGCGCCTCCACCTCCAATTATCGGATCGCGCTCAAATTTGGCACAGCTTCGTTTTAGACCAAGGCCTTTCAGAAAAACCACACGTGGGCACAAAATTCGGGGTGACGAAACACCCTACTCGGTGTAGCAATGCTGCCAACAGTCACTAACTTAAAATTGTACTATTCGCGAGTTTTAAGTTGAAACTTGGCAGTAAAAGGACAAAAGCGCGACTTAAAAGATTATTTTCGATTTATTTTTTCATCTCTCATTTCCAAGCATTGACCACCGTATTTCCCAGGCAGACGTTCCGTTCCCCTGTTTTTCCGCGTAAGATGGCTAATAACCTCTACGGGCGAATAATGAGTTTACGTACTTTTCAACCTCAACTCAAGTCGTCGCACATTCCACGAAGATGAGACGAGACGTGCTTGCAAACTGTTTTAAGAAATTGACAACCATGCGGCTCTCATTTTATTAATATTCTAACTCGCAGGCAACCTGAGACAATCAATTCAAAAAATGGTACGCATCTCTTTCATGGTCAATTCTATTTCGTTACATTTAGGAAATGTCTAGAAAGTATTCATTGGTTATGTTTTCTTTTTCTTACATTTCAGTCAGATTTTTCAGGCAGTTCTAGTTCAATATCCTTGGCATCAACAACCTTTTCTCCTCCGACCTCGCCTCGAAGTTCCCCTCTCAAGAAACGCCGAAGAATTTCCAAGGTACACTGAGTGTTATCTTTTATGTGAAATGTTCAGTGTTCAAAGCCATACTTATTGTCATCATTTCGTACAGAGAGTCAATTCTCCTCCCCTTGATGATTTTCTTGATGTCTCTCTTGATGACTGCTGCCAGCTTGCAACTTTTGTGGACATTGATGCCACTGAAGATCGTGCAGAGTTGGACCAGCAGCTTCAAGTCACTTATCAACATAGCAACAGCACTTGGAACATCAATAGCAATTTCAGTGACAGTGAATATGGCAGTGCTGCTAGTGCTGTTAGTGATAGTGACACGGGTTCAGAAGACTTTGATGATTCTTTTGTAAGTGTACTAAGGGAGAATGAATGTATGGAATTGTGCCTCGTTGATAGTGATGATGAAGAATGGGACACCTCAGTGCGATCAGAGTCAGACGATGGAAGTAAAGCTTTGTTTGCTAATTTTCCGGTAACTATGGATGAAGCCATTGTTAAATTAATGTTAGTGGTTGTGAATAATAGGTGGACAAAGGACAGTATTGATTCTACACTTAAGTTTCTTCAATTTGTTTTACCTAAGCCTAATTTAATGCCGGCCTCAAAACACTTACTGATTAACTATTTACTGAAATTTACACCCGACATAGGTGTAACTGAACATTATTACTGCTCTAAATGCTTGGCTATGAAAAGTGATGAATCGAGGGCTGAAATTTGCCAAGTCTGTACTGAAGAAACGGCTTATGGTGTGTTTTATAATCTGTCAGTAGCAGACCTAATTAAATACATGTTTGAAAACAGATAACTTGCCACAGCTATAGAGGACTATGAAAAAATTAAATCTGTAGGATGTGTGTCTGATGTCAAAGATGGTGCCATGTACATCAGGGTGAAAAATGTTTTAACAGGTAAATATGACATTATCTTATTTTGGAATACAGATGGGGTATCTCTGACATCAAGCTCAAAGTCTTCAATGTGGCCAGTTTTATCAAACATCAGTGAAGTGTCTCCTCTTGTTCGCTCCAAGTACATGATTATCAATTGCATTTGGGTAGAAAATCGCCAACCTGATATGAATGATTTTCATGTGCCATTTGTCGAATCTTTGCAAAC
Source organism: Stenchaetothrips biformis (assembly GCA_030522485.1). Taxonomy (NCBI): domain Eukaryota; kingdom Metazoa; phylum Arthropoda; class Insecta; order Thysanoptera; family Thripidae; genus Stenchaetothrips; species Stenchaetothrips biformis. The sequence goes on from CM060102.1 coordinate 10,099,526, forward strand.
ATTGGCTGTCCATGGAGTTGATTGGATTCACCCTGATTCTCAAGAATTATGTAATAGTAAGGTTGTTGCACCAATGTTAGGTGCTGATGCTCCAGCTCGTGCTAAAGTATTAGGCCAAGAAAATCATAATTCTAAATATGGTTGCAATGTTTGTGAGCAAAAATCTGTTCGTGTTCAACTTACACCGGAAGAATTAGCAAATACTAGTGGCAAGAGGCGCAGACGAGTGAGGCGCTTTGTTCATTAGGAAGATTCAGTTCCATTTAGAACTGGTAGACGGATGGACTTGCAAGGGCAGAGGGCGCAAGAAACTGGGAGGACACAAAAGGGTGTCTCTGGACCATCCATCATATCTAATATTCCTCTGCTTGATCGTGCTAAGTGTGTGCATTTAGATTATTTACATAATGTTCTATTGGGTGTTGTGAAAATGCTCCTTTTGCTGTGGATAGATGTTCCTGGTAGTTGGAATATATCTGACCAACTTGATGATATTGATACTTTTATTAGCCAGATTAGAGTACCTGATCATGTATCCAGAATACCCAGGAGCCTAAGACTGGTAAAATGTTGGAAAGGAAGTGAATTTAGATCTTGGCTCCTATTTTATTCATTGCCTTGTATGCAGGGTAGACTCCCTGCTGTCTACTTTCAGCATTATCTACTATTTGTGAGCGCAGTGTATTTACTTTTAAAAGACTCAATTCCTTATGAAGACATAGATGCAGCTGAAACCCTGGTGAGAATGTTTGTGAGAGATTTTGCCAAACTGTTTCGTCTTAGGGACTCCACATATAATCTTCATGGACTTTTGCATTTGGCACTTTGCGTAAAAAGATGGGGTCCCCTTTGGAATTGTACTTTGACATTTGAGGATTGCAATGGTTAACTTGCTAGACTTATTCATGGTTCAAACAGTATTGCTGTTGAATTACTATTAAATTTGAGAATTTTGTATGCTGTCCAAGTGTTAAATGACAAAATTCATGTTCCAGTGAGGGCTCAAACTGAGCCTGTTATATTATTGTCTAGCTTTACCAGGCTACTTTTACAGAGGAAGAATCAAATGTTTTAGCTCAGAGCAATTTGTTGGATTGTGGTTGCTTCAAGCGCGCTAAGTGTATTGATGGTAACGTTACTTACACATCCAAAAGCTATGATGCAGATAAGAAAAGAGGGAACTCGTTTGGAAATTTACAGGTAAATGATTCTTCTTGCTTTGGGCAGATTTTATATTTTTTTAAGTCAGATGAACACAGAGTAATGTGCCTTTTAGATATGTATGAGGTACAACACACAGAAATTTTTTTCCATGAGACCAGCAAATACCAGGTTGCTCACTTGGTCCCAATTGTAAGAATGGATAAACTGCTTGTAGTGCCTCTGTCACTCCAGCTTATTAAAGTTATCAAGGCTGGAGAGTACATTTGTTTAGAGGCAAATAAGTACGAATGCCATCTGTAATGCTTGTAGGGTTTCATCACTGATTTCATTCACTTTTATAACAATAAATAAACGACGATCTTTGAATTTTAACAGAATTCCTGCTTAATGCTTCATTTCTTGCCCATGATGTCAAAAAAGTGTCGCAGAACATTGTCTGGCCTTACTTACAATACCAGAGCTTTTTCCTGACAAAGCTGCGGAAAAAATAAAAGATCGTAGAGAAGAGCGAAAAAATTTAGAACTATGTCCTGAACCTAATACCCCACTGGTTTCTCTTCTTCTTCTTCCTATTCTCTCTCACCCACCCTGTTGGCCTGTTGGAGGAACTTCCAGAACAGCTCACTTCTTTGCTGTGCCGACCTCAGTCACCATTCAGTCTTCTTCCTTCAAATAGCTCCAACCTATCATGGCAACTACTCAATTCTCTATTGACCCCAACATGAACAATGTAGTTCTAACTGTTCTTTTCATGGAGGATGGCTGAGTGGCAAATGTTGAAGACTTTGAGGCTCACATGCGTGTGTATGTTGGTGGGGGGGGGGGGACATTGTGACCTTGGAGCGGGATGACATGCAGCAGAAGGAGCAGCTTGCTGTCGTGCTGGGTGTTGGTGGTGAGTCAAATTTCAATCTAGTCTATGCCCTTGAACCTATGTCCCTCTTTGTGAAATGGCATTGAAGGAGTGATAAGATAATATAATTAATAAGTGTGCAAGTAAAAGTGCTTGCCCTTGATGTACTTAAGATTGAGCGTCATCAAGGAATGAAAAGAGCTTTCATAAATCTTTTAAGTTTATGGAGCAGGGCTTTGTAGTTTGAACCAAGGAATCAATGGTGAAAGTGTCTACGTTTTACAGTCTGCAGCATAGTTGTCACGGTGGGAAAGCCAAATTGGTGATCACTGCGGTCACAACCATAATTAACACTGTTAAACCTGAACGCTTTTATCTTTGATTCTTTGCTTCTATATCTCTTTCACTGCTTCCTATACTCATCGGATTTAAGCTCTTTTCATTCCTTGGTAAAGCTCAATCGTATTTTCATTCAACCCTCAATCTAAAAACTACATCAGGTGCAAACATCTTACTCGTAAACTTATTTCTACTCAATGCCATTACACAAATTTATCAACTCAATTTGATGAGAAAAATATCATTGGTCCAATGGGCCTATTGTGGTTGCACCTAAACCATATCTCAGATAGTCATTTCATTCGCTCTTGGGCATTTGGATTCCCAACATTGATCGATGTTAATATCGTTCATTCTTTGCAGAAACTGAAGCTGAAGAGCAGGCGAGGATTTTTGTTAGGCGCCTGTACAAGTGGCATGGGCAACCGGAAGATCATATGTTAATTTTTGGCCACGACATAACGCAGAGCCAGCTGTTTCATGGCCAAGAGAGTGACTCGAATAGTTAATTCTTTCTTCAGAAGCTTTTTACCCTTTTATCTATAAGGCTTGACTATGTGACTTTGATTTCTTTTATGGTAATTTATTTGGCGTAGTGCTCTCATGTTTACATAGATTTACTTAGCTTCCCGTCTTCTGTGATAAAGCTGATAATGTTCAGCCCATGTTTGCATTTCAACTGATTCATCGTGAGAAGCATTGAATGTAAGTTAAAATATACATATACTCATAGTCTTGCTCTTAAGAAGCTACCCAACTTTGTTCTTTAATTTTAAGTTAGTTCTTATGCTGTAGTATTATGTCTGATCTCAATAATGATTATACCTATTATTGAATATTGAAAACTTGTTGCAGTATATTTTTTTGTTTTTGGACATTTTATTTTTAAACGTTCTCAATGTGTTTGTCAATTACTGGTGCATACTATAAACATATTAAAAGAAAATTAAATTTATCCTTCACCAGTTTTTGGTTTTTGCCTTTCTATTACCTAATAGAATCAAATGTTTATTGGGAGATAATAGTTTACCAAACTGACTGTGACATGTTATCTAAATGCTTATAAATACAGGTAAAAATTCTTTGAATTTGGCGAAAGTCACCACCCCATAAATAAATAAATCAAACAAGTAGTGTTCACACTGGCAAAAGATATTTAGTCTTCAACATCAGAAGTTGAAACGTAACTTGAAAAGTCGGCAAGAACTAAGCTGCTGCCTCATCCCAGCCAGCGCGTGCGTGGGTGGTGGAGGGGAGGTGGCGGAGAGAAGGGAAATGGCAGGGGTATGAAGGCAACCCGATGCACTCAGATGTGTTGCGGGCTGGCGTCACCCAGCAACAGGCGCCTAGGGCTCTACAGGCGCCGTGTCAGATATTAATACATATATGTCGCGAAGATAGTATTATATGGGGAAATATATTCCCAATATATTATCGGGCACCAAGATATACCCACATATATAAATCATGTATGGGGCAAGATAATTTGAAATATATTGAGCAAGATACAACAAGGTAGGTTTACGCCAGACCGTGTCTTGTCGTAACAGGCTTCGCGATGCTGCGCCAGTTACGACAGTCCACGCCTGGCGTTACACCTACCTTGGCCTGCGGCGCTTCCCTGCTTGCCTTCGGCAAGCTGTCTCAAGGATTTTTGAGGCATTGAGTAATGCACCACGTGAAATCTGCAATAAAATTTTTTAGTCGGTCGATCCCCTTTTTTAAAGATCATGATTCGGCAAACTGATGAAGTCAGGCTCCTAGACCCCCCTTCCGACCCCTCTTTGAAAAGGTCTTGCCGAGACCTATTGAAATCTGCAATAAACTTTTTTAGTCGGTCGATCCCTTTTTTTCAAGATCCTGATTCGGCCAACTGATGAAGTCGAGCTCCTAGACCACTCTTCCGACCCCTCTTTGAAAAGGTCTTGCCGAGACCTATCGAAATCTGCAATAAAAATGTTGAGTCGGTCGACCCCCTTTTTTCAAGATGAAGGGTTGAAGTTGATTATGTTAGTAAATTCGGGCCGAGGTAGCCAATTCGCAGTTAAAAGTTTGGTCAGGGGTTGAAATTGATTTCATCTTCGTCATCAGGAACTTCAAAAACATAAGGAACCATGTAAAAATGTCTCTAAAATATAAAGTCACTAAAAAGTTGCACTTTTTCTGCCGTTTTTTAGTGTTTTTTCGTTAGTACGACTGAATGGAATGAGATAGAAAGCTGAATTTTTGCGTGTGGCGAGCCAAGGATATACCTAACAACCCTGCAAAATCTCGTCTCGATCGGCCGAGCCGTTTGGGAGGAGTAGTGCGGACACACACACAGACAGACAGACAGACAGAAAAAGTTTTTCAACCCCAGTGAAGTAACTGGCTTCGCTAATCGCTCAGCCAATTATATTGACAATGTATGAAACATATGTTGATTCATATATTGCCACATATTTTCCATATATTTTCCTTTTTGCAAGGGACATGACGTGAGAACGGGCCCGCCGCGCGCGGGGTCAGGCCCGCGGTGTGTCTGCAGGCCGGCGCGAGGTCCCACGGCGAGACTAATGCAGTGCTCGGAGCCACGCGGGACTGCGGGCTGTCCCAGGGCACGTGGTGAGCCTGCTGCACTGTGAAAATTTGAGTCGTCACTTGATGACAATTTCAAGGCTAATTTTCCTTACAAAAATGTCATCAACGCAATTGATGATATTGTTGTCACGCCCATGCAATAAGTATAGGAGCTTTGGTGAAAATGTCATCAATTTGTGATGACATAGTCATTATTTGAAAGTGATGAAAATATCATCTACGATTTTGTCATAAAGTGACAACAAATTTTCACAGTGTGGCTGTCACGACAGACCGTGGCGTGACTGTCACAGTGCGCGGGCCCACGGTGTGTCTGCCGGCCGGCGCGCGGCCCCACGCCGAGACTGATGCAGTGCCTGGGGCCGCGCCTGACTGTGGAACGTCACGAGGAACCGCCGCGTGACTGCAGGCCGTCAGGAAAGACCTTGGCTTGACTGTGCTGGTGTCTGATGCAGTGCCTTACCCTAGGCTGTCACGGGAGTCTATTGCGTGACTCTGGCATTGTGCTTCGCCTTGCAGACTGTCAACGAAGATCGGGATGTGACTAAAGGCCGTCACGAGGGTATTTGGCGTGACTGTTACAATGCCTGTGGCCTGGCGTGACTCTTAGGCCTTTTCGAAGGACCACGACGTGACTTTTGCATTGGCCGGTGCTTTTCCTTACCTCAGCCCGTTCCGGGGGGTCGGGGCTTGAGTCTAGTGGTTCGTGGTGCCGAGTAGGCCTCTAGACTGTCGGACTTTCGGCCGGGTGCTTTATCTAAACAAATTTTACAGTTGCACATGATTTATTGAAACACGTGAACTAAATTATTTCATTCAACAGTGAATTAAGTTACACACCTAGCGTGACATTAAACCGCCCCATGTTGAGTTATAACTAATGTTCGAAGTGACCACCCTCATTTTCAGCACAGAGCGCAACCCGCCACATGAAATTGTGACGGACACGTGCCAACATTTCTGGAGTCACAGTTGCAAAGGCTTGCTCTTTCTTATTGCGCAAGTCCTCCCGGTTTACTGGCGCCATTTCATAGACAAGTCTCTGCACATGGCCCCACAAAAAAAGTTAAAGGGGCTCAAATCTGGTGACCTTTGTGGCCATTCAGCAAGAGGGCTATGGATGCCGATCCACCGGTTGGGAAATAGCTGGTCAAGCACACCACGGGCTAGGCGCGATGTGTGGGCAGGATGACCATCCTGATGAAATATGAGATTGTGCCTTTGAGGAAAAGGAATGATCTCCAGGAGCGCCGGCAAGTCATTTTGCAGAAAATTAGAGTAACTGTGGGCGTTTACCCTACTCTCGAGAAAATGTGGTCCCAACACAAAGTCCCCTACAGTTCCTCCTCACACGTTCATAGTAAACCACCCTTGAATGTGGATCTCTTTGCGGCAATGTGGATTTTCAGTAGCTGGAGCCCAATGGTGTTCGTTCTGCCTATTTATTTTGCCGTCGCTTGAAAATGAACTTTCGTCAGAGAAAATGACGTTAAAAACAGGATTCTCGTGACCCGCCTGAAAAAAGGAACACTGCAAAGCCAGTGGCAAGTTTGCTTGTCACAAATTTGGCAAGCCGTTTTGAATGCCAAAATTTCGCAAGCTTTGACCTGAAATCTTCACAAGCTTGCCAAATTTTGGCAAGCTTATTTCTGGACCAAGCGTGCCAATTTTTGGCATTCAAAACGGCTTGCCAAATTTGTGGCAAGCAAACTTACTACTAGATTTGCAGTGAAAACTTTTGTTACAAACTGCTCCAATTGAGAGGGAGGGATTGGTGGCTTGTTTATATCTTACCTCATGATGAGCAATAAAATCGCAAAATTGAAGGCGACGCCCCGGATCGGGTTCATGGAGACCATGGTCACTGAAGCGTTTCCACGGCTTCATCTCGAGGTCATTTTTCAGGATTCGATGAACTGAAGGTTGGCTCGGTCCGGCCAGGTCATGGCTAATGGCACGGGAGCTCGTACGAGGATTAAGCTCAACTGCGGCAACGTCCTCAGCATTCCTGTGGTGCACATGGAGTGGCCGTCTGTCCCCAAAAAAGGCTCCGTAGGTGCGTAAACGCAGCTCTAGATTACGAAAATAGCCATGATCTTCTTTGTACAAAAAGTTGCTGGGTGATTCATTTGGAGGAGTAAGCATTTGGCTTGCTCTTAGATTTTCATACTTGTAGCTGAGGGATTTGGGTGGATTTTTGAAATTCCTGATGATGTGCATGACTTGTCTGAAGTAAGTGTGCATGGCCTCAAACCTGCATAAAATAAAACAAATTAGTAAATTGTAATTGTTATTTCTAGCTTTGAATATTAATTAAATGTGTTAAAATAACAACCACCTCATGGTCCAGGAGTAACGAAGCGGTCCATGCAATAATATTTGGGCAGGCAGATGGATTAAAAAATGAAATTTTGGAGTGATGCTGAATGAAGGGTAATTAACCATGAATGTTAAATGATACTTCTCAATCATTTCTTGAAGTTTCATAGCTTCATTGTGAGTAGGTTCATGGCTAAGTAGGCCATTTACAATCTTGAGGAGCAGGATAAAGTTTTCCAGCCTTCCTTCATTATCTGCTTTGCTCTTGAGGACAAATGGTAAACAAAAAGTCAATGAGAGCATCTGGCTAGCAGACTGCCGTAGACCATCCTTCAGATGCATCTGCTTGATACGAGCTGGTCGATCCTTGGAAAAGAGTTGTTTGGCGACCTTTTTCACCCCAATGTTGATTTCTTTTATGTCAAATAACCCTTTTACATTCACATAATAATCAAGTAGCGCTCTGATGTGAGCTTCAAGACACCCTTCATGTAAAATGTGCATGGCATCGAAGACAAAGCAATCAATCTGATGAAAACTTTCCAGTCCACTTATAACTGATGGCCCATTGTATCCAGAGGAGATGGATAGGGCTACTCTTTCCTTCACGGTCTTGGCCTGCTGCAATGCATCAAGAGATGTGGCACGGTGGGTCAGGGTCCGTTTCTCAAAAGCTTCTTCCTTGAATATTGCTTTGATTTCATGATGGTCACCAAGGCAATGGTGACATGGCTTGTGGGCTATACTAACACTCTCTTTGGTCCCACTCATAACAGCGATTGCTGGTGTATCACCAGTAACATTTGCCAAAGTCCCTTTAAACTGTTTCATCTGGCCATTTATTTCCAGGGTCTTGATGGCCCTCAGAAACGGCTCCAGGATTTTACAATGGTTCTTAAATTTTGGGTCAAGGGATACAAATGGCTCATTCAGATCTTTCTGGTCTGAAGCTAAGTCTTTTTTCCATGCAACACCCAAGAGATTAATGTTTCTTAATGAAGACCGCAAGTGTGGGTGTATATTCAATAGAATCCAATAATAGAGGGATAAGTGGTGTTTAACAGGACCCAATGGAGATGAAACTTCCAAATCATCGTAAAACATTTGAATTGCAATTGCTTTCGGATCAGATACAATAGGGTGGTTGCGAGCGTAACTGCCATCCTGATAAGTTCTATAAACTCCTTCTTCATGCTCTAAAGGATTTTCAATGCAGTGGAGGACGTCAGGTCGAGAAAGAAGCCTTTTGAGGCTTGGTAAAAACTTGCTCACATAAGCTCTGTGTTTTACGATATAACTCTTACCTTCCAAATCAAACATCTCCGTTTCAAATAGATCCACCTTATCAGGTTCCATAGCATTAAAATGTTCTTGGGTGAAACTGTCAAGATCCTTTGCTGAGTTTAATCCACAAAATAATCCATTTTCTCCAACTTCTGTTAATGTTTTTAAAATATGTTCTTGAGAGATTGATCCATCAGCTCCAGCTCCTTTTAACAGTTTCTCCTGGTAACAGATCAGAAACTTCAATAATGAGTGGGATGAGACAGAACAAATGGAAAACAAAAAGGTGCTATTTTTACCTTGATGGCTTGAGTGTAAGAAGAGAACAAATTATCAACAGAATCTGATGCCTTGTTTAATCCAGACTGGGAAAGCAGAACTTCCTCACGTAATTCCAGCAAACACTTCGCAGATTGCCACTTCAAGGAATCATTACTTGGTTCATCTAAGAAAGTAAATAAACCTTATGATAACATTAGACAAAATAACAGCAATACATGTGGAGCAAAATTGAAAGGCAAAATCTCTCACTTGAAGAAACATTACTGATGTTATCATATGAATCATCACTGGATTCTGATTCTGAATGCAAACAAGCGGTTTCAGGAGGAAACTGATTAGAGCTGACGTCACCTTGATGGGATGTGGCTGATGTTACATTTAGATCTTGGCAGCTTTCACTGGGCACTGAAATCTCTTGTACCAAGTCTAAACATGGAAATAAGGCACAACAATTGTAAGATTAAAAAATAAAAGACTGCAAATAATGTAGAAAAAGTGGCTGCGAAAATATTAATAGTTTGCTTACCTCCTTCTGCAGAGGGCTCAGACGCACTGCTCGTGCTGGGCTTGGCAGCAGAAACAAGGTCCATGAGGTTATAATCAGTTCCTGATGGAAGGGAATACAGTTCGAGGTGATGAGACGACATTCGAAATTCAGTCAATAAAAGGCGAAGCATGAAGCAATCTTACCTTCCAATTGATGGCGATGTTCTCTTTGAAAGTGTGACTTGAATGTTGAGTAGTTCACAAAGTCCTTGCTACAAAGATAACACTGAATTTGAAACGTCTTTTCAAACCGATGTTTCTTTACATAATGCTGCATAAAAAGTTTCTCCTCGCCACACTTGAATGAGCAAAACGGACATTTTAGCACTTCTTGAACCTCCATGATGTGTGAGCCGTTTCACTCCGTTACTCCGTCTCCGACAAGTAATTTCTTAGCAAGGTGCTTGTTGCCCGCCCGCCAGCCACCGCCGCCATTTCACACACACCAACTATGACAATAATAGCAAATAGATAATATACTTCAGAAACGTAATAACTGAATTCCTTAATGTTTAAATAAAATATTTGCCCATTTTTAAATGACAAGAACGACATGCACACGCGCAGAGAATTATTTGCATTCAATCAAATTTCGTCATGTTGGTAACGACATAAAGCAACGGGTTTGGAAATCACATGAATCCTGCCGCCATTTGACGCTTCAGTACGAGGACAACCGTTACTGTGAACCGTGTGCCGTGTGGGAAAAATGCCTTCCAGCGTTGCTGTAGTTCGAGTGGGAACAGTTCCACTCAGATTCGTGATCAAGAAAACGAATGGGTTCCGGGCGAGTGACTTGATAGAAAAAATTCGTGAAGCCACGATCAAAGACTCAATTATCACAAAGAAATTCGAGACTGACAAGTGCCACCTCCGCCTGATGGTTCCTGGCGGACCCGGCCGCATCTTGCTGAATGAAGAAGTGTTGGACTTGCAAGGAGCACCCGTCTTCCTTGCAAAATTCAGCTTGACGGAGGAAGATGACGTGAGTATTAATGTTTTCTACAAAAGGGGCCTTAGACACGCGTAGCCCACCGTAGGTTGCGTAGGCCACCATTCTCACACAGGTGTGTGACGGGCTGTGGGCTGTGCTGTGTCGCGCTGTGGAAGGGGTTGGAGATACATAGTTGCATTGGTCTGGACTGAATTTTCTTTTTTACTTATTTTCAGGATATTTCTTGGTATGCCAACTATTGGAATAGCTCTGATGAGCTAATACAGAATGACAGTCAAGACAAGCAGGTGATGATAATTTTGAAATGCTACCCAGGCTGAACACAAAGTCATTGTGACTTCATCTTGACTTCTTTTAGTGAATAAAACACCACAAAAACTTGCTGATCATTGTCATCTTGACTTAATGGATTTCCTATTGCTTTTTCTTGCAGCAGGCAAGAGAAACTACAGAGTTGAATGAGAGCTTTTCATCAGCTGTGACGGAACCAATAAGTGACAAGAGAACTAAACAAATTTCAATTCCTATAAGTGGCCAGAGCAGCCAGAAAACTGGACACCCATTCCCTCAAAGTAGCCGCTGCAGCAACTGGAGAGTTGTAAGTGTTTCATGCAGCAATTATTATTTTTTTAAATCTGCACATCACCCTATTTTTGAATGTACATAGACACTTAAGTTTTATTTTTAAATTTGCAGAATTCATCTGATTCTGATTTAAATGATGCAGTTGAAACTGAAAAAAACACTGGTGAAAAGAGAAAAAGGAAAGACAAAGTAAGTATATCTGCTTGAGTTATTATTATTCTCGGTATTTTATATAAGTGAAATGAAACTTTAATCTTAAATTTTTGTGCTTTTTAATTTGTAGGAGACATCTACTAAGAAGAAAAGGAGAAATACTGTAACTTAATCCGCTATATTTATTATTATTTTCAATATTTGATAAGACATTATTTCTGAACTTCTGAACTTTTCAGGAAGCATTGGTTCAGTTTACGGAGCCAAAATGGAGTCCTCTTCTGGCGACAGAAATAAAAGGAAGATTCCTGGTGAACGGTTGGTGCAAGGACAGGGCCATGGAAGAAGCCTGCTGGCACCTAGTGGAACTCCTTCACAGGTGGAAAGTGCCACAGGGCGTATACATAAAGTATGCCAGATATCTCTGCAATAAGCCTCACCTGGAGAGGTTCAAAGATGTTGGAGCTGCCGAGCCAGCAGTGAGTTAGCTATTATTCCTTGCTTCAAAATATATGTGTACACAATGGTTACTAACTTTAAAAATATTTTTCTTCCCAGACTGGCCTGGCAAGCTCCATGTCTGCATTTCTGCGTAGACAGCGGATGGAGCTTAAAAAGAGGAGGGATCCATTAGCGATTCCCCAGATCAGGGCCCCAATAAGGTAGGTTTAAAACTATATTCTAGTACACACAGTGTATATACTATGTGTGTACGGTTAAAGTTGATGAGATAGTTAATTCTCTGTTTTCTTTATCATCAAGCGCACAGATGGCCAAAGAGCTAGAGGAGCTCAACAATCCTGATACTAACGAGTATAGAAAAATTAAGCTCCTTAAGTCCACATTTGAGGTGAGAATGGGGATGAACTTCGACAACTATAAAGCCGTCCAAGTAAAATTCCCGTGGATTGTGATGCCTCGGCTAGTAAGTATTAGAAAGGAAAACTTGATTAACATAAATAAAAATTGTTACCTAACTATTTTCCATTCAGTTCCTAGTAGAGGTCGAACAAATATGTTCAAAAGCCTGCAGTCAGGATGACAGGAAAAAAAACCTACAGGGCCTGTTGAGGGTGCTTAAGACATTGGAGGCTCATGATGAGGGTGACAACTTTACTCCTCAGCAGGAACTCCAGTTTTTGATTATGGTCCATGATACAGTGGTGCAGAGAAAGTTTGAAAAGAAGCTAAGTCCAATTAGGCGTCAAGAGGTAATCAATATGCTCTGGAAACGAAATGAAAGTATAAAAATACACTTATCTTACATGATCTTTGTGGTTTTCATACTGTTTTAGACTCCAATTGGCTGCTCTCTGGACTTGCGTCTGGCCAAAGCCAGCCCTTTTGTCTGTGAGATTTTCCACAGTAAGGAAGGCGAGTTACAGCACTGCTACCTTATGGGAGCTAAAGAAAAGCTACTTAGAGTCTCAAATCCCGCTGTGCGAAATATTGTTGAAATTCTCTACGCGGCTCCTATTCTGTTTCACCAAGTCCCAGCAAATGAAAACGAATATTTCATTGATTTCTTGGGATACGCAGTTTTCAACCAACGCATATTGACCAGCACAAGGTACCCCAAGAAAAATCTCATGGACTTCATTAACAACACATACACCAATTTTTTGTAAAAAATTAACACAAAAAGAATAAGATTTGATTACATTTATAAGATTCTGTGGTGTCCAATAAAAATTTTCGCTCTAAACATATTCAGTATTCCATCAAAGATGTTGTCTTGGTCCAAAAAGAACCACCTGTATTTGCTTGTTGTTGCTTGTTATTGTTTGATTCCAATGCAGAGGCACCTTTAGTCTCTGGCCTTTGGAAGGAGGCTTCTAAGAGCAAGCCAAATGCTTACTCCTCCAAATGAATCACCCAGCAACTTTTTGTACAAAGAAGACAAGTCTTTTGTTACACAATTAGTGAAAGTTAAAGATGTGCCGCTACTTTTGCATATGTTTGGTAAAACTGAAGATTCTGTGGTGTCCTGTAAACATTTTCTCTCTAAAAATGTTCTGTATTCCATCAAAGATGTAGTCTTGGTCCAAAAAGAACCACCTGTATTTGCTCGCATTAAGAACATTTTCCTCTATGGTGATATTAAGGTTTTCATCGTTTCCATTCTTGAGAATGCAGAATATATACCGCTATTGAATGCCTTCATGACTCCTGACTCAGCTCCAGCTAATACGGACAAACTTGTCTTTCAGGAGAATCTAGCTTTTTTCAGTACATTACCTTATGTGAAATCAGGTTCATCTTTGATGATTGTACCCAAGTATTGTATCTTAAATATAGTTCAGACTAATGACCAGACTATCTACTGTTGAAGTCAATATTTGTTTTAATAAGTGACTGATATGTAATAAGATCAATTGTATCTTAAATTTAATTGAGACTGAAGTTAATAACCAAATAATCTAATGTTTAACTCAGATATGTGTTTTAACAAGCAACTAATATGTAATGAGAACAATTGCATACTAATAATAATAATAATAATCTAAAATACAGCTTACTCTTATTATCATAACAAATGGAGATTCCTGTGACGCCTCTAAAGCGCTTTTTGAGTTATTGTTTAATTCTAATGCAGAGGCACCTTTAGTCTCTGACCTTTGGAAGGAGGCTTTGAGCACTTCCTGTAACCCCTTCTCCTGTAGACGCAAAACAGTAATTTAAGAGCTCAAATTCTTTGTTGCCGTGCCAAGTCTGACCTGCCATTGTAATAACACAAAAAGGCGAAAATTGTCATTGTAAGGTTTTAATTTTCTTAAAATAAGTTATCAGACAGCAACGCCAGACCTAGAGGGTCTCCTTGATCCAAAGAAATTAATAGGAAAGGGAGGTCTTGCCATTGTCTGCGTAGATGACACAAACATTATCATGAAAGCCGATAATTGCGAAGAGCTGCAAGAGACAGCAACAGCTGTGCTCTCTGGCAAAAAAGAATATTTCAATTCCCTAAGACTAGCTCTAAATCTCTCAAAAAGTGTTTATATGATCTTCAATCATAAGCAAGAATTCACATTAAAAATGGAAAATGTCACACTGGTAAGAGTTCGGGAAACCAACTTTCTAGGCCTTTATTTATTGGAGAGTGTAGTTGGACATTTGACTATTCTGCATGAACCCTACCTTTAGCTCAGTCAGCTTTATGTAACAAGCAGGCAATTGGTCAACTTGGAAAGCATTCAAACTCAAAGGGCAGCAGCGTGGCTGTGAGAAAATGCATGCAACAATGGAGCCAAGGAAAAAATGTATACATAACAACAGATTTAATTTCCTTTTTTAATAGAAGTGTAAGATGAATCAAAGAGACAAGCACAGGTGAACTGCTTTAAGCAAACAAAAGGCAACTAAAAATAAATATTCAGCAGAAAAAGGGCTGGCATCAAGTATTTGAGACAAAGAGCTAAGGCTGCTCCCAAGAACCCAAGTTCCAATACAAAAGTAACAGTTCAAAATTTTTTATATTTATACTACCGGAAGGTTTTCTGGGCCCATGATGGATGTGTTCCCAATCACAGAGTGCATTGATTTTGAAGTTGACCCCTTAGTTGAATCCAATTATAAAAATAAAACTAATTTTTTAAGCAACCATCAAACAATTTAACAAGCTAAATTTAACCATCAATGCCAGATTGTTTAGCGTCAAATCTCACATGTTGTTTGAAATTATCAGCAGTGGTCTCTGAAGCCAAGCAGCGGTGCAGATGGACAGACTGGCTGGCTGAGGCACGAAGAAGCAGACAGAAGTTAGCGGGGAGATGCAAAGTCAGTGATCCAGCAAAAGCAGCTCGGTCAGAAAGCCAACCTGGAACATGCAAACACAGAGCTAAGAAATGTGACAACTTGTCTACAAAATACTAAAGAAAAGGTAGAGGTACTTCAAAATTTGCACAGTGCTAACTATAATATTTTCCCCTGTCTATAAAAAAAAAAAAAAAAAGATTCTTTCTAAGCCGACACAATGGCCACAGGCAAGGTGAGGTGCATTTGCGCTCGCTCCCTTAGTGAACACAAGTGTGATTTTAATGAATAGTTTTAAATGCTCTGGCTAATAATACTATAGTAAGACTAATTATTATCATAAAATATGCAGCCTTGAGTCAACAAAGGTCAGGTGTTTAACTAATATTCTGATGTTAAAGTGAGATATACAACTTCCAAGTCCCATATCACAAGAATACTTCAGTCTGGGAGGAAAGCAGCAGGGTCAGCAGGGTTCACTCCAAGCGGTGGTTGATTGCAGCAAATGCACAAATGCATCATCAAAGCAGCCAGCAGCAGTTGGATTCCTGTCCCTTTGAAGAGTGCAATGGCAGCAGAAGCAGAAGCATGCTCAAGCTCTCGGGGAAACTAACCTGCAACACCAAACAATTCATAAATAACATTAGAAACTGTTTACCGACAAGAGAAAAGCAAAACAAACAAGTGGTTGGTGATGAGCATCAATGTTCTACAAAGCTGAGTGACCGGCAGGTTTCGTAGGTCATCCTCGCAAAATTGCCAAAACGATCAAAACAGCTGGGTTGATGGTGGTGCACTGTAGGGGGAGAGGAGGAGGGGGCAGGGGGGGCACCACCGCGCCACCGCCTTCTCCTTCGCTTCAATCTCCACCCACACCCACTCCCCCTCCCCCCTCACACGGCACGACTCACGACTCTTCGTTTTGGTCGTTGTTGTTGTCGTTCGGTATGCCACCAAGTTATGTAGTTTAGAATTAAATCACCCGAACCTTTCAGTGAGTGCGCGCCTAACCCACCCACCTAGAATCAAGTTTGTCTTTGCGTTACTCCCGGCAAATTGACACCCCAGACTGAGCGGGTGCTGCTTCATTCTGTTCGTCTCGCACCCTTGTTTGTTGCTTGGGACTCGACCGAATGTTGAAGGTTAAGTTCATGTGATCCCATTCTCCTCAGTCGTCGGTGAATTATGAACTCCTTAAGTCAGTTCCCGTGGAGAGCTGTTAACCAATATCTGGACCTTCTAAACGTGAACATGAAGCACACATTGAGCTGGCTGCCACCGCCAGTCACTCTGCACTCCACCAAAATAGAATATCAAGGCTTAACAAGGTATGAACAATCTGCACACCTGGACAATTGTGCCCTGTTAGATTGTTGCTGTGTAAACCCCATCTTGCAGTGTGATGGTATGGGGGGTACGAAAGGTGTTATGGCAGCAAACACCTTGCCCATTTACTATCGTGCTTGATTTGCATTGCAAGCCCAGAGGCGTCTTGCCAGCAAACACCTCTCATACTACACTCCCAAGCAGCCCAAGGTGTTTGCCCAGAGCGCACCCTGCTCAGTCCACATGGAGAGGCTCGTAAAAGAGTTTGCGCACTATGCCACCATTGACCAGCCATTGACAAGGCGTTCTGGCAGCAAACACCTCTTGTGTGGCTTCTCATATGGATTGCAGCTACAAGGTGTCTGGCCAGCAAACACCTTCCATGCTGTGTCAGGCTGTACTCACAAGGAACAAGCGCAAAGCTTGAGGACTGCTAAGGCTAGCAGAGGTGTTTCCATGGGAGGCACCTTTTGATCCGGAGGGTCATTGAATTGATTAAGTGCTATCATCCATTGACCGGCTTGTCTGCAAGGTGTCTTGGTAGAGAGCGACAAAGGCGTTTCTGTAGGAATTGCCTTTGACGTATTCCCAGAAAGCGCCTTGAGGCGCTCCAAAAGGAGTGTAACTAGGAGACTTGATTTGTGCAGACACTACAACAAACAAGTGACACAAAACGCCGAGGTGCCAAAAACAACTACAGAGACATTAGAGAATTCCTAGGGCGCAACGAAATACTATCAGAGGCACGTGAGAGAACTTTTTCACTTTACTACCAGCGACACAGGTGTAGACAAGTTTCACCAAATGCCAAGCTACTTCAGTCCTTCAGCTAGGCACAATTTAATATTACACAGTCAGACGCAATAATTTTTTTTTTTTTTTTTGGAAATGTTAACGTGGTAAAATTGTGACTCCAGTTTCTACTAAAAGTCGTCAGGACGATTTGTACGATTCACTGAGCTGCTGAGGTCACCTAGAAAGACATAGGAAAAAAATAAGTGTGCCTGAGGCGTAACGAAAAATTACTACAGGTAGGAAGAGTCATTTGTAACTCGACTGGCGACGATGCAGGTCTCTGCAAGTTCCGCAGTACATTTACCCCGTAAAGTCACTAGATAAGCAAAGGGAGACTGTTGTACTAATGACTAGTGCTATCGTAACTTAGAAAGAAGTCCCTCTGTCACCCGAGCAGGAATTAAGAAAATATTTTGGGAGATCTAAGTAGGCACAGAACAAGTATTCCGCGGCTCAGAGAGCGACAAGACGAGAGTCAACCTGTTTAAGAAGTAGTCAGCAAACTTGAAGTCGCTCTGTGAGCCTGAAACGACTTCACAAAGTTTGAAAGATTGAAGTAGGTGGAGGACAATTATTTCGCGGCTAAGAGAGCTACGAAACGTTTTTTTTTTCTTGGTACGAAGTAGTTTGCGAAACAGGAGCCAGTCTGCGAGACGAAATTTACTTGACTTTTGTTCTGTTGCGAAGTGCAACTCACGGTGTTTATATTTGTTTTTCGTTTGCAGGAACGATGGCGCCTTCAAAGAAGACGTGGATGGTAAACAAGAAAAGCCGGCCAACTCCATCGCGAAAAATCACCAGTTTTTTTCACGCTGCTCCAAAGGAAGACTCCCCACAGATTCCTCGCAAGCCGCATGTTGAGAAGAAGACCATTCAACACCAAACCAAGTTGACTGAATGGGTCGTAAAGAAGAAGCATGAAGGTGGTGATGAAGAGAAAAGTGTCACACATGACGAAGGAAAGGAGAAACCTGTGAATGAAACAAATGAAGGTGCAAATGAACAGGATGCTGTACGTGAAAATGTGGTTGAGCTGAAGAAAATAGTAGAAAAAGGAGAGGAAGATGTAGATGAGAAATCAAAGAAGAGAGGAAGGATTGGTTGTAAGACTTGTATAGGAGACAAGAAGTCAAAGTCACCAAAAAGGTCGAAGATCCCTCTTCTAAAAGAGCTGCGAGTTCACCTAGAGAGAGCCAAAATAAATATGCCGCAACGAAGCGGGGCGACGTAGGCCGTACCTGCTTCTCACAGTTGCCATCGAAGCGTCAGGCTTCCTCGAGGCGTCGAAGCAATGCTCCGTAGAGGCAACTTGTGCGGGATGGTTGACTATGCCAGTTGTTGCGAAGTAGTGCCTACTCGGAATGGGTGGGTGTTTGTATGGCCTACGGCGACGTAGCCGCGACAGAGCATTTTTATGATTCAGCAACTGGAACTGGATGCTTGCGGCACTGTGTCAGACAGGATCGGCAACTGACCCCACTCCACCCAGCCGCGCCGGCCGCGTCCGACCACCCGCCGCCCCCACCCCGCCGCGCCACTCCCGAACACGGGAAGGCTTCGGAAAGCCCCTCGCTGCGGTACGTTTTGCCGAGCCGTTCGTGACCCGAGGAAATCCGAGTGCCCGGACCGGTGCTCTGATTTTTACTTTAATGTCGTTTCTTCCTCCATTAACAAAACCCACCTTGTGAATATATTTTAATGCAAAATGCTCTTATCGGCCATAACAGTAAAGATAAAGCTGTGAGAACTGGAAACATGAACATTATCTAATTGATAAAACTTCACCCGACCGTATCATCTGCTTTAATGTTCTGGACTTCCCTGAACTTTTTTTTTCAAGATGGAGGGTCGAAGTTGATTATGTTAGTAAATTCGGGCCGAGGTAGCCAATTCGCAGTTAAAACTTTGATCAGGGGTCGAAATTGATCTCATTTCGTCTTCAGCACCTTCAAAAACATACGAAACCATGTAAAAATGTCTCTAAAATACAAGGTAGGTTTACGCCAGACCGTGTCTTGTCGTAACAGGCTTCGCGATGCTGCGCCAGTTTCGACAATGCACGCCTGGCGTTACACCTACCTTGGCCTGCGGCGCTTCCTGCTTGCCTTCGGCAAGCTGTTTTAAGGATTCATTGACGCCATGAGTAGTGCACTACGTGATGAATGGTCGAAGTATACAAGCTAGGGCGCGCCCTTCCGTCTAACCGAGTAGGCAGCTCCGCTTCGCTGTACCGGCAATGTAGTTCGACAGGGGCCGATGTCAGCTTGGCCTGCCGGCGGATTCTTCTCGGGCCTTCTTCGGCCCTCGCTCCAGACCTGGCTAGGCCCAATCGGAGGCCGTCTCTCGGGTCTTCGGTCCTCGCACCTCACACCCCGTGGAGGTTAAGCGCAAACTTATTAATTTAACATCAGGACTGAGGCCCGCTCTTGTGTTCCCACTGTGCCAAAGTTAATGTGCAAAACATGGCCGTTACACCAATTTTCACAATACATGAAGGCGGGCTCACAGACCCCTCTTCCGACCCCTCTTTGAAAAGGTCTTGCCTAGACCTACCGAAATCTGCAATAAAATTGTTTAGTCGGTCGATCCCCTTTATTCAAGAACCTGATTCGGCCAACTGATGAAGTCGGGCTCACAGACCCCCCTTCCAACCCCTCTTTGAAAAGGTCTTGCCGAGACCTATCGAAATCTGCAATAAAATTTTGAATTGGTCGATCCCTTTATTTTCAAGATCCTGATTCGGCCAACTGATGAAGTCGGGCTCCAAGGCCCCCCTTCCGACCTCTCTTTGAAAAGGTCTTGCCGAGATGTATCGAAATCTGCAATAAATTTTTTTAGTCGGTCGACCACTCTTTTTGAAGATGGAGGGTCGAAGTTGATTAGTAAATTCGGGCCGAGGTAGCCATTTCGCAGTTAAAACTCTGATCAGTGGTTGAAATTGATTTCATTTTCGTCATCAGCACCTTCAAAAACATACGAAACCATGTAAAAAGGTCTCTAAAATATAAAGTCACTAAAAAGTTGCACCTCTTCTGCCGTTTTTTAGTTTTTCTCGTTAGTACGAGTGAATGAAATAAGATAGAAAGCTGAATTTTTGCGTGTGGCGAGCCAAGGACATACCTAACAACCCTGCAAAATCTCAGACAGATCGGCCGAACCGTTCAGGAGAAGTAGTGCTGACACACAGACAGACACACACACACACACACACACACAGACAAAACTTTTCAGCCCCAGTGAAGTAACTGGCGTCGCTAATTGCTCAGCCTCTTATCCTCCATTAGCCACAAGACATTGTCCCTATTGAAAGATGTGGTTCAATAAGTTTAACTTTAAACACTATTTTTTATGGCCAATAGATAAGAATTGTACCTGGAACATACTTATGCGCTGGATAAGCAGCTGCATTTTTATTTGCTTCATTATAAACATCTATCCACATCACTGTTTGACAACTAGCTGTGACGCAGACCCTACACAAAGGAAAACCTCTTTTTAGAACTTACGCCACTGAACTGCTTTGACTGTGGCCACCATTGACAAAGTTCCTGCTGTCTGGAACTTGGAATAAAAGTTGTCATCAGCTTTTACATTTCAAAAAGAAGCAAATAAATATCAAATAATTTTTAATTTTCTAAAATTTAGTAAAGAGTATTTTAAGAAACTTCCAGTGAATACAACTAATTCCTTTAATTTTCCCCAAAATATTTCTGAAGAACAAGAAGAAAAGAATAATAAGGTGTTCCCGGAGGGGGTGTTCTAGAATATACTTACACGGTTTATGAGGGATGCTCTGTAACTCCAAAAACAAGAAAAAAAAAGAAAAAAAAGAAATCGGTAAAATGTGAATTGCTAATTAAATTGTTTGACAGTCTCAAATACGTACTCATAAATTTCCAATTTCTACTCTGGCCTTAATCACCTAATTGTGACCATAATCAAACTCATAAAACAATGTACTGCATGCACAACTTAATATACAGGAGCTACATAAAACAAAATATAACATAAGGAAACAGTAAAAGCATTTACCACTGTACTATGCTGGTAAAATGAACAGTCAATACTTAAAGAGTAAATAAAGCTCACGGAATCATCTTAGCAAATGACTAATGTTTAAATAAATGTTCACTCTTGAGCTAAGAAGAGAAAGAAGAAAATCTAGCAAAAAATTAGTACATTGGTCAAATCACAATTGCAATAAAGAGAAGTCAGTCCTTAAAACTTGTTCTTAGGTTTCCAATAATAAAAATGATACAGTGCATCCCTCTTAAAGCGTGTCGGCCGACTTGCATGCGATCGAGACGGTTTAAGGGGAAAAACTGTTAAAGCAGGTGTATTTTCGGGGGTTTGGCTAGATTAGGGAATTCTTTTTAGCAACGGTTTACGCGGGAAAACGGTCAATGTGGGACACGGTTTATGAGGGATGCACTGTATAAGAAAATATTAGAAACAGATCAGTAAAAAAAAACTTGGTAACGGATGACTTAATTGTTCATGTAATTATTCTCAGCAGCTTGAATCAAATGGTCCCTAACCATCTGTGCCTGTTCCAGCAACCTACCCTCTTGTAGAAAAATGTTTTCTTCATTTTGCCCTAAGTCTTCTTGAACAAGGATTGGCAGAGGTTCATTATTGTTCATTAAGAAATTGTGCAATACAGCACAAGCGTTGACAATCTGCCCTCCTTACCTGGTTCATAGTGCAGAGTCCTATCAGTAAACAGGCAGCGGAATTTTCCCGCCAAAGTGCCAATGGTCCTTTCGGCACAGTTACGATTGACATTGTGAAGCCTCGTGTACCTCGCCTCTGGGGTACCTGCCACTGCATGCAGAATAGGCTTCTGCAGCCAGGGTTCATGAGGATACGCTGAGTCACCTGAAACAATTAGGACAGGTCACTGTCAGAAATGGTATCCGTAAGAAATGGGGAATGCGAAGGCTGAAACAGGATGCAAACCCTAGAAAACTTACCTAGCAACCAGCAGGGATTTTCAGCAAATGCCCGACGCATGACTTGCCTCACTGCGATCATCCGGTATATCCAGGGGTCAGTTGCCGACCCTGGAAACTGTGCATTGATATTCAATATCCTCAAATCAAAATCAGAGACCGGCAAAAAGACAAAGGATTACAATCGCACAAACAGTCAATGTTGTCATATTTGACCCAGAGACTCACAATCTGCACATTGAGGGCAGGATACCCTTTCCTGCTCCTGTAAGCGTGTTTTAATGGTCCACTTGGTGTAAATATTTTCACAAGGGTCCCATCAATGTAGGCAAGACACAACAGGAAGGCCTAGTCTAGCATTTCTGCAATGGAAAAAAAAAAAAACAAAATTGAAAAAGCTTAAATAGTGATGAAAAAAATACACAGAACAGATTAAAAAATGAAGAGAGAATGACAATTGGTTCAAACCTATGTATTACTAGGTCCCTCTCTTCTTTGGTAATGGGAAATCGGACAAAGAGCGCAAAGACCTCTGGTTGATTCAGAGCATTAGTTATCTCTGCTAGGGCATTGCTGACAGATGGCTGGGATAAATTGAGATCAACAATGCGCGCATGGGGTCGTTGGTATGACCCATGCCCATTACAACTCAATGCACACAAAAGCTTTAAACATAATAGATCGGGTAATTCAGTTTGAAGTGAATTTAAAATTAGCATAAATCATACAATTATAAGTACCTTGATCTCCAGAGAAATGTAAGTGAACCTGCTCTAGTTCCTATATAGGGGCGAAGTATAGTAGCCAATTCCATGACTAGATGCTGAGGCATCCGGTAGAGACTTCTAAATAGGAACATAAATTGCATACGGGTCATTGGAGACTCTAAGTTCCCGTCTGAGGCTCATTTGATGCCTGATCCGGTGCTGATGCTCCTCAGCAGCATTGTGTGTCCTATCGCCAAAGTAATCATAATAATCTGAAAAAAAGAAAAAAAAGAAAATCAATGATATTAGACATGAGCATCTGATTCGCAGGTCTGAGCAATGCCCTAGCAGAGAAAACTAATGCTCTGAATCAACCAGAGGTCTTTGCGCGCTTTGCCCGATTCCCCATGACCAGAGAAGAGAGGGACCTAGTAATACATAGGTTTGAACCAATTGTCATTCTCTCTTCATTTTTTATCTGTTCTTTGTTTTCTTTTTCATCACTGTTTAAGCTTTTCCAATTTTGTTTTTTTTTTTTCCATTGCAGACATGCTAGACTAGGCCTTCCTGGGTGTCTTGCCTACATTGATGGGACCCTTGTGAAAATATTTACACCAAGTGGACCATTAAAACACGCTTACAGGAGCAGGAAAGGGTATCCTGCCCTCAATGTGCAGATTGTGAGTCTCTGGGTCAAATGTGACAACATTGACTGTTTGTGCGATTGTAATCCTTTGTCTTTTTGCAGGACTCTGATTTTGATTTGAGGATATTGAATATCAATGCTTAGGTACCTTGTAATTAATAGGTTTGAACCGATCGTCAGACTTACCCATATCAACTAGAGCTGGAAAGATGTCAACTACAGAGCAGAACCAAACCACTCACTCGGTGCCGGCCAACTGGACCAATTTCTTTGTTTATTTGTTTACTCGAGCTCCCCTTCCCCTCCGCCGATTATGGGTACGCTTTGGAACGCGTACGTTTCTGTCCGTAGAGAGCGCGTCTCTCATTGGCCACCGAGCGCTTCCCCCCTCCCAAACGAGCGTCGCCCGAGAGCATCGGCGTCAACCCGACGACGCGCGTTCGCGCTCCCGAAGAACACGCCTGCGTAATCGAACTACAGAAGATGTATGAAAATTGTTTTACATAGTGTTTTTGCAGTTTGATTAATTTGTACTGGAGTAAGTGGCTTCTCAGGCAATCAGTAATGCAATAGGCTTTTTTTTGTCTTCTTTCTTCCAATTGTTAAAAAAATAAGTAATTATAGCAATGGTGGAACAGATTTGATACCAAACTTTGTTTATTCGAATCATTTCCCTCTGTCACCTAAAAGGCGCACAACCCAACACAGTCATTGAACAATAAAACTTTTTACAAGTGAAGAAAGCAATGTCTGAATGAAAAACAGTTCTGTTTCCTTAAGCAAGCACAACAATCAGATCATAAAAAAAAACATGAACGTTTCCATGGAAAATCACTGGGGCCCATTGTTTGACACAAAATTTAACATTATGTAATGGTTTTGAACTAATATTTCACGTGAGGCTAAAAATGGTTACAAAAGTGGTTACAAATGTAACATCACCGACATTACGCAACTTGTACAGCAGCCACAAAAATTTAATACCTTCCTACAACAACACAAGCTTGCATTCGTAAGCAATGACATTATTAACTACTTACAAATACATGATGTTTATTCTTTAAAGAATGCACAAAAAAATTATGTATTATCCAGACTTCCATGACGTGCTCTAAATGCAATAGAGAATGCATTCTGGATACGACTGGCAAATTTTGGAGGTGTCAAAGAAGACACAAAGACGCTCCAAGATGCAACTTCCAGAAATCAGCTTGAACGGAAAGTATTCTTGCAGAAAGCCACCTGACACCCGCTCAAAGCTTAACTTTTGTTGCATATTGGCTGATACTTGGACCTCCCAGACAGAATATCATCATGTCTGAGATCAAAATAGAAACCAAGAATTTCTGTAAATGGAGTGCCGCAGCGGCGTCGGAAGTAGTTTTCAGTGGAGGGGGCAGACCTTCATAGGGGCCCGGAAAACCTAACCCCCCTCCCTCGGTTTTTTTTTTTTTTTTTTTTTTGCAAATCACGTTGAAAGCATGTGGTTTAACGAGACTGGGTTCTAGTTCAGTACCAGTGACTGTGTTTGTGTGTGTAGGAGTATTTTATTGATCCGCATGGGAAGCAGACAGAAAGAACGAATACAAATGTACATATGATAATTTCGTCATTTTATTCATAACATTACAATGCAGGTATAAAAGAATAAAATAGAAAAAACACTAGAATTGTTTGATTTTTTTTAGTAACAATTAAAAAATTCAAGTTATTAGAACTTATCGAAACTCAGCAACTTTTAAACATGAAATGTTAACTAAGTTAAACGGGGAGTAACAGTGACATTGACAAGACCGAAAACTCTGCGCCTCTCAGGAGTGCGGCTTGCAAATTCCTTTAAAATCTCTTCTCGAGACAGTTGGAGACACCTCTTCTTGTGCACATGCAGCAGAAGAAGGTGAGTCAAGCGCTTCTGTCCAATGGCAGATCGCAAATATGTCTTGAGCCGTTTCAGCGCTGAGAACGGCCGCTCACATGATGTTGACGTTGCTGGGACGGTTAGTAGCAACGTCACCAGTCGCGTAACTTCATGTAGGAGTTCTTCTCGCATCACAGCTGGAGATGATAAGAGTTTCTGTGCGTACTCCTGCAATGATTTGACTTGCCCAAAAGTTGAGTCCGCGATTTTCAGCTGAACCGCCAACTCTGTGACATTGAAGTCAGTGGCGTGGACACCAAGAGCGTTTTGCAGGTCATCTGGCTGTCTTGGACCACCAGCAAAGAGAACTTCTTCAAGATTTATCAGCTGAGCCATGCCTGGCTGGTCAAATCTTCGCTGAGGTTCTGACTTTGACCAATCAAGCACGGTGACAAAGTCCTTCCGAAGTTCCTGTTTTGCCGTCAAACTTACGGGTTCTGCTCTGCCTCCCACCTCTCCCAGCCTTCGTGGAGGTGCTGGCATAGGCATTTCCAGGTCAAGGTAAAACTTGGCGTCCAGCTCTTCTGTCTCTTCCCACAAGCGCTCGAAGTCTGCTGCACCCATTGCACTGTAAGTATCGTAGAGCCTCTGAGCAGACTGCTTTGCGCCTGTGGCAGTGTAAGTGTGTTTCTGCAGAGCTTTGGCAAGCTGCTCTGCAAATCAAGAGTGCTATTTTTAGAGCTACCACAGTAGGAAATGTCTCCATTTTTTCAGGTAGCCCCGGAGAGCAGCTTTGCGGTCATCCGTGATGGAAATGCCTTCGTCTTCTAGCATAATCTTTAAAGTTTGACTAACCCTTGAGTAATTTTCCAGGAATCTACAGAGTGCAGCAGCGCGGACACACCACCGCGTTGGGCAAATTGTAGGCAGCTTTTTCGGCATAGATAATGTTGCTGTTGCTTGACCTTCACCTTTACTTGACTCTTTTGAACATGGCTCTATGACAATTTTATTGTATATGTTCTTTCGCTTGGCTGATTCCATAATGGCCTTAGAGACTTCTTTCACGAGCAGGAGGCTGTCAGAAATAATGTTGCATTGCTTTGAAAGCTCCTGTATCACCAGATCCAGTTCGTGATTTGAACAATGAACAAAAATAGACTTCGGTTGCTCATCTGTTATCAATATTTGAACCCCGTTCAATCTTCCAGCCATTGCAGCTGCCCCATCAAAACAGTGGCCACGAAGAAATGCCTTGTCCAATCCTAGCCGAACCATGACGTCAAAGATCGTCTTCTTAATAGTGGAAGCATTTCCTTTTGATATGCAAGAAAATCCTACGCAGACCTCGTGAATATCCAAGGCCTTGTTAACGTAGCGAAAACATATCGAGAGCTGTTCGTCATCAGTTATATCGGTTGTGCCATCCGACATGAGTGAAAAGAAAGGGCTGTTCTTGATATCCCGGACTCAAGAACGCAGAACCTCGTGTGCCATGATTTCTAAAATTTCATTTTGGATATCTGCACTTAGCCACTTGTCCCCTTTTTTTAACCACTCTTGGAGGGCCGGACTCTCCTCCATCCTCTCTTCCAGAAGCTCGACTAGATTGCCGCCAGTATTTCTTGCTCCCCGTATGGCTTGGCCGCCGCGAGCGAAATATCTCAGAGAACTAATAACAATTTTATAGGCGGTTCTAGAATCCTCCTATGATTTTTTTAGCTGAGCTGTGAGCAGAGTCCTAACAGATTCTCTCTTCAAAACATCTACCAAGAACTCAGTACTATCCCTGTGATAATCAGAGTTTTCATGCACTTTAAATTTTTTTACTGCTTTCTTCCAGCAATTGAAACCACTTTTAGAAAACGAAAGTTCATTACCACGCCCCGTCTCAGCTTTCCCCAGACGATGCGCTTGAAAACAAGTGAAGCATAGCACATGTTGTTCAGCCTCAACGTAGTCTAGCCATTTGAAGGATTCAAACCAAGCTGCGACACAAGCGCGACCATCGGTCCGGGGAAACTTAAAGGTACAGGGTGGCACGAACCGTGTCTCCAGTGCTATGTTGATGTTGTCACAACGTGTTCTTACGGAAGCCGCAGACGACGATGGAGAGGTGTGCTCGTTGCACGACAATCCGCAGCTAATAGAGTCCTCTGAGGGCAACGCAGTGGAAGCCGTATCTGAGATGACCGATGAACAGTGACGACGGTGTGGCAGTGGCAACCGTGGGTCCCGATCCTTGGCTGGCAGTGTCCCGTTAAGGCTCATCAGTTGGTGGTGGCTCCGACGTAAAGGGCGACTCGGGCTGCGAGTGTTGTCGTTGCTGACCTGAATCACAATCTGAAAAGAGGAAATAAATTTATTTTGAGTCCGCGTCGCTTCAAATGTCAATTTGCTTATTGAAAAATGTATTAGAAAGCTTTGTCCGAGCCTGATTAGGCAGAGTCAGGGTGTAAGTGCTGTATTTGCTTGTTTAAATCTGGTTCGTTAATTACATTTTCTTGTGCGATCATTGTCTCTGTTAGAGTTTCTGTGGACAGTTCTGCGTGCTGTTACACACCAATATCTGCAAGAGGAAAGACTAAAATGTTATCACACGTTAGGTGTCCTGCATGCACTTCTAGTTTACTATAAGTGATGTGATTCTTACCTTTTTCAGAAACTAAGTCAACGTGCATCGCGCCACCACGTTCCTGTTCCACTTCCGGTTCATTCTGAACAAGCTGTCCTCCGGCCACGGCCACCACAGTAGTAAAGGTCCTACTTTCAGTCACTTTTTAGTCCCCCAAGCCAGGAACCTATGCCACAGCCTTTTTGGAAGGAACTTCCCGCGTAAAATTGACCGAAACCTCCGCCGGCTTGTGTCACGTAATGTTGCGTTATTTGGTTTTGTGGAGCCATATTTTTTTTATGTAGACACTTGTCTAAATTTAGTGAACCAGTAACGTTGACGTTCCGAATTCAAATGGCACGAATCGGCCCGCGTGGTCTCTTATATCTATCTCGACCGTGTCGAATGACCGCGTTTAGGTCGAAGTAAATCGGATGCTCGCAGTGGAAAATGGTCATACTAACAAAGCGCGCATTGATGTCCACAGGAACCGTCCTCAGAATGGGGGCGCGTGTGTGTCCGATAATCTGATCGGCCAGAATATCCAGGTAAATAAAGAGTTGTGAGGGGATCCCCAAACTGATTTCCACGGGCTTCACACCACTAATTTTTTCGTTTGCAGGGTAGAGACCGTGGTGGTCCAAGCCGAGCTGTAGTGCGAGGAGTGGGGAGAAGTGCACTTTCATGTCGGCTCTGTCAGGCTGAAAGGGGTGAAACTCGACCCGGTGGTCGCCTGTTTCTGACAGGGGCGGCTCGCCTTGAATGTCATTGTTCATGAGGAAATAGTTCAGTTCATGTAACTCGAGAACCAACTCCGAGTCAGATTCGAATACAGAGTGATAGGACGCAAAGTGATAGTTGACAGGGAAGGAGAAGGAAGAACACAGAGATAAGAACACAGCCCGTCAGTTTAATAAAAAAAGATAAAAAAAAGTAATGATTAACAATAAAAAAAAAAAAAAGATAAAATAATGTTTGATGGGCAGAGTAAAAAAATCAGTCTTGATTGGTACACACACACACACACACGACACACACACAACAAAATATTTTTTTAAAACCTAACACACATACACAGAAAAGAAAAAACACTCACACAGACAAACATCCCCACTCAAACACACACACACAGAAACATTCATTAAAAATTTTGAAAACACAAACATACATGACAAAACAAAATGAATTTAAAAAAAACATCACTCACACACTCAAAATCATACAAAAATCACAGTTAGAAATCACAGTTAAAAAAATAAAAAAAATTAACAAACTCCACCGCTAGGAGGGGGTGGGGGAGGCCCCCAGTGGCGTTGCCAGGGGTGGCAAGGATTGCGCCTCTCCGAGAGTCCTGGGCGCACCCACACTCGGTTAGGGTAGGGGCGACGGCCCCTCCCGCGTCCTCTTCCTCCTCTCCATACTGGATGGTCAGCAGGGTTCTGCAACAACATACGCAGCAAAATAAATACTCAGACAGAAAAAAGGACAAAACGACAAAAAGACTTGCAGAGAAACTACTTACAAGGCGCTCACGCCATGGGGGGCGGGAGAGGTCTGGCATTGACGGGGATGCACACAGGGGCTTCCATCAACGCACTTTCATCGTCCATAGGAACGAAGGGCTGTGAACATAGGAACAATTTGAGTAGTACACTAGAAGTGATGGCTTGCAGGGGACGGCCTCGACGCGGCGGGGTGGAGGGACCCGGACAGCAGGGCAGACTGTGCATGCTTGGAAAAAATGAACTCACCTCCACCATCTCCCCCTCCTCCTCGCTGCTGCTGGCGGGCAGGCTCGAGCACGACAAGGACGTGTCGGTCAACGAGCACGACGAGGAGGTGTCGGTGGAATCCTGGGAACAGGTGAATACGTTGATTGACTGGAAGTGACGGCATGCATGGCGAGGGTGCGGCGGGGCGCGGCGGTCTCGGACATCACCACGACGGCGGGCATGGACTGCACTGTTAAAAAAAATGTCGTAAATTAGCGACGTATAAGTCGCTTATTTTCATAACGACGAGGACCGTTCTGAAACGATTCGGTTGGGATTCAACGACTTCAAAATCGTTTTGGTTCGACATGGTCGCAAATTATTTTGCCGGAAAATTCCAAAAAAAAAAAGATGGCAGGACGTTACGATTTCGTCGTAAAAATACGATTCGTGTCGATTTTAGACCAAAATCGTATCATATCAAATTAGGTCGTACCTGTTTGACAATTTCAGTGGTAAGATTACGATCGATTGTAAATTTACGATCGAAGTTGTAAATCTACGATGCAGTTCGTAAATTTACGACTGTATATGTTTCAAAACTAACAAAATCGCTATGAAAATTAGCGACAAATTTGTCGTATATTAACGACAGATTCCTATATTTGCGACAAAAGACGTAGATTTACTACAAAAGTCGTAAAAAAACGACTATGTTGTTCTTTGAAATGTCGTTAAGTTACGATTATTTTTAACAGTGTGCGCCGCGACGCCCAGAGGAGGCTCGGACACCACCACGACGGCGTGCACGAGGCCGCCAATGAAAAGGACGCAAACAGCAAGGCATGCGGCAAGAGGGTAGGAGAGACTCACTTCATCAACATCTGGCTCCTCGGCGGGGTCTGCGGCGGGCACCTCGATGGATGCTTCGCTCTCGCTCTCCTTGGCCTCGCTGCCGTTGGCTTCGGCCTCGGCCGGGGCACGGGCACCTTCATCATCATCCTCGCTGGACTGAAAACACGATAGAAAATACGATGAGAAACAGACAGACACAGAAGGCAAAACGCGTAACATTACCGGCTGTTCACAGCGAAACAGCAGATATTGTTAGCGAGAAAAGGTGCACGTTTCAGAACCTTGAAACGTGCATACCAAACAAAAGCCAGATCAAGTGAATGGACCGGAATGGACGGACACTTAGAGAGACG
Organism: Stenchaetothrips biformis; assembly: GCA_030522485.1. NCBI lineage: Eukaryota > Metazoa > Arthropoda > Insecta > Thysanoptera > Thripidae > Stenchaetothrips > Stenchaetothrips biformis. Next base: position 10,130,157 of record CM060102.1, read on the forward strand.
CAAAAGAGAAAAACATTCGACAAGCGAGATTAGGTGAACGTTCAGACGCAGACGGAAAAAAAATGGTTAGCGAACAGACCAGAAGTGCGATTCACACAAACAAGCAGACGTGCTTGAGCAAAGCGAGCGTGGCTATGAACCACAGCTGACTTACGCATGTCGACACGCAGGTCGGATGACGACGATGCAGATCACAACAACAACATAGCTGACACTAAGAATTCTCGCACAGCGAGATGCGCCGTACTGGGCAGCATAACCTATCTCAACACGCGGTTAGAGAGTATCGAGCACTGCACTCGCGATAAAATTACGGTATGAACCTTTTCTTCTAATTGCAAAAAATAAAATCCTTTTCTGGAAGACGAGAAGGCTGATCTGGAGATGGAAAGCCGCAATGCAATGCCCTGCAACAGAAAAAAAACAAGCTTTAGCACATGAATTTATCATTACTTATGAGACAGAGTTTATTCGAACCACTACTTACCTTTGATGCGTGCGGTGGTTGTCCCCCACGAGAGCCACCGACTGCCGACCCAGGTGGATCCTCAGGCACTCCTGTATGGCCTTCCTTCCTCCTTCCGTCGCCAAACGGAGGGTGTTTCTCAGTGCTCTTTGATGGATCACGAGCATTTTCCGTTTGGCCATGGTGGAAAAAGGCTGTCGGGTCCGCACGGGGGGTGCCTGGGCCGAAGCAGCGGTGGAGGTCATAAGCCCTTTTGAACCCTTTGCCACATTTGTCGCATTTATGAGTTCGTTGGTTGGTGGAGTGGAGCTCCTTGGTGTGTTTTGTGAGGTTGCCGGTTGACTTAAACCTCTTTTTGCACAGGGGGCATTCAATGTCGGACTCTCTGTGCTGTCTGACGTGCTGGTCCCGGTTGTCCTTCCGGTTAAACACGTTGGGACACTCCGGGCAGGGGAACTCACCTAAAGACAAAAAAAAAAAAAGGATTAATACTTTTCAGTGAGAGTTATATAAAGAGAAATATATAAATTATAAAGAAATCATACGAACCGGTCTGCCTTTGCTGCTGCCTTTGCTGCGGTTGGCCGATGTTTCCAATCTCTTGTAAGACTGCTTCGCTCAGGTCCTCGTCTACCTCAAAACTCACATCCAATTCGAAGCTCAACTCGAGTTCAGCCATTGTTTCAAAAATATCAAAAAAATAAAATGGAGATAACTTTAAAATAAAATTCCTGCACTGAAAAGTGCAATGTCACTCAACTGTTAAACAGTGAAAGGAAAGGAGATACAAACCAATGACACGGTTACTTGGCGAAAATATAACGCCGGCGCGAGGTTAGGCGCGACCCACAGAGAGCCGGCCGGCTTGCACGTCGCGAGCAACAAACACTTGCAGTACACAGTACCAGGGGGTGGAAACGACCCAGGGAGCGGGTGAAACCATGCTCCCCGCTTCAGCAAAGGGGTTCAGGAGAACTTCGAGATCATGAAAAGTAGGCCGTTGTTTGAAACATGCTTTGCACAGATCGAAAGAGCATGAAATTTGGGGTGCATAAGGCTAATTAGCCTTCTTGAAACACTGAATTTTACCCACAATAAATGTAAGTAAAAATGCCGAAAACTGCAATAAAGCTTGGAAACCGCTGAAAACCCCGGTGCCGCCGTCAATGTGTCTACATATCCTCTGTAGTTGAAGTTCTCGCCTGCGGCGGGCTTGCTGTGCTCAGGGCACTCCCAAGACACCAGGGCGCGCCTCGCTGACGACGACCATGGTGTGCGGGAGGATGGGGTGGTGCTCTCGCAGCACACCGAGGCCCTCGGCGACGTGCGCGACCGTCAGGGACTCCCCGCTCTGCAACGCAGAGCTGGAGACTTTGACGCGCTGCTGGAGCGCCTGCCGCGTTGAGGGTAGGCCAGGGTAGGCAACCCTTCACACACCACTGTGTGGCGGGTTGGTCTATCCGACGACTGCAGGGGACCCCTGGACAACCGAAGCGCTCTCACTCTCTCTCTCTCTCTCACTCACACCCTCGCACACACCCACACACTCACTCTCACATCCACTCACACTCAAAGTGCAGAGAAGTGCACGCTAAGAAGTTCACATCCCAAAGTCATAGTACAGTGATAAGAAGTTCTCTGTATGATAATGATTGATAGGTAAAGTTTGGAAATAGTAAGTGTGACACAAGTGTCGATTTAATTCAGTTAGGTAACTCAAGTTCGGAAAAGCTTCAAGTGTGTCAGACAGAGTCGTTAAGTTGTTTAAGAAAAACTTGTGTAGAAAGCGAACAAGTCTAGCTTTGGGTCAAAAAATTTAACTCGTAGAGAAGGGTAGTGTTGTAAGACTGACTCGTTAGAAAAGTTCAGGAAAGGAAGCGAGGACACAGACAGATAGAATCAAGAGGGTTTTAATCAGCAAAACTTTTCCACTTCAAAAAACTTATCAGTCATGAAAAAAGTTAGAAACTTATCATACATGAAAAAGTTTAAAGAAAAAGAATGAAATTTACAGAAAAACACAGGGGAAACAGACAGATAGAATCAGTAAAACTTATCATACATGAAAAAGTTCAAAGAAAAAAGAATAAATTAACAGAAAAAAACTCAACAACGCCCTGTGGGCGGCGGTGGAGGCGGCCCCCAGAACCGGTCCCCCACAGTGGGATTGCGCGGACGGCAAGTCCAATTACGCCGAATAAAGCGCCCCCTTCCGCGCCGCCTCGGTGCATCGCGGAACAACCAAGAACTCTCAGGCCACTGATGGGGGTAGGGGATGCAAGGTTCAGTCTCCCCTAGACGTTCGAAGACGGACTGTAACAAATAGAACAAGAGTAATTAGACACTGAAAAAAAACTTTCATGGATTTATGACGAGAATATGAGGCAGAGATACTTACGGGAGTTCTGACAGGAGAAAGGTATAGCATCGACGGTGGAACAATGACACGTCGCTGTGAAGACAGTGTGGGTCGTCGATCAATCCTAACGGACAACAGTGGAGTTGGAACAGTAGCTGCGACTTGAGCACTGGTGGGGATGGCGGTCGCTGTGACCGATGGCGCAGCACGAGCAGCTGGGCCGAATAGCCCTAAAGGATCTCGCGCATCAGCCCCGACCCAGGGTGTAGGAACCTGAAAACAGATGAATAAAAAATGGTGAGACACTTTGAGGTGGTTCATACACATGAGGGAAACGCGGCGCGGCGTGGAATAAAGAGAAAGCGCTTACAGTGTGACTCCCACCAGGGGCCACCCCGTCAGGAAATTGGGGCAGTGGCTCAGGCTGAGGAGGAGGCGGGGGCGACGGCGGGGGGGTGGGAGGTAAAAAGACCGACTGAAATTTTCGAAAAACTACCGCAAAAAAAGGGGGAGGGGAGGAATCTACATAAGTAGTAAGAAAAAAAACATGCAGATACTCACCCCATCGTCCTTGTAGGGGGCGAGGGGCCGAAGAGGCACCCTGCGTGCAACCGGCGGGCCAGCATCGCGGCGCGGTGGAGGTGCAGGGGGCATCTGGCTTTCGGCCAACCAGGCTGCTAGAAATTCTCGCGCTGCAGCGTCAGTCCTCGCCCTCGCCTCACATGGGGCACCGCTGGACAGACCATCCTCGCAGCCGGGTATAGGGGGGGGACGCGGGCAACGCCCTGTTCTCCTTCTCGCTGTCCGCCTGAAACACAACAAACCATTCGGTTAGTTACAAGACCCATTCTTTCGTCACACGCACCATTACATGCAGTTTTGATGAAACAAAAATTAAAGGAACGTGAACTGACAGCGAAGAATGAAGATCATCAAAAAATAGAATGAAATGGACTTACAACAGGCTCTTCCCTCGGGGTGCTAGCCCCGAAGGGTAGCGGCGGGAGGGGCGGCAGGGGCGACAGGAGCGGTGGGGTGCCCGGGGGCAATGGTGGCTGCTGAGGCGGCGTTCTCGCTGGCAATGGTGGCTGCTGAGGCACCTCCTCAGCCACTGGTGCACCATCAGCTTGTGGTGGTGGTGGTGGTGTGCGTGCAGGCTCCCCACAGGCGTGCCTGGCCACCTCGTCATCATGCCTTGCCGGGGGGGGGGGGGGGGGGGTTGCAGGCGACTACGGGGACGCCGTCTTCACTTGATGAGGACTGAAACCATTAAGGGTAAAAAAGGATTAGTTTCAGCCGACACGTGGAAAAAACGCGAACCATTACCGACAGCTTAATAAAAAACTGTAGATATCGGTAGGCGACACTCAAGCTGAACGCTTCAGAGTGTATTCAGAAATGGAATACAGATTGAAACATTCACCGAGAGGAGAAGCTTTTTAATGTCAAAAAGCTGCAGCGTGCATCACACAGGCATGCAAGGCTGACATGCAAAGTGCATCAGACTTACAAAGTCGACTCGAAGCCAAGGGTCATGATGATGATGGCGAAGACGCACCCACCCACAGGGACAGACTAACTACACCAGGAAGACCGAAAACGCAGCGCGAAACGCGAGACACGGCCGGGAGTCGAACCCCAGCCCCACACAGTCGAGCACAGCACGGCGCGCCTTCCCGCCGGTCTGTCGGGGGTGCGAAAGAGACAGCAACTTGGCGCGGCAGTCAGCTGACAGGGCCCGGCCGGCCACGCCGGCGGCGTGCGGGCGGGCGGGAAAACTTTTCCCACCATGCGCCAAAAACAAGGCAGGGACACGGGGAGCATGACGGTGAACGAGACGCTGCACAGCCAGCCATGGCATGGCGTGGCGCGGCGCGCTGACCGACACACGGGCAGAGAGCACTCGCGACAGGTTCGAACATGACGCGGCTTGAAAGTAACGGACACTGACACTCGTGACAAGAAACGACACGTTTTGAAACAGAACTGACTCAACAGCTGGAAGGGAAAATAAAATTGACGGTTACTGTCTGAATGTACGTGGTGCGAGGAAACGCCGTGGCTCATAGAGAGCCGGCCGCGCTCGCACCGGTACGGAATCGGGCATAGCTTCCGCCTTTCAAAATTCTACCGAGCGAGACCATCGCACCGGGAGAAAAAACGGCAAGAGCTTCGCCCTAGAAAACACGGAGACGCACAACACTCACCAACTCGAGGTCCATGGCCAGCTGGTCTAGGTGGACGTCGACGACGTCCATCTCGTCCCCGGACTCTTCGGACGACGAGGCGTCCAGGGCGCGTCCCTTCCAGATACAGCGGCTCATCTTCGTCGGGCGAGGAAACAACAAGTGACCGGCCAGCCGGCGCGCCCCCGATAAATACCTTCTTCCCCCTCCACTTTCCTTCCCGCCACTGCACGGGGGGTAGCGAAATTTCAGCCAATCGGAGGGAGCGTATCGGCTGGATTTCTTTAAATACGTGATTACAGGTGAGTTGTTACGTCCCGAAGAGACAAGTTCTTTGGAAATAATATTAGATATCATCTCGAAGCATAATTTCTCTTCCACATCGCGTAAAACTCTTTATTTCCGTAAAGGAACGAGACGAGCTGTCGGAACTGATCAACCAATCACCGGCCGGCGTTCCGATTCCGACACCGGCTCATCTTCTTTTCTAATTCAAATACACTTGATTGTTGCAATGTGAGTGTTTGTGTTGAAAGGAAATAGTCTTCCGATCATAATTCAATAGTGTGCTTTGTGAAATTAGTCAGAGGAAAAGAGTAAAGAAGCTCTGTTGAGCGTCGTCTGCAGCCGCCCGCCGCACAGTGGTCCCAAAAGCTAAAAACGCGTCCAAAATCCTTTTGCCCGCACCTTGGTTGACCAATGATAAAATTTTTGTCGGGATCTTCGGGTTGGAGGGTCACAGATTACGAATTTGAAGTCACTTTTGGATTTTGAGTTCTCTAAGTGGCGGATCAAAAGGGGGAATTTTTAAAAATTCACTAAAATAATCGTATGTTTATGTTTTCTTTCATTTTCGGGGTCAGAGAACAAGAATCTGTCAAAAAATTTTAGTTTGGAGTGTTGCCATAGGCTTATTAGGGGATCTTTTTTAACTTTTCCAAAGTGAGGTTATGCACACAATTTTCTACCTTTTTGGGTCAAAACACAAGTTTCGACGAGAGCTCTCGGTTCAGAGTATGACTAGGTGCGTATTTAAAGAAATGCAATATGTTTTTGGACGTTCCGAGGTGTTTTTGGCGACAGAGCGTAAAGTGAGCCGTTATTGTTGAAGTTGAGTGAATCGCATTACATCGCATTCTGGCACCTTAGCACACTGATAGCTAGTATCAAGACGAAAATTTTGAGCCCAGTGGCAAAGCCCAACTCGTCCGACTTCGTTTTATTTCTCAATTTATGTGATTGACTAGATCCGCAACAAAGGCAGTTTTGGTCGTTTATTCTGGCGTAACCATGCGACAGACTGCATTGTAGGCACACAGGCGAGGGACAATAAAGCATTGGCTCTCATTCAGATCGTTTTCCGAGTTCAGATTGATAACATTATGAAGGGATACGGTGCGTAAACGGAGACGCCTTTTCCCGTCCAACGGATGCGGGGAAAGTGCCGCACATTGGATCGTCTAACATGGTTTCGCATCAGATAATCGGATGGAAAATCATGGATTATCGAAGCTTGATTCAATATCTTCGAGGTCTGATGGGTGAATTTCGCTAATATCTAGTTGTAAAATGTGGGTTTTGGCCGCGTTTTTGGCCTTTGGGACCACTGTGTAGCGCCCGTATCCTAACCAAAAAAACCGGGGTAGGGGGACTTAGGTTCGGGTTACCCTCGCTCAAGATAGCAACATGACCGAAAGCGGCACCGTGGAAAAAGTGACTGGAAAGTAGGACCATGGAAAAAAGTGACTGAAAGTAGGACCTATACTACTCACCACGTTCCTTTCAGATTGATGCTGCAGCTTGGAAGCGGTCGAAAGGCCGAAGCCAATGATTTTTTCGCGTACCGCCTGGACTGCGGGGTCAGTTTTAGGGCTCAGCCAATTAACACAAATCAAGACATTTAAACAATGCATTTAAACATATGTATAATGCTGTAATAATACAGAGATATGTTTTCTTTCTAGTCTAAGGATTCGACAGAGAAGATGAAGCCCGGCTGCTAATCTCTTTGTCTTGCTCATTGCTGGTGCCCTCCGTGGAAGCAGAACTAGAAGGCATCTTCCTCATCATCTGGAGTTCTTCTGCAATAAGGCCTGAGCGGCAAAGCTCCTGCTGCTAGGCGGCGCCACTGAGCTAGTCCACTATGGGAAATTCGCCGTACAAATTCATTGTTCGTCTGCTCGTATCGCGTGACACGTGATGACTAGGTTAGGGGCGTTAGGAGGCGTGTTTGACATCAGAAAATTGTGAATCTTTGCAATGGCAGAAGAAGATGACTGGGGCAGATTGACTGTCAATCACCTCAATGTTCCGAGCATAACCCCGCATCCTTGTGGCACACCAAGCCTGGTCGGCCTATTCGACTCAGCCACAGGTCTCTAGTTTGGCAATTGGAAGGGAATTTGAAGGTTACGTATCCAGAACATCCATTAAACAGCGCATTTTCGGCCCATTATTTAACATACAAGGTAGGTTTACGCCAGACCGTGTCTTGTCGTAACAGGCTTCGCGATGCTGCGCCAGTTACGACAATCCACGCCTGGCGTTACACCTACCTTGGCCTGCGGCGCTTCCTCAAGCTGTTTTAAGGGTTCATTGAGGCAATGAGTAGTGCACTACGCGATAAATGGTCGAAGTATACAAGCTAGGCCGCGCCCTTCCGTCGAACCGAGTAGGCAGCTCCGCTTCGCTGCGCCGGCAATTCAGTTCGACAGGGGCCGATACCAGCTTGGCCTGCCGGCGGATTCTTCTCGGGTCTTCTTCGGCCTTCGCACCAGACCTGGCTTGGCCCAATCGGAGGCCGTCTCTCGGGCCTTCGGTCCTCGCACCTCACATCCCGGGGAGGTAAAGCGCAAACTTATTGATGTAACATCAGGACTGAGGCCCGCTCTTGAGTTCCCACTGAGCCAAAGTTTATGTGCAAAACACGGCCGTTGCACCAATTTTCACAATACATGAAGGCGGGCTCACAGACCCCCCTTCCGACCCCTCTTTGGAAAGGTCTTGCCGAGACCCATCGAAATCTGCAATAAAATTTTTTAGTTGGTCGACCCCCTTTTTTCAAGATCCTGATTCGGCCAACTGGTGGAGTCGGGCTCCTAGACCCCCCTTCCGACCCCTCCCTGAAAAGGTCTTGCCGAGACCTGTCGAAATCTGCAATAAAATTTTTCAGTCGGTCGACCCCCCTTTATCAAGATGAAGGGTCGAAGTTAATTATGTTAGAAAATTCGGGTCGAGGTAGCCTATTCGCAGTTAAAACTAATGTCAGGGGTAGAAATTGATTTCATTTTCGTCATTAGCACCTTCAAAAACATACGAAACCGTGTGAAAATGTCTCTGAAATGTAAAGTCACTAAAAAGTTGCACTTTTTCTGCCGGTTTTTTTTTGTGTTTTTTCGTTGGCGCGACTGAATAATTTGAGATAGAGAGCTGAATTTTGGCGTGTGGCGAGCCAAGGATATACCTATGAACCTTGCAAAATCTCGTCCCGATCGGCCAAGCCGTTTGGGAGGAGTAGTGCGGACACACAAACAGACAGACAAACAGACAGACAGCCCTCATGGGAATTTTTGGAAGACCACGGAAGTCACCGACTGGAACTCATCGGACGAAGCCACTTCCCAACGACGACTTCCAGAATGTAACATGTTTTGAAGTCACTGGAAGTCACGGCCCCTCTTCCACTGACGTCCACGGACTTCCCATGATTTCTAAGTCGCATCCACCGACTTCCTACCACTTCCCGAGACGTCCGACCCACTTCCAGGGACGTCCTTCGACTTCCCTGCTTCTTCCAGGGACGTCCTATGACTTCCCTGCCACTTCCCGAGACGTCCCACTCACTTCCAGGGACGTCCAACGACTTCCCTGCCACTTCCAGGGACGTCCAACGACTTCCCTGCCACTTCCCGAGACGTCCCACCCACTTCCAGGGACGTCCTACGACTTCCCTGCCACTTCCAGGGACGTCCAACGACTTCCCTGCCACTTCCCGAGACGTCCCACCCACTTCCAGGGACGTCCTACGACTTCCCTGCCGCTTCCAGGGACGTCCAACGACTTCCCTGCCACTTCCCGAGACGTCCCACCCACTTCCAGGGACGTCCTACGACTTCCCTGCCACTTCCAGGGACGTCCAACGACTTCCCTGCCACTTCCCGAGACGTCCCACCCACTTCCAGGGACGTCCTACGACTTCCCGGCCACTTTCAGGAACGTCCTACGACTTCCCTGCCACTTGCAGGGACGTCCAACGACTTCCCTGCCACTTCCCGAGACGTCCCACCCACTTCCAGGGACGTCCTACGACTTCCCACCCACTTCCAGGGACGTCCTACGACTTCCCACCCACTTCCAGTGACGTCCTACGACTTCCCACCCACTTCCACTGACGTCCTACGACTTCCCACCCACTTCCAGTGACGTCCCACGAACTTCTCTGCAACTTTCATTGTCTTCCTGCGACTTCTACCGACTTCCACGCCACTTCCACTGTCTTCCCACGACTTCCGACCTGGGTTCCGGGTACTCTTTGGAAAGGTCTTCTCAAGATCTATCGAAATAAAGAATAAAAAATTTCAGTTGGTCAACTCCCTTTTTTCAAGATACTGATTTTTAAACTCTATCTTGAAAAAAGGGGGGTGACCAACTGAGATTTTTTATTGTTTATATGGATAGATATTTTCCAGACCTTTTCAACGAATCGTTGGAACCTGGGTCGGAAGTCATTGGATGTCAAAGGAAATCAGTAGGACGTCAGTGGAAGTCGTGGGACGTTTTTCGATGTTGCTGCTGTGTGTCTGCCGCTGGTCGTGTTTATACGTGGCCGTCCCCAGGAGGGCGTCATCGGCCACCTCACAGGGTTCCCGATGACGTCCTCACCATTTAACCGAGCCCAAGCAAGGCTACGGCTACGTCCTCACTCAGAGGAGGTCCGTGCCAGACTGACTCGTCCGGCGAGTGGACACCACTACTAGCAGCGTAGCAGACATACCCTTGCTACCCACTCTGAAGTACTGACGTCCACGGACTTCAGACTTATTCTGCTGACGTCCCAGACATTCATTGTCTTCGCTCGACTTCCACCGACTTCGTCCAACTTCCACCGACATCCACCGACTTCCACCAACTTCCACGTATTTCCATCGACTTCCATTGATTTCCACCGACTTCCCTTGACTTCCCTCGACATCAAATGACTTCCGACCCAGGTTCCGACGATTCGTTGAAAAGGTCTGGAAAATATCTATCCATATAAACAATAAAAAATCTCAGTTGGTCACCCCCCTTTTTTCAAGATAGAGTTTAAAAATCAGTATCTTGAAAAAAGGGAGTTGACCAACTGAAATTTTTTATTCTTTATTTCGATAGATCTTGAGAAGACCTTTCCAAAGAGTACCCGGAACCCAGGTCGGAAGTCGTGGGAAGACAGTGGAAGTGGCGTGGAAGTCGGTAGAAGTCGCGGGAAGACAATAAAAGTTGCAGAGAAGTTCGTGGGACGTCCCTGGAAGTGGGTGGGAAGTCGTAGGACGTCAGTGGAAGTGGGTGGGAAGTCGTAGGACGTCACTGGAAGTGGGTGGGAAGTCGTAGGACGTCCCTGGAAGTTGGTGGGAAGTCGTAGGACGTCACTGGAAGTGGGTGGGAAGTCGTAGGACGTCCCTGGAAGTGAGTGGGAAGTCGTAGGACGTCCCTGGAAGTGGCAGGGAAGTCGTGGGAAGACGATGGAACTGGCGGGGAAGTCGTGGGATGACAATGGCAGTGGCGGGGAAGGCAGTGGAAGTGGCAGGGAAGTCATGGGAAGACGATGGAAGTAGCGGGGAAGTCGTGGGAAGACAACGGAAGTGACGGGGAAGTCAGTGGAAGTTGTGGGAAGACAATGGAATTGGCGGGGAAGTCAGTGGAAGTCGTGGGAAGACAATGGAAGTGGCGGGGAAGTCAGTGGAAGTCAGAGGAAGTCGTGGGAAGTCATTTGGACGACTGAGGAAGTCGGTGGAAGTGTTTGGACGAATTTGGACGACATGGGAAGAGTTGGGAAGAGTGTGGAAGTCCAAAATGACTTCCCAGTGACATCCTAGTTCTATCAGGGAGACAAAACTTTTCAACCCCACTGGAGTAACTGGCTTCGCTAATCGCTCAGCCAATAATTTTGACCGGTTTTTGCCTATTTTCATAAGAAAACCCTACAAAAGCCGATAAAAACAGGAAAAAATATCCAGTTTTGGCATGTGATTAGCAATGATTACTGGACGAAGTGTACACACGATTACCAGAGTGGCGGACCCCTCGACAGGCCCTGACATCTTGACGCCATTCAGCTCAGATGCCTTAGCCTTCTTCGGCGCGCTTCGGTCCACCGAAAAAATGGTAGACTTGAATCAACACTTTTACACTTGATTCTAGTATAAATTATCCTTACAATAGCGCCAAGCATATTATACTTCAAACAAGTATAAAATATGCTTGTTTTAAACTATTCTTGTTTTGAGCATTTTTATACTTGTTTCTACGAGACCTTTCAAAATTGATGTGGTTTGCATATACATGCAACTTGCAGCTAACTGTGCCTTTCCCAACCTCCTACTTCAGTCACCTCACTCCCCTCTGATATATTCTCTGAGTGTCTCGCAACGTGGCTTACACCCCGCCCGAACTTTGACGGGGGAGGCCGGGACTTGAACCCGGGCCTGCCGATCAGGTAGCCATCGCCTTTCCAGTTGAGCTACCTGAACGCGTTGAGAGGATGGCTGTCAGAGACGGACCATGTGCTAATGCGGGTCTGCGTCGCTGCGTCTGTCCCGCCTCCTCCCTCCACCACCTACCTCTGAGGGGTGGGGGAGGCGGTCACTCGGTGCAGCACTCAAGCATACGCTTATACTAGTTTCAAGTATAGTAGACTTCACGCGAGCGTAACTTGCTTGTTTTGAGCACAGCAAGTCAAGTATAATTTATACTATATTGGAGTATGGGCAAAATCGCTATGCTTCCGTCAAGCATATATATTTTTGGAATAACCGTAATTTATTTTTAGTCTTACTTTATCATACTTGAAACAAGTAAAGAGGTGATACTTGAGAGTTTAGCATAACTTACACTTAAATTCAAGTATACCATTTTTCCGGTGTCGGGCCGCCCGAAAATCTCGTCCGCCTTAGCTTGAGTGTTTCCGTAAACCTCCTTGTGGTGCGATTCAAGGTGTCTCATCAGGTTTCCCGCGTGGTTTTTCTGTAATAGAAAAGAACATGTAGAAAAACCATTGTCACGTAAAACCTGCAGATGCACACTGTAAAAAAAAATTACTGAAAATTCATAATTTTTTGTAAGAAGCCGATTTACTTACTTGCAGTATGAATTTTCATACTAAAACTTTCATACTACAAGGACTTAAAATTCAGACAACGTAATAATTAATATTCAGATCAATATATTGTATAAAAAATCGTACCTATCGGTCTTACTTATCAGACTTTGTTGTCCGAAACAGAAATAACAGAGATAGTCTCACTTACATTACCTACTCCACAGAGTGAAATATTTATAGTGTCAACGTATTTTTTTCCTACGGACGAGGATGTGAACTTAAAAATATAGCCAACTACTGCAAGTTGCAAGAAGCGACCGTTTCGCAATTACACTAACTGAAGAGAGATCGACCCGAACCCAACCACACGTCGACCCGTGGGCATGCGCGAGAACGAAGTTGTATTCTCTGTTATTTGGCGAATACTCTACTTATTCAAATCAATCTTGCTGTAGTACACTCATGCCATCTCAGATAATGACTTGAAATAGGTTTTTAACTAAATGTTCACCTCATTTTGGCTGCAGAGGCAATTTTAACTCCAAGATTTCAATAATGCGACACTAGCGCCACCTAGCGGCTATAGCAAAATGTATCCGTTTTGGAGCTCTGAAACACTCTCTTTGCTCGTACTACAATAAACGAAAGTATTATTTGAAATAAAACAATAGTATATTCTTTATTTTTAAGAATACCGCAAAATGTTTAAGGTTAATGGTGATTTTTGGCCTGTTTTCCGACTTCACAAGTCTGAATTTAGATTTTGGACAACAAAGTACAATATTTCAGTCCACCGGTACAAAACTTGATATTCGCCGCTGTAAATTTTCAGACTTGCCAGTCTGAATCCAAATTTCTGACAGCAAGTCACATTTTTCAGACAGTTGGTCTGAATATTCGTTTCATTTTATGAATTTGCGATTCAGACCACAAAGTAAGACGAAATCGGTCTGAATTTTCATATTTTTTTTAACAGTGCAGGTTGGCCACCCGCTTCAGCACCACGACGTCCACGGCCCCCAGCTCAGGGGGAGTCCGCATGGCGCGTGGCCCAGTGTAAATCAAAAGTGGCCCCCTGCCTCTGATTCGCCCCAGCCCCTCGTCACCGTGTCTCGCGTCGCAAACCCTCGGAGACGCCCACGTCGCCGGCCCCCGGCCCCGCGCCGCCAGCCTTTCACCACGACCAAGACAACCGTGTCTGCCGGCACGCCACCGACGGCCACGGCCCACGCGGTGCTTGCCCGGTCCCCTAACCTAGAACGCGGCGCGGCGCCGCGCACGCCGCGGCCTTCACACGGGCCTTCACGGAGACAACCGTGTCTGTCTGCCGGCACGCCATCGACGGCCACGGCCCACGCGGTCCGCGGGCCTGGTCCTGGTCCCCTAGAACGCGGCCCGTCGACGCGGCGCCGCGGGCGCGGGCGTTGGTCCCCGAGCCTGATCCAGTCCGCCGTGCAACAATGTGCTCGCGCAGGCCCAGGCAAACTCACGCCCACGGACGATGCCCGGTGCCGGAATGGGGACCGGCCAACGTCGCCGTCAGCTTCCGAAAATGCGTTACAGAGAATAACAAAGTTTTCTACTTACAGGGATCTTCTTGTAGCAGTTGTTGACGGTGCATGTCGACTTATCCAACTCCTCGTCATAGTCGAAAAGGTCGTGCACCGGATGGTTGGTTTGGCCTTTGCGGCGACCACGTTTTCTCGAGGTCTCCGCCGTAGCACTCATCTTGCTGTTGACGGTGACGGTGCGGCGACGGTGTTGTTGGTGCTAATGCTATGATGCAGCCGAGGCGGCGCTACCCCGCGCGGTCTGGGACGGCAGCGCTACTCTTGGCAGGGGGTGCGGCGTGGACCTGCGACGCGGCGTCTGTCCGGAGTGGCAGCAGGTGTAAGGCTGCAGCACAGGGTCCAGGGAGAGCACGGGGTCGAGGACGTCACAGGTAAGGGGCCGAATGGTATCTACTTGCCGTGTTTGATGGCAGGCGCTGTTCAGCATGGCCGTTAACACCCCGTCTGCGGCCGCCACGGTGTGGGGGCGCGCTGGGGTGAAGCCTCTGCGGCGGCCCCGTCCCTGTGGGTCCGCGGGGGGGCCGGTGGTGGGGTGGGCAGCGTCACGGCGGTCTAGATGAGGCGCAGCGGAGCAGGAACCTGCGAGACACACACCCTGGCCGAGTTAGGCTGTGCGGCACTGGTTTGAAGGGCAGACTAGAAAGTACTTCCCTGGGGTGAGGTCCCACGCTGGATGACATGGCCATTGACACCCCCTCCGCGGCCGCCACGGAGTGGGGGCGCGCTGTTGTGTAGCCTCTAGGTGTCCTGCTGTGGTGTCTTGGGGATGTGGGGCTGGACGTTCGCGGTGTACTGTCGCACTCCTGACACGTGCTCCACGTAGATATCCCTGGACCACTTGATGACGCCGGGGACGATCTTGTGCTTCAAAGTGTTGGTCTCCTTGACTCCAAGCGCCGCCAGCGCCCTCTGGTTGCGGGGGTCCCAGGAGGGTTTCCTACCGATGTGGAGTGATGTTTGTCTCTGTTCTGAAGCTCCCTCTTCTTGTTTTCGATGTCCCTCCGCATCATGCGCCAGTATCTTTTGAACGCCCTATTTTCGTCCAGGTTCAGTTGATTTACTTCTAGTTTCTCCTTGTGCATTCGTCTTGCTGCCATTGCAATGAATGCTTCGTTGGTCAGGGTGCGCCACTTCTCCTCAAGGTCCTCCAGGAACGAGAAACTTGTAATTATTTTTCTTGAAGGAGTTCCATTAAAAAACCATTAATCTCATCATCAATATCATTCATAGCTTTTAACTTTTGTTTTATGTACGAGGGGTCGGCCTCCGGCAAAAGCCCTATAATGTGAATGAATTTGGCTTGCCATGGTGAGTAGTCCTTGTAGGTGAGTCCAATGTCTGTTTTAAGGTACGCTTCCATTTCCTCCCTTGGTTGCAGGTCCACAGAGGCAGGAATGGGAAATAGGTCTAAGGGGGAACTGTCAAGTAACTCGTTGAGCTTTTGTAGGTTCTTGATGTCCGAAAGCACCTGGGCCTGTCTCATTGTTAGCTTGTGAGTGTTGAGAACGTATCTGTAAAAATAAGAAAAATAAAAGACAAAAATCTGACTTGGTGTGTGCATTGTTTTATCATTTAAATTTATTAATTTTTTTAAAAAATTTTTTATAGTTGATTCAACTTACTTGGTGTCGTCCACCCGAGAAGTGTGGTCCAGCAGATCCACCGTGGATCTGCTGGACTTTCAGGCCTTTTCAATAAGTCAAAATAAAAACGGGGTCCGCTGGCTTCCTGGCTAACCCCGAAATCTAAATTAAGCAGAACTGAAGCACGCAACATACTTTCATTACAGAAAACCCCTCCCCTTCTCGAAGTCCTGCCTCTCCTCCTGGAAGGAGTCTTCCCCAGCCCCATTCTGATCATGAGGTAACAAACAATGTGCAGAGTGGGCTTCCCTCCCTTTTGGATCTTGTTTGACGCATTGCCCGGGTGGAAGGATCTGTAGTTTAAACTACATTGGAAAAATATAGATTTGTTGTAATGGTTAACATAATTTAAAAATACTTTTTTTATACTTTAAATTAGTGTAAGGGGCCATTCTATGTGAGATCATCGAGGCCCTAAAATGACCCACCTCCGATTCCAATTTTTTTTGTCTTAAATGTTAGGGACCGACCCCCTGAGCACCCATACCAAAGGGTTTTGAAAAATATTAAGCGGATTGGATTTCACAGCCATTTTAGTTTTGAAGTTTTCGAAATGTGTTGGTTTTACGTAAAAGTGGAAATTTTTTATTTTTTTTAGTCCAATGCTGGTTTTGGCCTATCGTTTCCCTCCAGATGAGTCAAAAGAAGAATTAAGTGGCTTATGGACCCTCTCGCTCCAATTTCAGGTCAGCTCAATAAGGAAATTTTAGCAAAATTACTGAAATTTTGCTCTCCTGAAAATACGTGGTCATCGATTTTGACCGTTCTCTGGTCAATGGAAGGTGTTTATGGGTCGAACAAACCCCAAAAATAAAAAGTTGGGTTTTGGCACTCCTTGAATTTAAACATGGTCATAACCTATTATAGACACTGTAAAATTTCACTGAAATGACCGATACTCTATCCTGTCATTCTCGTATGAGGTTTGTATGGTCCAATTACACATAAATGTTAATAATTTGGATGAACGAGGCATTCAGACACTATCTATGAGGGTTTCACTCAATTTTTTGGAAGGTGATAAGGTTAAAACATGTTAATAAACTCCAGACAACTAAAAAGTTGTTAACACACCTTCTTGTACTATTCAAACTGTTGTGAGGTGATAGGGTGTACTTGCTAACCTTCTCTGCTGAAGCCAGGGACGAAATCGGAACCTTCTGTAGTGAATCAGGGCCCAGAGGATAATAGCCTAATTCCCTGATGATATTATTAATGAATAATCAAAACAGTTCACAAATAAAATCAGTTTTCAGAAGGTGTTGTTGTTTGGTTTTTTTGAGGTTTCTGCTGCTATGTAGTGGCCTTTGGGTTATTGACACCGCAACGTGGAACTGCAAATAAGGAGGGGGGAGGGGGAGGGGGAAGAGAGAGGAAAGGCGAACCGGGTGAACGCCGGCGGAGTTTGTTGTTAGTTGTTGTTACAGGTTATGGCTTGTACGGTCTAGTGCGATTATTTAAGTATTGAGGACCAGGTACTGTGAATTCGTCCTGGTAAATGTAACTTTGACTTCCAGTTCAAACGTTTAAGTGTTTTTTGTTTTTTTTTTTAATCTTTTACAGAATGTGTTCTGTATCAGATGGTCGTCAGAAACCTTAAAAAAAAACAAACAACAACACCTTCTGAAAACTGATTTTATTTGTGAACTGTTTTGATTATTCATTAATAATATCATCAGGGAATTAGGCTATTATCCTCTGGGCCCTGATTCACTACAGAAGGTTCCGATTTCGTCCCTGGCTTCAGCAGAGGAGGTTAGCAAGTACACCCTATCACCTCACAACAGTTTGAATAGTACAAGAAGGTGTGTTAACAACTTTTTAGTTGTCTGGAGTTTATTAACATGTTTTAACCTTATCACCTTCCAAAAAATTGAGTGAAACCCTCATAGATAGTGTCTGAATGCCTCGTTCATCCAAATTATTAACATTTATGTGTAATTGGACCATACAAACCTCATACGAGAATGACAGGATAGAGTATCGGTCATTTCAGTGAAATTTTACAGTGTCTATAATAGGTTATGACCATGTTTAAATTCAAGGAGTGCCAAAACCCAACTTTTTATTTTTGGGGTTTGTTCGACCCATAAACACCTTCCATTGACCAGAGAACGGTCAAAATCGATGACCACGTATTTTCAGGAGAGCAAAATTTCAGTAATTTTGCTAAAATTTCCTTATTGAGCTGACCTGAAATTGGAGCGAGAGGGTCCATAAGCCACTTAATTCTTCTTTTGACTCATCTGGAGGGAAACGATAGGCCAAAACCAGCATTGGACTAAAAAAAATAAAAAATTTCCACTTTTACGTAAAACCAACACATTTCGAAAACTTCAAAACTAAAATGGCTGTGAAATCCAATCCGCTTAATATTTTTCAAAACCCTTTGGTATGGGTGCTCAGGGGGTCGGTCCCTAACATTTAAGACAAAAAAAATTGGAATCGGAGGTGGGTCATTTTAGGGCCTCGATGATCTCACATAGAATGGCCCTAATGTATTGTAGAATTGCAGTTAAAGTGTGTTAAACTACAGTTGAACTGTAGTAAACTATAGTCAAACTGCAAAAAAAGTACCAGTTATTTCGGACAACTGTAGTTTTTGACCCAGTCGTTAGATCAGTTGAGTATATAGTTCAAAGTACAGTTTTACTGTAGTTAAATTACACATTCAGGGTAAGTTTAAAAAAGAAAAAAGACTGCAGTTTCAAATTTTGGTTCAAAATTCAAAATTTTTACTTTTTGAACCCTGTTTTGAGGGGACCTTTCCTCCCTCCCACCCCTTAGGTAACTGATGTTGTGTTATTTGTGTTTCTTGTTTGGATGTTGCCGGGAGTTGAACCTCGGTCACTTGGCTTGTGAAGCAGAGGCCTTGACCACTGCACCACTGAGCTTCCTTGTGGTGAGGGGCTTGGCTACTCGACCACATGGAAAGGCCCGCTATCCCCAGGAACTAGACTGCAACTGCTATAAAACTACAGATTTACTGTAAACTGCTCTGTACTATGAGTGAAATCTGCTAATCCAAGAAGTAATTTATAATGAGTTTGCCTCAAAACCAAGATACTATGGAGTGATTTAATTCTGAGTGCCTTGTAGCTCTTATTTTCCAGCGACTGGAGTCGTTACCTTTTTAACTTCTGAGACGTACTGGATCAAGAGGCTGTCTGGTTTTGGTTGCGTTTAACATCCACAGACCCAGATATAATGAAATCAATACCTTGTTTGTCATCTACGACAAGCTGGCTAAATTTTGTGGTTTGTTGATTTCCACGATACTTTGTCACATGATACCTGACAAACATGGAACGTTATGAAATAATCAAACAGATAACCAGATAGTATTTTTACGAATTGGTTACATGCAGTCATGCAGGTTTTTAAATTAAAGTTTACTCGAGTCTTCTTAAAGTCTCCTACGTCAAGTATTTCTACGTAAACTGTTGGTCTGCGCATTTGTAGCTATCTAGGCTCATATATTACAAACTGTAGCATAAGACACTGTATAGCTGGAAAACTTTAAAAGAAATTTCTGAAATTACTATAAAATATTTCCTTTACAATCCTTCTATTTTTATATTCTAACTACACAATTTAATTGTTTTTGTTTCTTCATATCAGATTGCAGTCCTTGACTTATCTTAAACCATGCCTAAAACGCAAAATTACTACAAATTGTAGTAATCTTTCAACTAGCTTGTCATTATGTAAAAATTTATGAGCACAAACTTTATTTTCTTTGTAGATTGTGGTGAAGATACAAGTGTAGGCTAATCTTCAGTAGAAGACTACAGGATTAATACAAATTTAACTTCACTTTTAACTACAGATCGTACTGAATACCTGTTCAACAAATAGCAGTTCAGCTAGAGTGCAGTTTGCATACACAGCAAACCACAGATCAATAAGCAAACTGAAACTGCACTAATTCTGTAGTTTGTTGTTACCAAAAACTACAGTTCAGGAACTGTAGTTTTTACACTATAGTTTTAACTGCAGTTTCACTATAGATCCTTCCACCCGGGTGGTTTCGGTGTAGGACGAAGACGTGACTTGGCCGCTTGGGCAATTGCTTCTGTTTCTACGAAATCCTTTCAGGCTTTGATGTAAATTTATAAAGTGGTTGATGCGTATGCGTATACGCCGTATACCCCCGTATACAGTTCTGCGGGCCAATCTGGCCCTCAGGCTGATCCGCCTAGCTCTCCCCCCCATCCTCCCCCAAATCCATTCCCAACCCACCGCCAACCGGCCGCGTCCTGTTAACAAGTACATGCAGCCAACGGCTGTGTGCCTTGCGAACCTCCATTCACTGACAAAAGTATTCGTAATTTTACGACAAATTTGATGATGAATGCTTCTTAATTTTTACGAATGCTTCGTAAAATACGTGCTATGAAACATTCATAAGAAAAGGATTTGCACTTTGAGGGGTGCACTCTACAGGCGATCGGCGCAAAAACTAGTCAATTTGGCCCGTTTTTTTATATGTTTTTCCCCTTGCGCTCCGGTTTGCGGACGAGTGCGGAAAAGTTATCATCAGGGCATCTTAATATACATGTACGGGAAGCGCCTCGCACCAATAACTTCGTGCCACCGAGTGCCCCCGATGTCCGAAACTCAAACAGTGTTTTTTAATGTTTTGAACGCATTTGTAGCAAAAACCCGCAACCGTGGGTCAAAACACGAACGCAATGTTGCGCTGGGTGCTGCTTTCCTTTGTCTAATCATGATACGAAAGGAAAGACACGCCAACATACCAGTAGCATCGCCCTCCTTGGAAAAATGGGGGTCGGAAACATTTAAGAAAATTAGGTAAATTCGATCAAAATACAAAAGACTGAAATCAAACCCATCCTAGTGGCTCCCAGCGTCATATAAAATCAATTTATTCCCCCTAAAACAGGATTTTAAACCACTGTGCACTCTGGACGCGGACGGTCTACGTGGCTGCCAGACTCGGTCGAGTAGAGAGCGCCCGAGTCGCGCGCCCGAACGCGCCAGGGGGAATTTTCCACAAGCAGGGGGTGGCAACAGCCTTTTTTTTTTTTTTTTTTTTTTTTTTTAACGCCATTGTTAGCCCGTTTGGGTCTAACCCCTGATCAGCTTGGAATAGCTCCGCAGGGTTTGCAGTTAGAAATTGCACTTGAAAAGTGTTAAGGAAGAAATCGTGGCCGATATTGCTACATGTGCATGCACATACCTCAGTAATTAGAGGCCGGCTCGACACCCACAGTCCTGGCTTAGAACAGTGCGGGTAGTCCCGTGCTCGGGTAAAACTCCCTTATGGTTGCCCCCCACTAGCCACCTGGCCAGGCGGGGAGAGAAATGGGGAAAGTCGGCCGAGGCCGGCCCAGTCCAGGTAGGACTGGGCTTGGGGCAGGGGTATGAAACGGCCTAGGAAGCGCGTGAAGCAATGCTCCCCGCACGGCCCACTGTGCGCGGCGCGGGCCTGTCGGAGACAAGCCGTCACTAAAATAACTCGTTCGTCGCCAATACTGCACCGTAGCCTCTTTCTAATAGCTCTAGGAAAAAATCGCTCTTCTTAATAAATCTTAATCCTTGCCAGGTCAAGCAGGACTTGTATACTGCACCCAATTTGCTGGTGTCCTGTTCAAAATCAGGTAAAATGGGAAAAGAACACCTAAACGAATGGATACAGAAAGTGTACATTCCGAATACGGGACCTAAAAGTCTTTTGTTGATTGACTCATGGTCAACTTTTACAGAGGATAATATAAGGATAAACATCCCCGAAAATAAGGAGGTGTTAAAAATTTTCCCCCCCAAATAAAAAGGCTTTGTAAGCCACGACGAAAAAAAGGATTTGTTGAGTTGTTTCGTATTGTGCACGAAATTGTTCTTAATACGAAGCATACCCACAAATCTTTTTTTTTTCCTTCTGTAATACGAAGCCGTCTTTTTTAGTCTTTTTGGGGAGTACCTTGGTACATTACCCAAATACCTGGAGATTCAACATACTTTTCTTGCACCCATACAGGTTACAATTCAACAGATTCCACCAGGGACTACGGGTTCAATTCAGCCCTGGGATGTTTACGGGTTCCGATATTGGAAGAACTACACACGTCAGATTGAAGATTTTGTCCTGCTTCATAACTGCAATATTGTGTTAAGTCAGAGGAACAATGTCTTAAAGTTAGTTTCCCTTGTGCATCATCAACTGTCCTCTCCCAGATATCAAGACACAATTCGATATGCCTGGTTTAAAGCTGGAGTTGTTGAGGAACGGCCTCAAGAGTTTGAAAATCCCGTGGACTTCGCCTTTCGCAGCGGAAAGTTAATCTGTGACATATGTGCTGGATTTAACTTGGCCATCTGCAGCTGGTGTAAAGTAGCGCTGTGTTTTGATCACTTCTTTATTCACTGTCATAACAACTGTAACACTTTTGTACAGTGAGACAGCCGCTGCTCTTTTTACCCATTGACCAGTTGTAGCTTTAAAAAACTCTCGTCAAGTTTACAGTTTTAAACGACGGACAGTATGAGTTTTACACTTTGACTCCTTAACGTTTTCTTATAATTGAAAACGTCACATTTCTTTCTTATTTTTAGTTATAGAAATTGTTCTGATCACATCAATAAATTTACTTTACCGCAAGTCTAATTTAAGTCTGAATCCCAAATTTTGAGAAGTTACAAATTTTCCATAACATAAATACACTTTTGTGCTCGCTTCAATAACATTAGAGTACGTGTAATCTTAAATACAATATTTAGGCGTAAAACTACTGAAAAAATGTTGTACAAAAGGGGTTAACACCATTCTTGACGGATAATTTTAGTATCACCGACCCAAAACACGGAGAAAAAACTTAACGTTTAAAATGGACACGTTCGGAACTCTCGGAATCAGAAAAAACTTGATCGGACGTTCGAATGGTAGCAATTCTTGTTTTCGGCGACCCGAAAAACATATATATATATATATATATTGTTGTGAAATGAACTATAGAGAACATAACCATAGCACGGCTTACTAGCAGTCATTCCCTATCTTTCGCAACCACTGCCCTAAGGATCCTGGCCAGGACCTCTAACCCATATTCTTCCTTTCGTTCCTCTCCTTAATACCCTAGCCACATAATACCATTGGCCATGCACCCCCACTCTCTACTACTATTCTTCCTGATGTTCTTCTACTCCTGTAATATAAGCGCGCGCAGCCAAGCAGCCGCTACCATTCTGTACACGGTCAACCCCTGATAATACAGAAGCCTTCCGTCTCTCTGAGACCTCGACTACTCCTTCTCCTTCAAGTCCCTTTACACGTTGCACACTATAACACTGGTGACAGCGGTTAATCGGGCTTTAAGGTTAAGGTTGGTCTGTGCCTTCCCCGTTAGGGAGGAAGGGAACCGAGTGACTGTGCGCGCGAGAGTTTGAACTTAGCAGTTTTTGTGTCAGCGAGTGATTGTGTGCGAGCTTGAAGCCAGTGAAGGCCCACCATAGTCGGCACTGGTGTGTGAATTGTGTTTGAAAAAGCTGCTAACTCAGACTAACGAAAGTGGATAAGTGAGTGTGTGAGTGAGCCGGACCTACCTTTCGAGGTTAGGTACCCCGAGTGTATCTGTGTGAGAAAGAGTGTTGGAAACTCGCCGCGAGGTTTGAGTGCGTCCAGCAGGAGTACAAGGGAGTGATTGAAATAGTTTACGCACCTGCTACCTGAGTGAATAGTCATAACCTGCACCTCTGCTGTGTTAAATTACTCACTTACGGAACGGGTTAAACCTGTAGATACACAAGTAGTGTGAGGATCACCTGCACATTTGCTGTGTGAAATTGCCTACGCGAGTACTACAGCTAATTATAAGTCAGTTTGTTACGTGAACAGGTGAGGATCACCTGCACTCTTTGCTGTGTGAAATCGTCTGCTCACCTATCGAACTTATTCAGTCCACACGACTGCTTGATGAGGATCACCTGCACTCTTTGCTGCGTGAAATCGTTAAGGACAAGTGCTTGACTGACGAAGGAATAAGTAGCCTATTGCCCACAACGCATGATCACCTGCACTATTGCTGCGTGAATTGCCGACTGATCAATAGACTACAAATTCGGTTCTTACCACGCATTGATGATCACCTGCACACTTGCTGAGTGAATTCGTGCTGCGGTAAGACTAGTTAAAGGCCTACTCTGCCACTGCGTCAAAGTGACCAGCTGGCATCGAGCTGTGCTAGTTTTAAGGAGTGTGAGAAAGTGAGTGAATCTAACTAGAAATTAGAGGCTTGAGATCAAGTCAATCCTTTATTAAAATCAAGTGTACTATGTCCCAAACCCCACACCCGACTGCGTCTGAAGTCCAAATCCAAGTCCATCGCGAAGCAGGGCCGTCGGAAACCTGCAACACAGTTAACATCGATTATTGCACAGTAATTACCTGGGATAACAAAGGTAACTTGGTCGAGACCAAAATCCCAGTACGCGCGTACGGTAACGCACCCCCGTCTATCGAACCCGTACGTCCGACACCGCGTATTCGCCCAGTGCAGCAAAGACACCGGTCTCTAAACACCGTCTTGTACAACCGCCGCTGGTGGGACTAACGCGCTAACTATGGCTGACGAGCAATTTCCCCGTGACGTGGAGGAAGTCGTAGTACCCCACGAGCAACCTAACGAGCCGGATGCTCCTGTCCAACGCGGACGAGGCCGCGGACGAGGACGCGGTAGAGGTCGCGGACGTGGCCGAGGCCGTGGACGCGGCCGCGGAGGGCTCGGAGATGGCCAAGTCCCGGACCGCCCCCGCCGCGCCATCAGACCGTTACAACGCTACGGCTATGAGGACGACGATGAGGCCGACGACGAGGACCTCGGACGCGACGAACCCAGACGACCGCGAGCTAGGAACCACGGCCTACAAGCCGGCGCGCCCGAGCGTAGTGACGACGAAATGGACTGGGACGAGGACGCCGGTAACAACCGTCGCCGCGACGACGCATATGACGATGAAGAAGAAGACGAACTCGAACAAGTACCACGCCGCCGTCGGCGCGCGTACCCGTATGAACGTGAAGATAGGCGCGAGCAACGCGATAATGCACAACAAGGCCAATTCTACAACTTCATGCGCGAAATGTTTAATAGACCCCCGCCAGCACAAGCTGCTGCTACAGTCACTTCCACTTCAAGTTACGTACCACCCTTTAATGGCACTACTGGCTACGATGTCTATAGAGCACAGTTCCTAAGTATCGCAGAGCATAGAAATTGGTCAGAGCAGGATAGAGGGACTTTCCTATTGCAAGCATTGCAAGGTGACGCCACCAAAGTGATCAGGACCCTAACTACGCAAAACAAACCGTTAACATTTGTCAATCTTGACATAGAACTAGAAAACACTTTCCACATACGGAGAGAGTTATGGGAAAGGACTCGAGTTTACGAGTCACTTAAGCAAGAAGAGGGGCAAAATCTGAGGGATTACGCTCAGAGGGTAAAAGAAGCTGTGGTAGATTACATGCCAAACAGCAACCAAATAGACAGGGACCAAGCCGGTGTAAAGGCTTTCATTAAAGGGTTAACGGATAGGAAAGTGGCAGAAAGGATTTGCTATGCATCAGTAAATTCGGTAGAAGATGCACTTACTCATGTCAACAGGGCGTTGTCTCTAACATCAGAGCCACCAAATAAGAAAGTCCGCAAGGTAGAAGTTGACCACTCAGATGATCAGGCTGAAGTCAATTATGCAGAGCAGGAAGCGCCTCCTGGAACAAGTGCACAACCAGTTAGAGGCAGAGGTAGAGGCCGAGGCAGGGGCCGAGGCCGAGGCAGAGGCCGGGGTGGCCAAGACAGTAATGATTCAACTTGCCACTCTTGTGGTAAGCCAGGGCATTTTGCAGCCGATTGCAAAAACCATTTAACTTGCTATTACTGTGGGAAACAGGGTCACATTAAACCAGATTGTAGGACACGCATTGCTGATGAAGCCGAAGGCCGATACCAGCAGCATAGCTCAAATTACGAGCAAAGTCAGAACCAGGGTCCAAATAATCGGGGTAACCCCAGAGGCAGTTCCAACTATAGGGGCAGGGGACGAGGTAGTTATAACAGAGGGCAATACAACAATAATGAGTCTAGAGGCCCCTACGTCAGATTCCCTGACGTACCACCAGATTTCTATCAAGCAGCCATGTCCTGGTACGCTAAAAGTAACCAACAACAACAACCGTTACAAACTAATAACCATCAACAGAATAATAACAACCAAGGTAATAATCCCCAAAATGACAACAAGGTAAATATGCCCTACGTTCCCAAGTCGGAAAACCAGTAAAGACTTCTATTGAACCGATGGAAATGGAAGTTCAAAATGCAACAGTACCATCGGAAATTGAAACTAGTAAACTTGAACCTACTGAATCTAATGAACCTAATCAGCCTGTTGAAATTCTAAGAATCCAGGTAACTCCACCAATAATTACTAAAGCATGTAAGCATCAGACTAATTTGGATAAAGAAAATGTTGACCCCAGCAGTAAATTAAAATGTGCAGCCTGCCTACCCCATAAGAAAGGGCCATTGGTTAACTGTACAGTAGCAGGCATCAGCAGAGAAGCTATCATTGATACTGGGGCAACCATAACTGTTTTTAAAAGAACTAGAGATTTACCAGTATCTAAATTACGCCTTAAAAGTGCAACGTCCCACAAGACGTCACTGTATGGGCCAGAGTGGACTGACATTACATTTGGTAAACAAACCTATAGATTCCCAGTTTACGAAGCAGACATTACAGAAAATTTAATTGGCTATGATTTTATTGACACTTTTGAAGGTGTAGTCAACACCAAAACTAAAATGCTAGAACTTGAAAATAATGTCCAAGTACCATACAAAGTGGTTAACTCAGTGCATAAAGGAGATTTCGCAAGCGGAAATCTGTCCTACCCAATACGTGCTAATCAGAAAATCTTGCTGAAACCTTTCGTAGAGAGGCAGGTATCTACAAAGTTAGATACTGACCTGGTGGTTGATGAGTCGGAATTGTCTGACGCGTTGCTTGCCATGACGATCAGTGGGTATAGTCGTCCTCCGGAGTCTGAAAGGAAACTGTCCACTTCTGATCCTCCTCCGGAAACGACGTGCGCCACAATTCAGTCTCAGGCAAGAGCGAGGGGGGCTGATCATCGCCAGCTTGACAGCCAGGCCAGTCATATCCGGAATGATGGTCTAAAAACTGAAACAAAAACCATGGTAAAAAAAAGTGATAGTGAAAGTGGTGCGGCCAACGCACATGGAAATGAACAAATTTTGGGAATCCAACCACCCGAAAGAGCAGAAGGCAAGATGCACATAGGTCTGCTAACAAACAGTAAAAGTAACCCTAATATAAAAAGTAGAATCTCAGAAAGTGTGGTCACACAGACAGGCGTCGTACCGTGTGTGACAGGTCCAGTAAATGTAACTTTGCTAAACCTTGGAGATACTTGTATTCAAATTCCTAAATATGCAATAATTGCTGAAGTCTTACTCTTACACCCATTACAGTATGATGGCCTTGATGATGACATAAACCCAAATTACGAGGAAGAGTTAGAAAGAGAGGAAGAGAGTGAGTATGAAATTGAAATTGAAGATGAAATTAAAGAGTGCCCGTGTAGAACAATTAGAATCGCAAATGGAACAGAGCAACTAAATTTAACTGAACATGAGATAGAAAAGTTCCATGATGCTGAGTATAAACTACCAAATAAAGACCCAATCCCAGAAAATGAACCATTACCTGCAGATCTAGACGCCATGATCAAAGCCACTGCATTGTCGCCAGGAGAAAAAGCAGAAGTAGAGAAACTCATCCGTAAACACCATGATGTATTTGCTCCAGATAACTTCACTTTTGGGCGTTGTCCATGGATGAAATTCAGGATAGACACAGGAGACCATCCACCAATCAAGCAGAATGCACGACCAGTGCCCCTGCATTACAGAAAAGAGGTTTATGAGACATTCATGAAATATCTAAAAATGGGAGCAATTAAACCTAGTCAATCAGCTTGGGCTTCACCCATACTATGTGTTCTCAAAAAGACAGGAGAAGTTAGAGTCTGTGTAGACTATAGAGCACTAAATGCAATCACCAGAGTACCAGCAGCACCAATACCCAGAACCCAAGAAATACTGCAAAATCTAGGCGGACACAAAATGTACCACACCTTTGACTTAGCCCATGGCTACCACAATTTAGAAGTACACCCAGACGACCAACCTAAAACAGCAATAATACTACCAGAAGACTTGGGTCTTCCACACAGACAGTTCGAGTACACCCGATTAAGTTTTGGACTCTCAGCAGCTCCAGGAGCGTTCCAACAGGTAACAGACAGACTTGTAACACCAGCCTTGGAACCAAATGAAGATAACGATTTAGGACCAACAGTGTCAGTTTACCTTGATGATGTCTGCATCGCAGGAGACAATTTCCAGCAGATGATGCAAAGATTAGAAGCATTCCTCAATAGAGTCAGGGCAGGAGGTTTCCTCCTCAAGGCCAAAAAGTGTGAGTTGTTTCGAAAAGAGATTTCATTCTTAGGACACATCTTGTCTGAAACAGGCATAAAAGTCGATACTAATAAAATAGATAAAATAATCCACTGGCCGCAACCAGTTAACAGTACAGAATTAAAATCATGGCTCGGTTTAGCAGCCTACTATGGTAAATACGTACCTCACATGGCCACCAAAGTGTATCCCTTGTATAGACTACTTAGGAAAGGAGTCCAGTTCGAATGGACACCCTTTTGTCAGGAAGCTTTTGATTCCGTCAAAACAGCTCTAACTACAGCACCAGTCCTTGGATCACCAGATGTAGATAAAGGTCCTTTTACGCTGACTTGTGATGCCAGCCTCACTGGCTTGGGAGCAGTCCTAACACAAGAACAAGACGGCAATGAAGTAACAATAGCATACTGGTCGAAAACCTTAACACCAGCACAGAGAAATTACTGTGTCACTCATAGGGAACTATTAGCATTGGTAGAATCAGTAAAAGCTTTCAATCATTATTTAGCAGGAGCACCCTTCATTGTAAAATCAGATCATGCAGCCCTACAATGGCTCAAAAACTTTAAAAATCCAACAGGTATGTTAGCAAGGTGGCTAGAAAAACTGTCACCCTATAAATTCACAGTTGTGCATGAGAAAGGCACAAATATCAGCCATGCAGATGCACTAAGCAGACGCCCCAACAGGCCCTGCGACCCAGAGTGTAAAAAGTGTACTAAAATAGAAGCCAAAGATGCAGTAGCTTACCTTATCAGTTCCACCTTGATTGAAGGCTTAACCATTCAAGAAGTATTTACATCAGTACTTGAGGCTCCAAATAATGGACCAATTGTTCACCCAATCAGTCTCGAAGGAAAATTCACTTCCCCGTTAGCCAGCCAAATTGAAGAATGGTTCCAGGTTAGGGAAGAATTTCACTCCAACACAGACAAAACATGCCCAGGGTTGGTCCAATACACTAGAAACAACAAAACAATCATTAGTCTCATAGTCAAAGAGAAAATGGAGCACAGACCACACATACACAATGTAGAGATTGCACTCAACATTCTAAAAGCATGGCTCATTAAAGAAAACATCACCGAGTGGAATGTACCAGAGTTTGACTATTACAAGAGCCCAGAAAATAATCTAGAGATGATTCCACTTCTCTACAAAGTGTTTAAAGACACCAACATGACAATTAATATTTGTCACCATCACACTCAGCCAGATCCGACAAAAGCCAAAACTTGTGAGGAAAGTTGTCTTATTTGCCAGACAACAGCAGAAGTCAAAAGAATCACACAAATACTACACACAGCAGTCTCACCTGAAGGAGAAACACCAGAAGAAATGGCTAAACTGCAAAAAGCAGATAAGGAGATAGCACCCATCCTAGCAGCGGTAGAGAATGGTAAGAGACCACACCTCCAGGAAATCATAGGGTTCGGACGCAACACCAGAACACTTTGGCATCAGTATAAATCACTGACACTCAAAAACGGAGTCCTATACAGAAGACACGAACACCCATCAGGTGACCCTAAAAAGGAAACACTACAATTAATACTACCAAGGGCTAGCATAAAAACAACAATTAAAGAATACCATCGTCAACTAGGAGAGGGTAATCACTTTGGAGAAACAATGACAGGAGACTACTTACGAAGGTTCTTCTGGTGGCCCAAAATGGCAGATGATATTGCAGCACATGTAGCCAATTGTGATACGTGTCAAAAATTCAAAAAGCCCAAACACACCACTAAAAATGCAGCACTCAAAATATTCAGAGAAGGCACTCTCCATGGCAGATGGCATGTAGATATTTGCGGCAAAGTACCTAAAACAACAGAAGGTTACGAGTACATATTAGTAGCGATAGAAGCATTCTCAGGATGGCCA
This sequence comes from Stenchaetothrips biformis, assembly GCA_030522485.1. Lineage (NCBI taxonomy): Eukaryota > Metazoa > Arthropoda > Insecta > Thysanoptera > Thripidae > Stenchaetothrips > Stenchaetothrips biformis. The sequence goes on from CM060102.1 coordinate 10,160,090, forward strand.
GTAGTGGTCCCACTAATTAAAAATAATGCTAAGGAAATTGCAACTGCACTAATAACCCATGTCTTCTCAGTCTATGGAGCACCACGCTCAATTCTTACAGATCAAGGAAAACCTTTCGAATCCCAATTATTTCAGGAAATTATGGACTTATATCAGATAAAGAAATATCGAACTACAGCTTTCCACCCTTCAGCCAATGGAAAAGCGGAAAGATGGATAAGGACGCTAAAACAACAACTATCTATGCTGGTCAGCAAAACTCAAAAAGAATGGGTGAACTATTTACCTTTCATAGCTCAGGCGTACAGAAATTTGCCAAATCCTGTCCACAAGTTTTCACCATACGAAATTATGTTTGGCACACCAATGAGGACTCCACTGACGTTGAACCAAGGAAGCCCACCATGGACGAAAGGAATGGAAGCCGTTCCACAACAAGTCAGAGAACGACTGGCAGAAATCCATGAATTGGTCAGAAAAATGCATGGCCAAGCTGCAACAAAGATGAAACAACGTTATGACAACACAGCACTGCTAGCACCATTCAAAGCAGGAGACAGAGTCTACTTGTACAGGCCCAAAAATGAAAAGGGAGTGTCTCCAAAGTTAACAACACCATGGGAAGGACCTTATACCGTGATAAATATCATAAATGACTGTAACGCAAGAATTCAAAAAGAAGCTCACCCTTATACAATGATGATAGTCCACATGGATCGACTGGCTGCGTATCCAGACTCCGAAGAAGAAACCCAGTCAGCATGGCTGACATATGTCTAAAGACATCCAGGGCTGAGTCTAACAGTCAAGTGTCAGGGCGGCCGCCGGGGACCCGTATCCTGGCTGCACCCACACCAAGAGACCCGGGAGCCTGAGAGTCCACAGAGACCCCAACCTGGCTCGACAGTGGGGTCCTCTCATAGTCTTATGTCAGTCTAAGTCATGTCCGTCAGTCAGGGTGTCACACCGAAGGCGCGTCGAGCTCCCTCTGCGAAGCGTCAGGAAACTTGGCGTCACCCGCTGGAGATGATAGGACTGGCGCACGCATTCCACCAACAAATCCGGGCCCTGCACCACCTGGTGCTGCCGGGCAAGCTGTGCCACGCGGGCAACGCCGCCTCCCGGGCAAGTGGAGTATCCTTAGAATGGCCACGCCGGTACCCTCTGGGGGCCACCAGGTTGCCATCCCTTATGGCGTCCCCCCTTCGCCCCGTAAGGATCCCCCGAGGCGAATCAGCTCCCCGTTGAGATCCCACGGAGCGCCCTCCAGCCGTCGGCAAACCGACCCCGGTGCTGCTGGCCAGACAGCGAGAGTACTTCTCGAAGCAACTCTCGGGACCCCTCCACAAAGGTCCCACCGGAAAACGTCCTCTTCAAACTGGACAAGGCAGAAACCGCCTGGACACGATGGATCTTCTCAAAAGCAGACAAACGTCACAAGCCCTCTTCTAGCATACAGCTGGGCGACTCCCAGATTAGTCTTCAAGTCCAACAGTTAACCTCAACTCTCAATAAGCACACCAAGAGCGTCAAAACAAAACAACTTCCAGCTCGAAGGCACTGCCTGCTCGAAATCGGCACTTCGATCCTTCGAAAATAGTTAAGTCCACATAACCTGAAAACAAAAGACAAGCATAAGTTGAACCGACTATACAAGCACCGCCATCTAGAGAACCGGAAACTACGCCCGCCATCTTGTATCAAAATCAAACTTAAATCAAACCCAACTCAATTACTAATCGGAAATCGGAAAACATCTACGAAAATGGCCCCCAGAAAATGGATTGCTCATGACGGAACCAACGCAAAGGAACCTACCAACAAATTGAAGCATGGAAAGGTAACAAAAACTTACCAAATTCCCAAAACTGACAGGCACAAGGAATGGACAAGGGAATCCCCACTGCAGCCAAAGGACACTCGCAAAATGGAAATGGATCGGAAAATGCCACTGCAACAGAAAAACGAACAGAAGATTAACACAACTAAAATATCACCTTTAGCTAAACTATTTGAAAAAGAGGAAAAGAAAGAGGAGGAGAGAGACAGAAAATTCAGACAAAAACAACACCAAGAAACAGTCCAAAGACAAAGACTAGAAGCAGAACTGAAAAGAAAGCAGCTCGAAGAAAAAGAAAGAATTAGAAAAGAAAGAATTCAAGAACAGAGAGAAAAAGAAGCAAGAAAGAGGAAAGAGTATGCAGAGAAACTTAGAAAAGAAGAAGAAATGATAAGTTGGTTTGAAGACCCAGGCTACACAAACCCATGGGCAACAGATTCAGAAACAGACTCAGAACCAGAAATTGAAACAATAGATTTAGAAGCAAATGCAGACTCAGACATAGAAGAAATTTACGTCGCAAGCCCAAGAGTAGAAAAAGAAAAACAAAGAGAAACAGAGCAAGTAGAACAAGCATTAGAGAATATCAGAGCAAAAGAGATGGAAATCATGCAAGAAATTAGGGAAATGGAACAGCAGATACAAGCAATTGAGAAAATAGACTCACCCAAAGAAAATCACCAAGAGAAGCGGTCAGACGATCCAGTCAGCAGCAACACGGACAACATTGAAACCGCAGCCAGGTTCACAGCAAGCCTCGAGACAGCTCCAGAAACCGCAGCAAAACCAACGGAAGTAGAAGTCATAGAGACACTGCAACAAAAAGAGACGAAAAATGAAGCAAGTAAACAAACAAACCTCAACATGACTAAGAGAAGAGGCAAAACCAAGAACGCAAGATGCAACAAGTGCAGACAAAGAGACCACATCACCAAAGAATGCAATCTCACCAAATAAACAATAAGACGAGAGGAAGTGAAGCAGCAGAAAGAGAATTTCGGTCCCTTGGGCAAAGAAGTAGATGGCTTCACAGCAGCCCAATGTGGATCTCAAGCAAAACAAAATAAACGAACCTGAAACAAACAAGATAAATTAGAACAACTGAGCAGGGGAGCGCCAGGATGGCCCCACAATTAGAGAAACTAACTACAGTAAACCGACAAAACAACAAAATTACCATAAGTAAACCCAGGGAAAGAAAAGGAAGGACAACACTCACCAAGAAAACGGATTTTAAGAAGGACAATGGGGTTCAAGCCAAGACATGCTCAACGTGCAAGTTAAAAGAATGCAAAAAAAAAAAAAAAAAAAAAAAAAGAAAATAAACAGATCACAGGCAGAGGGGCACGATATAATTCAAACAATATCCAGTTAACCATCCAAGAAACCAAAATCAAGAAACGAATTATAAAACATTCCAATAAAATTTAACAAATTTAACATCATTATAGTGCACCACCATTAAAGTTATTAGACATCAAATTACTAAGTGAAACCACAATTAGTCACTATCAGAGGATGGATCAAACCCGCAGCACAAGCACACATCAGTCACCAAAAAGTCCTCGTTGCCACCAATGCCCTCACACAGAGTGCACGAACAACCCACAAAGTGGTCAAAGCCTGCTTCACGTTCCCAACGATCCAAAGGGAAACGAAAAATGGCAATTCCACGAGGGGGAATACCCGGCGAGGATTCAGAGTCACTCTCGTCATCACTCAGGTGGACGTCAACAGGAACGTCAAGAAAATCAACGGGAAGCTCTTCAACGGCTTCAAATCCTTCAAAGTCAAGGGCCAAAGCAAGCTCCTCAGCAGCTGCAGCCGCCGCACGTCGTAGGTCACGAGCCACCCGTTCGTTCTCCAACTAAACGAATAACGAACCCGTTCACACCCACTGAACCCAATAAACCCATAAACCCATAAACCATGAACTCACCTCAGCAAAAGGGATATCAATGAGAGGGAGTGGGTCATAAGATACCATTGGACCCCCAGTCGCAGGACCACAGCCAGGCCCAAGCCAGACAAATTCAGCCTCGGGAGGGGGAAGAAGGTAATCGTGAACTTCTCCCAACACATGCACGTCGGGCTCTGGGAATGGGTTAAACCCATAGATTTCCTGACCGGGAAATAGTTCCAATCCCACAAGAGGATGATGAGGAGGCATAATGTAATGGAGGACATCGGGAGCAAAATGCCCCGCAGGGAAGAGGGGACCCGGGAGCTCAACCTTGGAGAAAGGAAAGGAAATAAAGCAGGGCCGGGCAAAGTAACCCAAAAACAAAACAATAAACCCACTTACAAACACGCGCAGACCACATGCCACGCACAGGAAATTTGGCCAGGTTTGTAACAAAGCCACAGAGTCCCACTCCTGGACCTCGAAGATCCCACTAACTGGGTACACAAGCTGCAGGAATGGAGGTAGCCCACCTGCCAGACCTACATAGTAGCATGCTTCGCAAAACTAAAACACAGAAGACATCACCGAGTCATGCGCAAAACCCATGCCATGCCGACGCCCAGAAGAGCAAATACTTACGTAGGCAGCGTGACCCCACAGCGAGTTACAGAAGCATATGGCGGCATACGCCATAAACCTCAGTGTCAGCAATACCGGTGGATCCATGGTAATCAGAATAGCACACCAACAGCGACAAGAACGGAGTGAGCGCTACGCCACAAGACGTCTTACCAGAATAGACGCTCTCCACCGACTGACGCCAACGCCGGCAAGCCAAAGGACGCCAGGCCAACAACGCGGTTCGACCCACCAATCAAAACGCACGGATACAACACACGACCCGAGCGGCCAATCACAGACCAGAGCAACGGCACGGACTGGAGCGCGAGGACGCCGGCGACGCCGGCCAGCGCGTCAACAACGTCAACAACCGCGCCGCGGCTAGCAACCGGCCGGCGGCAGCGGACAGCGCAACGCAAGTTCTCGCCGCGACACCAACGCCCCACGCAACAGCGGCAGAGCACGGTACTGCGCCGCGCTAAGAACCGGCGCAAGGGGTATCGCCAGGCGCGAAGCGCGCGCCAATTCAAACGAGTGTAGTCCATAAACACTCTAGCCACTTGGAACAATGTTACGAACGATACATGTCATAACCCTGATTGTACAAAAACAAGTGAAGAAGTAAAATAATTATCAGATGCATCGCATTCGTTCATTCAGAGGGAAGTGGGAGACTAAATTCAAAACAGCAAATTAACAAGTCTAATCCGCAGGCCACTGTCGACTCGGCTCAAATCAAACGAGTCAAAATGATGCTCATCATGTTCACCATCACCTTCTTGGCCGTCATCGCCGCACTTTTAGTGCACTACTTCATGAAACGGCGACGCCAATTCGCACCAATCATCTACCTAGAGGGCAACATAGCCGCTGGAAAATCAACCTTGGCAGCCAACCTGAAGAAGCTAGAACTATTCCCAGTACTGGACGAGCCTGTCAAAGACTGGCAAGATGTCGAAGGATTCAACTTGCTACAGTTACTCTACGCGGATCGGAATACTTGGAGCTACCCTTTCCAAGTCTTAGCACTAGCTACGTTGGGACGCCGCCAGACTCACATGCTGGCTAATCACCCGGAAAGGCTAACTGTCCTGGAACGTTCACCTCAATGCTCACTGAGAGTGTTCGCACAAGCCTTAGCTGAAATGAATGCCATCAGCCAACAGCACATGGCCATACTACGGATCTTGCGCGACGCTGTCGCCCCGCCAACTCACAGACAGATCCACTACATCTATGTACGCACACCTCCGGCTGTAGCGTACCAACGTTTAAACCGTAGAAATCGCACTGAAGAAGCAGGTGTCACTGTTGAGTACCTCAGCCTACTGCACGAGTTAACTGACACCTGGCTGTTGCGAGAGGAGACCAATCCAGTTCATGTCTTGGATGGAACGCTCACCCCTGAGCAATTACTAGCAGCCGCCCTGGACATTATCCAAAACCTGAAGGATGACGTCACACCTACCCAGGAGTCCCCGTCTACACGCGAGGAGTAATTCCATGAGTTAAGTATTTGCACTAACAAACAGTTAGTTAAGTTTCTTAGATTTCAAGGTGCCTTTAGAATAGGATTAGCTAGATAGTCAGGATGGCACCAGGCAGAACCAACCAAACAGAGTAGGGGTTGGATATTTTAAAGCGCAAAACTGTGTAGAGTGTTTTCTGTTTGTTTCAGTTGGAGTCTCATCAAAAACTAACTTAAACTTTGGTTGGCCTACAGGAGGAATACTCGACTTCATGCGGTGTTGCAATTCGTGACGACGACTGTAACATCCGCCTGGGGCAGACAAAGTCCACCTGGCGTGACAGCACGCCGCGGGCCATACCACTCTTTATTTTTCTTTTTTTAACAACGAGTGGAACCGTGGGCTTAGGACTGGACACCCTAACGCCCGGCATCGTACAGTGTTATCTGTGCGGTGTAATGGGGAAGCGCACCTTTGTAGCATCATTCACCACAACGTTCGGCAAACTACCAGACAAGAAATTCAAGACAGCGCAAGAAAAGTCAAGAAAAACAAGAAATTCTAGAGAAATTGGACATTTAATCAAAATCATGTAAACTGCAAAAATTCAAGTGAGAGAGAGTGGGAGGAAAGAAATTCAGTTCCTTCAAAAGAGGAAGGAGAACAAAGTTAAAATTCAATTCATTAGAGATCAATGGTACTAAATTCAAAAATTGGGTCGAGTCGAGTTCAAAACGATTGGAAGAAAATTTTAAGAAACTTCGTTTCTTTTGTTCAGGAGGGAGTGGTGTTGTGAAATGAACTATAGAGAACATAACCATAGCACGGCTTACTAGCAGTCATTCCCTATCTTTCGCAACCACTGCCCTAAGGATCCTGGCCAGGACCTCTAACCCATATTCTTCCTTTCGTTCCTCTCCTTAATACCCTAGCCACATAATACCATTGGCCATGCACCCCCACTCTCTACTACTATTCTTCCTGATGTTCTTCTACTCCTGTAATATAAGCGCGCGCAGCCAAGCAGCCGCTACCATTCTGTACACGGTCAACCCCTGATAATACAGAAGCCTTCCGTCTCTCTGAGACCTCGACTACTCCTTCTCCTTCAAGTCCCTTTACACGTTGCACACTATAACAATATATATATATATATATATATATATATATATATATATATATATATATATATATGAACTATATATATACTATACTCTACATTATATACTATATATATTACTATATATATATATATATATATATATATATATATATACTATATATATACTATATATATACTATACTATATACTATATATATATATATATATATATATATATATATATATATATATATATATATAACAATACATACACCCGTACAGAAAAATATAGTTCGCTTTTAGTCCCCAAACAGTTCGCTAAGAGTACGCGTGGACTGGGTCGCTTTCAGTCCCTTCGACGAGGGGACTAGTTCGCTTCCTGGGCAAAAAGCGACAAAAACCGACCTCAAAGCGACCTAGTCCGCGCGGACCGGTTCGCTTTTAGTCCCCTTCCACGCGCATTGAAAGCGGACTAGGCCGCACGAGACCGGTCCACCGCGCGCACTGAAAGCGTACCAGTCCGCCGCGCCGCGCGTACTAAAAGCGAACCAGTCCGCCGCGCCGCGCGTACTAAAAGCGAACCAGTCCGTGCCATGCGGGTTGCCTATTGCAACCCTGGGTGAGGGGCGTGGGGTGGAGGGGGGTATACAGGGCAAAAAATTTGGCTAAAATCGTTTTATTGAAAGATTTGTATAGAAGCGTACAAATCAAGTACATTGGAGCAGTCACATGTTCAAGCATGCAAATAATCACTATAATCTAGAGAACAAAAAAAATGTGTTACATTCTGAGACACTGATGGCCTCCAAGCCCGTACGGCTCAGAAAAACTTCAATCACTGAAAAAATGGTCTAGAATGTTCACATAGCGCTCTTCCAAAAGGATAAGACCAAAACTTTAAAGAACCTAAATACTACAGTATAAGGCCACTGAGACTTGCCCAAACAAATCAAATATTTAAAAAAACACTTCTGCAAGGTCACCACACAGAAATACGAGAACAAAAATTAACAACTAGCTCAATGAAATACTATACATTAAATGGCTCAAAAGTGCAACAATTTCTAAGAAGACACCTTGCACAGAGTGAAAATAATAATAGCAACATAGGAAATGGCAATTTAAAAAAAACAGGAACAAAGTACCACTAATCGCTAACAACTTTGGAAAAATTAAAAACTGCAATGATAATCCAAGTAAAAAAAAAAACAACAGTAAAACCTCAAAAAAATTAAACAGCGCAAATTGCAACCATATTTGTTTCACAATTTGCATGCGCAATGTAACAGTCATTTAACAGTCAAGTAAAAAAAAGAGTTCAAGAAATGAACATGAACATGCTGTCAACCAGAGGCAAAAGAAATTCAATGCACAAAATAAATACTCCTAAAATAACAGTGGGCTATGTTCAAGCCTAAAGCAAATGAGATGTGCTTTGAAAAAAGAATAAAACTAAAAAAGAACTAAAGCAAAAAGCAAAAATTCTGAAAACTAAACAACATAGTTTAGAATTAAGAAATGTTGTACATGGAACAAGGAACTGTATTCCATATTCCAAAGCCTAAAACAGATGTGCTTTGAAAAACAAAGCAAGCCCACATTTGCAAGCACAAACTTAAAATAAAAAACATACATAGTGCAAATAAGAAAAAGAACTGTATCATATTCCATGTCATAAAACATTTAAACTCATGGAAAAATAAACAAAACTACAACACAAAAATAAAGAAACATAAACTAAAGAAAATTTCCTTGTCTTACTCATACCATGAAATGGTTTGTCATCGCATAAAAAACCATGTAAAAAAATAATAAAAATAAGAAATGCCTTTTGATTTGAGTAATACATTAAACATGTTTCTAAGTTAAAAACATGAATTGTTCCTTTGGGTGAAAAGGAAGGACCTTTCAACATAGTATATAATATGTAACCTTCTAAAAATGAACACAAGAAAAACAATAAAGAACATCAAATAACTCAATTACACGAAAAAGAAATTAAGAACTAGAATTCACACAAATTGTAATCATGACCCGTAGAAAGTGGACTAGTCAAGCCTGATAAAGAAAACTTTTCACCTTGTAAGTTCATTCCAATATGCAGCAACATGTGCATCTGATAATAAACCTTAAAACTTAAGTATTTAAACTAGTGAGGCAAAGCCAGTACGGCAGACAACTTAACATGAAAATACTCCCTAGACATTAAAATGACTCCGGTGGAACACCATTACAAGACAGCAATATTACCACTCTGCTGCGGCATTTCAAATTGCTGTGATTCTGCAAATAAGAATCAGCATTAATTATAATGTTTGCTTAGGAGCAAGTTCTATTACAGAGGATTAAGATTGACTTAATACCTGAAGAGTTTGCGGGTTCAGGATTGGACGGGAAATGGGATGGACTTCCATAGGAGTGAAACCCAGGTCCAAGTCCTTGCTGTGGATTTCCAAGCGGGTAGCTCACATGCTGTTGGTCACTTGTCTGTTGCTGAAAATGTTGTTGCTGTTGAAGATGTTGTTGCACTTGTTGTTGCATTTGTTGTTGCATTTGTTGTTGCATTTGTTGTAGCCAAGCACCTGAAAGAAATGAGGAGATTAGTCCACAAAGAAAACCCCAGAACATCAGAAGAAAAAAAAGACGACTACACTCACCTGGGGGTGTTACATGGTTGATGACAGGCCAACCATATTTTGAAGGTGATGCAAAGACAGGTGATGGTCGAGTCAGGTTTAAATTCACTGGAAGGTACAACAATGAACTTAATTGCAGTCCAGACTAACAGAAATACAAGCTGTGTCAAACTACAATTTACCTTGAGACGGAGGTTTATCCTGAACCATCCAAGAAGACTTCACTGGAGATGCCACAACTTTGCTCGATCCAGCTTTGACGCTATTTTCAGGAACATCTTTAGTAGGAGTCACTTTCCTTCTTTCATGGAGCTTTTCTTTGGGCGTGCATTTTCTATGAACCTGGCACTTCTTCCTGTTGATTATTCTATTGAAGGTGGCCACTGATAGAATCTTGTAAGCTTTACCTACATTCCGGTTGGCAAATGCTACAACATTTATTTTTAAAAAAAATAAAAAAGAGAGAAAGGGTTAAGTTCATGCACTGCACACATACAGACTGACTTACAATAAGGAGAGAGAAAATTGAGTAAAATAATCAAAACCTTCACTGTTTCCTTTCAACATAAAATTCAAAGATTGAAAGAAAATAACAGCAAGAATAGGGGTAAATATAATGGCTTACCTCTCATAGCATTCCTCACATTTGATGGTATACCCAAAGTGCCAGGTCTTTGGCCAAGAGCGGTAACAGAATTGTTCTGCAAGGTTTCACGCCCATACAGACAAACCAGAGTGAGTCTCACTAGTTTGGCTGGATCCCCATCTGCACTGACTTTAATTGAAGACTTATCAGAATTCCTAATATAGACCTTAGGCTCCATATCTTTGGTGAGTTCACACTAAATGGGGAAGAAGTCAGACAATTAGTAAGACAGCCTAAGGCCTAATCTAGATTCTAAGTAGTAACCGGCCAATTATTTTGTCTTGAACAGAATTTTGTGTCTCGTTATTAAGTTGCTTTCTTTCTTTAAAAAAAATAATTTGAAATCACTCCAAAAATAAACTTTAAAACAAAGATTAATCCATTGCAAACAGTCCAACTCAAAAAAGGCACAAAAAAGAATCGTCTGGAGCCTCACAAAGAATAGAAAGAACCTAAGAAATAAATGGGAGATAAGATGTTTCCTTTCATAAGACAGGGTTGAGCACTAACCTTTGGTACATCATCTGGTATAGGGAGCAGCTCAGCATACATCACAGTAGGGCTGGATGCTATATTGCCAAAAATAGTCAACGCTTCTAGAAACATGGAGCCTGACCGATTGACTGGAAGAGAGAAATGACCATAGTTACCAATCCTCAGACACCAATAGTTAAATTTCAGCCAAATTAGTTCACTTACATGCTTTCTTCAAGTCTTTGCAATGGCTGCAACAATTGCTATCAGTCTTTGTAACTGTTGGTTCAGTTTCATACGTATCCTCCAGATAATCAATGCCGTCATCACTAGGTTCACCATCATCTATGTCCAGAAAATCTACATCAGGGTTAATATTGGGAGAGAATGACAACCGTCTCCGATGCACATTTTCAGACAGTGCCTCTCTGTCTACATCATCCTAGAAGAGGAATAAAGTATTGTAGTGAAATAAGTCGTTTACCAATCAACAAAGCATTGCATAACTTGAATCGTACCTGAGCATTGTTCTGGGCTTTTGTTGCTGCCCGTTTAGCTTGAGTAAGCTCCTTGACCTTGGGAGCCTGGTCAGATGTAGGCTTAAGCTTCTCCCCTAAAGCAGATGCCACAAGGTTGGACGAAGCCGCTCCAGCCTGCTGGGCTGCGGGTTTCCTGTGGCGGGACAACCTTTTCTTACTTTCCAGCAGAGACTTCTCCTTCTTGGCCAAATTGTCTTCAATCTCCTCTAGCAATTTATCCTCTGCCTCTTGTAACTTCAGTTCATCACCTGGAATTAAATAAGACACGATAAGTTATACCAAATGCGTAGTTATAACAAGGGCCTGATAGATGCACACAAACTAAACATAACCTATCAATACTAGCAATTTAAGACAAAGGTAAAAAGAAGGCTGAAGGAAGAGTGAAAAAACCCAGGTTAAGACTGAAAAGTCTGAAAAATAGGAGAGAAATGAAATGTGAATTTTGGGTCTTCCCCCTGCCCAACCAAACTGAGTGATTTTTGACCAGACTGCTGAACTGAATGATAAGTTTTTCGATGGGTTATCTAAAACCCGTTACGGGGATGGGATAGGAGTGTTTGCAAAGTTGCCTCGGAGGGAAATGAATCAGTTATGCCGCTTTGAAAAAGTGGTTGAGCCGACTAACCTACAACCCTTCCTTAGGCATCTATAGACCACACGGAACCGAGAGAGGTTAAGGATCGAATTGAATAAAATACGGAAGTGACTTACTTGAAATAAAACGAACTATCGCTTTATGGTATTTATGTCCATGTTTCACGATGGTCGGAGCCCCAATAATACGGTCTTCTTCTCGGACTAGAGACAAGTCAACAATACTTGCTTGTTCGGACTCCGGCCAATATAGGACTACTTTGGGTTTGCCCATGTTAATGAGCTCACAAATTCTGACGCACTTGAATAGAAATAAAGCCGAAATCGGAAACTTGTGGAACAAAGGCGACTAGGGCTAAGCGGCTTCGGCGTCTCTTGCTCTGCTCTCTGCTCTGCAAGTCTCGACACGTTCGGCAGGTTTCGCGGCAAGTGGATGGCTGCGACCGAGGAACGCCATCTCTGTCACTCTTCGGTTTGAGTGCGAGAGAGACACGACGCGTTGTTCTAGAACGCAGCCTCGGTAACACACCGCCGCCTACAAACCACCAACTTGTTGCTCCCGAACTCTGGTGCTCTAGGCAACATACGAAAGAAAATAAGAAAGTTTCAGAGGCGCTCTACTAAGATTCCAGTAATTATAAAAAAATTATTTTTCTTTCAAACTGCTGGAATGAGAAGTCTTAATAAATTTAACAAATGTAGCATCGTTAAAAAATTTAATTAAATGTGCTAGACTTAAGCAGGTTTGGCGTTGCTGTTGGTATGAAGATTTTACTTTCGTTTGTTTACGTTTTGACTTATTTATAACTTTCCTGAAATCTAGTGTATCAAATTTGAGGAGTTAGAAAGGCAATTCTTCGACCTCATTCGTGTGACCTAGACAATGCAAGCCCATGATTGATAGGTAATCTTTTGAGCGACGCTGTGTACTGCATTCTAACCACAGCGTTCGAATCTAGAAAGCAGCCGTTAATGTGAAATTTGGGATGGTGCTATCCATTTCTACTGCGTTTTGATTTTCGACTGCTATGAAATGAAAAACACACTCTTCAAACAAGAAAATTTCCGCTCATGAAGGTAACTTTTAGAACTGAGTACAAGTTTAAGGCTCTTTGATGACCAGTTAACCTTAACAAATTGTCTAATACTTTCTTCAAATTTGCCCTGTTGCAATGTCAAGTGCAACATTTTGTTTTCATTTTGTTAAAGAATTCTTTGTTAACTTCCAGGTCAGAGCCTTCTGAAATCATGGACAGAGATGAAAGAAGAGCAAGGGCTGGCTTGCGTAGGGCAGAGCGGTACAGACGGAATGTACGTCAAAGGTTGGATGCTGAGCAGCTTGTCATTTTGAGTTCTGAGTCAGAGCCTAACTCTGAAAACTCTGCCTCGGGGAATGAATCTAGTAAGTCCCTTGCTGCCACTGAAATAAATTTTATTCAGTGCCTCTCCCCCTATCCCTTCTGCCCCAGTGGTTATGAACCATGCCCAATGCCCATTGTTTGAGAATCGTTGCGCTTGTCTACAGGTTCAGCTGACGACATAGAAGACGAAGAACAGATTGCAGAGGACGAACAGAATGCACAAGGAGAGTTGCACGAAGAAGAAGAGAATGCAGAAAGAGAACAAAATGCACAAGGAGAGGGGCCTGAGGAAGAACTTGCAGACAACCATAACTTGGCTGGTGAAAATAATTTGGCAAATTCAGACAACGATACAGGTTCTGATTCTAATGCTGAGAGTGAAGGTATGCAAGTGCCTTTTTAAATATTTACTAGCACTGAATTCACTTGTAATGTTTTTATATGTGTTAAATCAATTTAATTTCTGACTTTTTCAGATGGTGAACATGACAGCTCATCTGATGAAAGTAATCAAAGCGAAGATGAGGTTGCAGAATCCGAACATTCTGGCCACAGCGAGGGAGACTCCGATGAAGAAAACCAAGGTGATAACTTGGATGGAGATCAGCTTATTTATCCAGGAGCACCCATCACTTTGCATCAGAGCATGTTGGCTGTTTTTACTTTGATGTCCACAGAAAATCTTTCGGGTAAATTGGTTGAAAGTATTTTGCAACTTATTGCCCTTCATTGTCCAGAGGGAAATATTGTGAAGCAAACTCTATACAAATTCAAGGCTTACTTTGCCAAAATTGGGGAATCTATAATAGTTTTCCACTATTTCTGTTCTGATTGTATTTTTCCTCTTGAGTCTAAAAATAGTGTTTGTCTAAAGTGTCAAAAGACAAATGTATCTTACTTTCTAGAGATTCCTCTATTTCAACAACTTCAGAACCTCTTTAACAAACCTTTCTTTTATCAAGATCTTCAGTTTCGGTTCAGAGAAGATAGGAAACAACATGCAGACCACATTGCTGACATCTACGATGGGGAGATTTATACTGAGGAAATCAAAAATGGATTTCTGAGCAATCCTGATAATGTGTCTTTTATGTGGTATTCAGATGGGATCAGTATCTTTAAAAGTAGCAGTTTTTCTGTTTGGCCTTTGTGTTTGGTAATAAATGAATTACCATACAAGATGAGATCTTTACCTGAAAACATCTTGCTTGTCGGCCTTTGGTTTGGGAAAAGTAAACCAAACCCCAATTTGTTCTTGAGACCTCTGTGCCGGACAATGAATGATTTTCAAACGAATGGTTTTAATATTAAACTGCCTGATGGGTCAGAGATTAATGTAAAGGGAAAAGTATTATGTGGAACTTGTGATTTGCCAGCTAAGTGCAAATTTATGCAGTTTAAACAGTATAATTCTTATTTTGGATGTCCAAAGTGTTTGGCTGAGGGAGGCAGAACTGATGTGGGGAGGGCAACTGTGCAAGTTTACCCATACGATCCCAACATTCAGAAAAGAACTCATGATCAGAGTATTGCCTTTGCCGCCCAAGCTCTTGAAGCACGGAGAACTAACAGGAAAGCATCTGTATGTGGAGTGAAAGGACCGACCCTTCTCTCGAGACTTGTCCCTGATTTGATAAAATGCACAGGTATTGATGCAATGCATGGAAATTTTCTTGGAAATTGTCGAACACTAATGGATTTATGGTTCAGTTCTAGTTTCTCAACTATGCCATGGAGCGTTCACCATTTATTTGAGGTTGCTGATGAAAAGCTTCGTAAAATTAAGTCACCTAGTTTTACTCAAAGAGCACCACGCTCACTTAAGGAAATCAAGTTTTGGAAGGCATCTGAATTTAAGTTATTTATGCTCTACTATTCAATACCAGTACTCAAAAATGTTTTAGAAGAGGTTTACTTTAAGCACCACTGTCTTCTTGTTTCTGGTCTATCACTTCTGAGCCAGGATAGTATTTCCTTAGGCCAGATAAAAGCTGCATCTGCTATGCTATCATCTTACGTATCAGACTTTGCAAAATTATACCCACTACGCTTCCTAGGTCTGAATTTTCACCAATTAATTCATGTCAGCGATTCTGTGCTTGAACTTGGCCCCTTGTGGGTGACAAGCTGTTTTTTTCTGGAGAATTACAATGGCAAGATAAACAAATTTTTTCATGGCACTCAGCATGTTGCTTTGCAAATTTGCTCTACTGTGGCAATGTATATGAAAATGCCACTGTTGCGAATTAATCTACCACCTGAATCTAAAGTTCTGAAATTTTGTGTTTATGTTGAAAACCAAACAAAAGCAGTAAAAATTTCTGATCAAATAAACCATTGCACTTTTGCTGTTGGATCTTATACCAACAATCAAGCACGTGAATCTGCTACCATTATAAGAAGGACCTTGAATGTAGAAAATGGTTCATGCGTTACTTTTTACCGTCTGAAGAAAAAGGGAATTATTTACTGTGCACAAGAATATGGACGAACTTCAAATGTGAAGGAGTCAAGCTTTATTATATGTAAAGATGGGGATGTTAACCAATTTGGGCGTGTTTTAAGGTTTGTACGATGGTCTCACTGCAAGAATTTGTGTGATGTTGGCTGCAGGCAATGCCTGGCAAATTATTTTGCAATTGTGAGAATTTTTGAACGCCAGCTGTGGTTTATTCATGAAATGAGAGATGTAAGGCTTCCATATATTTGTAAAGTTCAACCAACTGAAGAAATTAAAGCAATTGAGGTGCAATCAATTCTAGGATTATGCTTTTATATAGAATCTAATAATGAATGTTACGTGGCCACTGCTGTCAACAGGCTTGAAGTGGAATAATATATTATGAACTAAGCCTTTGCAAACAAGTCACATCACGGTCAGTTGACATGTTTTTTGTAATCTAATTAAAGAATAAAGGTGACAGATATGAGTAATGTTTCCTTTCTCCTGACCTAGTGATTATTGTCGCTCCTTGACAAACACACACAATGAGATTCCCAACAAATGACCTGCTTCTGTCCAAAGTACTGAGTTTCTGTATAATGCTCGTTGTGATCAGGGGCGAATCATGAATCATATCTCAGATAGTTCAGATCCTGTCCTGTTTTTCTCATGGAGCTCAACCAGCTGTGTGAGCCTGCATTTTCGATAATGCTCCCCAATGTCGACTGGCCGGCACACGTGGGCCAGAAGACCGTTGAGGCGGCCAAAATTTTAGACGCGTTTTGAGCTCCAGAGTCACTAAATGGGACTCGAATCGAACGCGTGACCCACCAATGGATTGCTCTCCAAACGAGGAATCCATTGGTGGGGTCACACGTTTGATTCGAGTCCCAATTAGTGACTCTGGAGCTCAAAACGCATCTAGAGTTTTGGCCGCCTCAGCGGTCTTCTGACCCATTGTGCGGCAGCCGCCAGCGGGAGAAGGTGTTGCCTAACTCCAGGCGTTACGAGCGCCATGGTGGCTAGGAGGGGTGGCCTACCTGTACGGCTCACGGAGGTGGACGTCTAATCATCCCGAATACATTATTTGACTGACGTCACTCAGCTCTCCCCACCACCGACCTACGCTAAAGCCCTTGACCAGTCATGGCAGCGTACTAAAAGCGAACTATGCGCCATTGACTTTGGCGGCAGAACGAACCAGTGCGCTTAGAGTACCCTTCCGGTTCGGACCAGGACGTAAGGAGGTCGCGTCGATTCTTCTTTGCGTACCTTTAGCGTACTAGTTCGCTTTTGACGGTGATCGAAAGCGACCCAGTCCTCTGGTGCGCGTACCGGAAGCGGACTAGTGCGTCTCCAGGGACGGGAGGGTGCGACCCATTGGCGCCCTAGTCCTGGTAAAGCGGACTATTAGCGACCCAGTCCCTGCTGCTCTCGGTGACCAAAAGCGCACCAGTCCCCTCGTCCCCACACTAAAAGCGACCTAGTCCACGGTGTAGCGAACTAAAAGCGACCTAAAAACGACCCAAAAGCGAACTGAATTTTTCTGTACGGGGAATTAAGTGCCTCAACTAAAAAGACCTATTTTCGCCAAGAAATAAGCTGCAAAGTTTCTTTTTCGGCCTGGCCTGTTGGTCGTGCATAGTTATAGCTCGATTGGTGACAAAGACTACAAAGGTCATCATAAATCACAAAAGACAACAGCGTTCAACAATAAAAACGCATTTTTGCACTGAACTAACCTGAAAAGCATAATTTAAGACGAAGCAGTGTGTAATCGCACAATTAAAGGTCGATTTGTAGCACTGACTGTAAAAAAACAATTTAAGCCACAAGAAACAAGTGCCTCAATCGCAAAGCTGCATATTTCTCTAGAAATGACCTGAAAAGCGTGTTTTTTGGCCTGGCCTTTTGATCTTACATAGTTTCGGCTCCGCTTTTAACATCTGCTCACAAAGATAAATCTAGTCACAGGGAACCAGTACCCCAAAGACAAATTTACATTTGCGCGTTAAAATAAGCAGAAGTATAAGGTTTAAGGCCTCGCCTATTGAGCCCGCACAATTTGAGCTCGATTGGTGACAAGAATACAAAGGTAATCATTAATCACAATTCACAACAGCCTTTTACACAAAATCGCATTTCCGCACTGACATATGCCAAAAAGCATAATTTAACACTAAGCATCGTGTAGACGCCTTAGGTTAGCTCGATTTGTGACATTGACCTTTAAAAACGATTCAAACCACGAGACACAAGTGCCGCAAACAGAGAGTCGAATTATCGTTTAGAAATGAGCTAAAAAGCGTATTATTAGGCCTGGCCTGTTGATTCCACATAGTTTCAGTTTGATTTGTAGCAACAACTTACAATGATATATCTACTGACAAGAAACAAGTGTCTTGAACACAAAGTCGCATTTCCGCATCGAAAAAAGCAGAAGTTCACGGTTAAAGGTCTCGCCTATTGATCCCGCATCATTGCAGCTTTACACCGACATGCAAAGCTGATTCATGTCAAAAGAAGCAAGTGCCTCAACCACAAAGACGCACTTTCGCAAAGAAATGAGCCGAAAAGCGTATTTTTAGGCCTGGCCCTTCGATCCTGCATAGTTTCGGCTTGATGTGTTACACCTACTTTCAAAGAAAAATCTTGTGACAAAAAACCAGTGCCTAAAACACAAATTCGCATTTTCGCATTGAAATACGCAGAAATTGAAGGGTTAACGCTTATCCTTTCGACCCTGTATAGTTTCGGCTCGATTGGTGACACCGTATTACAAAGATAGTTAAGGTCGTAAGAAACAAGTGCCTCAGCCACAAAGACGCATTTTCGCAAAGAAATAAGCGGAAATTTTGTTTTTTGGGCTGGTCTGTTAGTCTTGCATGGTTTTAGCTCGATAATTGACAAAGGCTTCAAAAGGTAATCTTTTATCAAAAGACTCAAAAGCCTTCGAAACAAAATCGCATTTTTGCATTTGAAAAAGCAGAAATTAGTGTTTCTAGGCATTATGTCGTGATTGTCGACAGTTTAAGCCTGATTGGAAACATTAACTCAAAAAGAGTTTTCTCGAGTCACGAGATATGTCGAGCCAAAACACAAAAACTCATTTTCACTTTGATTGATGCCAGAAAGCATTATTTAAGACCAAGCATTGTGATATCGCACAGTTTAAGCTCGATATGTGACAATGACTTTTAAAATACATTCAAACCTTAAGACACAAGTGCATCAAACAGAATTAAGTGCCTCAACTGAAAAGACCCATTTTCGCCTAGAAATAAGCTGCAAAGTTTCTTTTTCGGCCTGGCCTGTTAGTCGTGCATAGTTATAGCTCGATTGGTGACAAAGACTACAAAGGTCATCATAAATCACAAAAGGCAACAGCGTTCAACAATAAAAACGCATTTTTGCATTGAACTAACCTGAAAAGCATAATTTAAGACGAAGCAGTGTGTAATCGCACAATTAAAGGTCGATTTGTAGCACTGACTGTAAAAAAAACAATTTAAGCCACAAGAAACAAGTGCCTCAATCGCAAAGCTGCATATTTCTTTAGAAATGACCTGAAAAACGTGTTTTTTGGCCTGGCCTTTTGATCCCACATAGTTTCGGCTCCGCTTTTAACATCTGCTTACAAAGATAAATCTAGTCACAGGGAACCAGTACCCCAAAGACAAATTTACATTTGCGCGTTAAAATAAGCAGAAGTATAAGGTTTAAGGCCTCGCCTATTGAGCCCGCACAATTTGAGCTCGATTGGTGACAAGAATACAAAGGTAATCATTAATCACAATTCACAACAGCCTTTTACACAAAATCGCATTTCCGCACTGACATATGCCAAAGAGCATAATTTTACACTAAGCATCGTGTAGACGCCTTAGGTTACCTCGATTTGTGACATTGACCTTTAAAAACGATTCAAACCACGAGACACAAGTGCCGCAAACAGACAGTCGAATTATCGTTTAGAAATGAGCTAAAAAGCGTATTATTAGGCCTGGCCTGTTGATCCCGCATAGTTTCAGTTTGATTTGTAGCAACAACTTACAATGATATATCTACTGACAAGAAACAAGTGTCTTGAACACAAAGTCGCATTTCCGCATCGAAAAAAGCAGAAGTTCACGGTTAAAGGTCTCGCCTATTGATCCCGCATCATTGCAGCTTTACACCGACATGCAAAGCTGATTCATGTCAAAAGAAGCAAGTGCCTCAACCACAAAGACGCACTTTCGCAAAGAAATGAGCCGAAAAGCGTATTTTTAGGCCTGGCCCTTCGATCCTGCATAGTTTCGGCTTGATGTGTTACACCTACTTTCAAAGAAAAATCTTGTGACAAAAAACCAGTGCCTAAAACTCAAATTCGCATTTTCGCATTGAAATACGCAAAAATTCAAAAATTTAAGGCCTCGGCTATTGATCCCGTACAGTTTCACCTCGATTGGAGACACCGATTCCCAAAGAAAGTTAGGGTCGTAAGAAGCATGTGCCTCAACCACAAAGACGCATTTTCGCAAAGAAATAAGCGGAACGTTTGTTCTTCGGGCTGGACTGATAGTCTTGCATAGTTTTAGCTCGATAAGTGACAAAGGCTTCAAAAGGTAATCTTTTATCACAAGACTCAATAGCCTTCAAAACAAAATCGCATTTTTTCATTAGAAAAAGCAGAAATTAGTGTTTCTAGGCCTTCTGTCGTGTTTGTCGACAGTTTTAGCTTGATTGGAAACAGTAACTCTAAAAGAGTATTCTAGAGTCACGAGATCTTCTGACAAGAAACAAGTGTCTTGAACACAAAGTCGCATTTCCGCATCGAAAAGAACAGTAGTTTACGCCTAAAGGTCTTGGCTATTGATCCCGCATAATTGCAGCTTTACACCGACTTGCAAAGCCGATTCATGTCAAAAGAAGCAAGTGACTCAACCACGAAGACGCTCTTTCC
The DNA here is from genome assembly GCA_030522485.1 of Stenchaetothrips biformis. Taxonomy (NCBI): domain Eukaryota; kingdom Metazoa; phylum Arthropoda; class Insecta; order Thysanoptera; family Thripidae; genus Stenchaetothrips; species Stenchaetothrips biformis. The sequence goes on from CM060102.1 coordinate 10,180,669, forward strand.
CAAAAAATATGAGCTGAAAAGCGTATTTTTAGGCCTGGCCTTTCGATCCTGCATAGTTTCGGCTTGATTTGTTACACCTACCTTCAAAGAGAAATCTTGTGACAAAAAACCAGTGCCTAAAACACAAATTCGCATTTTCGCATTGATTTACGCAGAAATTCAAGGTTTAAGGCCTATCCTTTCGACCCTGTATAGTTTCGGCTCGATTGGTGACACCGATTCAAAAGATAGTTAAGGTCGTAAGAAACAAGGGCCTCAACCACAAAGACGCATTTTCGCAAAGAAATAAGCGGAAAGTTTGTTTTTTGGGCTGGACTGTTAGTCATGCATAGTTTTAGCACGATGAGTGACAAAGGATTCAAAAGGTAATCTTTTATCACAAGACTCAATAGCCTTCAAAACAAAATCGCATTTTCGCATTTGAAAAAGCAGAAATTAGTGTTTCTAGGCCTTCTGTCGTGATTGTAGACAGTTTTAGCCTGATTGGAAACATTAACTCTAAAAGAGTATTCTCGAGTCACGAGATATGTCGAGCCAAAACACAAAAACTCATTTTCACTTTGATTGATGCCAGAAAGCATTATTTAAGACCAAGCATTGTGATATCGCACAGTTTAAGCTCGATATGTGACAATGACTTTTAAAATACATTCAAACCTTAAGACACAAGTGCCTCAAAAAGAAAGTCGCATTTTCGCGAAGAAACGAGCCGAAAAGCGTGTTTTTAGGCCTGGCCTGCCGATCCCGCATAGTTCGGAATGGAAACAGTAACTCTAAAAGAGTATTCTCGAGTCACGAGATATGACGAGCCATAACACAAAAACTTATTTTCGCATCGATTGATGCAAAAAAGCATTATTTAAGACCAAGCGTTGTGATATTGCACAGTTTAAGCTCGATATGTGACAATGACCTTTAAAATACATTCAAACCTCAAGACACAAGTGCATCAAACAGAATTAAGTGCCTCAACTAAAAAGACCTATTTTCGCCAAGAAATAAGCTGCAAAGTTTCTTTTTCGGCCTGGCCTGTTGGTCGTGCATAGTTATAGCTCGATTGGTGACAAAGACTACAAAGGTCATCATAAATCACAAAAGACAACAGCGTTCAACAATAAAAACGCATTTTTGCACTGAACTAACCTGAAAAGCATAATTTAAGACGAAGCAGTGTGTAATCGCACAATTAAAGGTCGATTTGTAGCACTGACTGTAAAAAAACAATTTAAGCCACAAGAAACAAGTGCCTCAATCGCAAAGCTGCATATTTCTCTAGAAATGACCTGAAAAGCGTGTTTTTTGGCCTGGCCTTTTGATCCCACATAGTTTCGGCTCCGCTTTTAACATCTGCTCACAAAGATAAATCTAGTCACAGGAAACCAGTACCCTAAAGACAAATTCACATTTGCGCGTTAAAATAAGCAGAAGTATAAGGTTTAAGGCCTCGCCTATTGAGCCCGCACAATTTGAGCTCGATTGGTGACAAGAATACAAAGGTAATCATTAATCACAATTCACAACAGCCTTTACCACAAAATCACATTTCCGCACTGACATATGCCAAAAAGCATAATTTAACACTAAGCATCGTGTAGACGCCTTAGGTTAGCTCGATTTGTGACATTGACCTTTAAAAACGATTCAAACCACGAGACACAAGTGCCGCAAACAGAGAGTCGAATTATCGTTTAGAAATGAGCTAAAAAGCGTATTATTAGGCCTGGCCTGTTGATTCCGCATAGTTTCAGTTTGATTTGTAGCAACAACTTACAATGATATATCTACTGACAAGAAACAAGTGTCTTGAACACAAAGTCGCATTTCCGCATCGAAAAAAGCAGAAGTTCACGGTTAAAGGTCTCGCCTATTGATCCCGCATCATTGCAGCTTTACACCGACATGCAAAGCTGATTCATGTCAAAAGAAGCAAGTGCCTCAACCACAAAGACGCACTTTCGCAAAGAAATGAGCCGAAAAGCGTATTTTTAGGCCTGGCCCTTCGATCCTGCATAGTTTCGGCTTGATGTGTTACACCTACTTTCAAAGAAAAATCTTGTGACAAAAAACCAGTGCCTAAAACACAAATTCGCATTTTCGCATTAAAATACGCAGAAATTGAAGGGTTAACGCCTATCCTTTCGACCCTGTATAGTTTCGGCTCGATTGGTGACACCGTTTTACAAAGATAGTTAAGGTCGTAAGAAACAAGTGCCTCAGCCACAAAGACGCATTTTCGCAAAGAAATAAGCGGAAAGTTTGTTTTTTGGGCTGGACTGTTAGTCTTGCATAGTTTTAGCTCGATAATTGACAAAGGCTTCAAAAGGTAATCTTTTATCAAAAGACTCAAAAGCCTTCGAAACAAAATCGCATTTTTGCATTTGAAAAAGCAGAAATTAGTGTTTCTAGGCATTATGTCGTGATTGTCGACAGTTTTAGCCTGATTGGAAACAGTAACTCTAAAAGAGTATTCTCGAGTCACGAGATATGTCGAGCCAAAACACAAAAACTCATTTTCGCTTTTATTGATGCCAGAAAGCATTATTTAAGACCAAGCATCGTGATATCGCACAGTTTTAGCTCGATATGTGACAATGACTTTTTGAATACATTCAAACCTTAAGACACAAGTGCCTCAAAAAGAAAGTCGCATTTTCGCGAAGAAACGAGCCGAAAAGCGTGTTTTTAGGCCTGGCCTGCCGATCCCGCACAGTTCGGATTGGAAACAGTAACTCTAAAAGAGTATTCTCGAGTCACGAGATATGACGAGCCAAAACACAAAAACTTATTTTCGCATCGATTGATGCAAAAAAGCATTATTTAAGACCAAGCGTTGTGATATTGCACAGTTTAAGCTCGATATGTGACAATGACCTTTAAAATACATTCAAACCTCAAGACACAAGTGCATCAAACAGAATTAAGTGCCTCAACTAAAAAGACCCATTTTCGCCTAGAAATAAGCTGCAAAGTTTCTTTTTCGGCCTGGCCTGTTAGTCGTGCATAGTTATAGCTCGATTGGTGACAAAGACTACAAAGGTCATCATAAATCACAAAAGACAACAGCGTTCAACAATAAAAACGCATTTTTGCATTGAACTAACCTGAAAAGCATAATTTAAGACGAAGCAGTGTGTAATCGCACAATTAAAGGTCGATTTGTAGCACTGACTGTAAAGAAACAATTTAAGCCACAAGAAACAAGTGCCTCAATCGCAAAGCTGCATATTTCTCTAGAAATGACCTGAAAAGCGTGTTTTTTGGCCTGGCCTTTTGATCCCACATAGTTTCGGCTCCGCTTTTAACATCTGCTTACAAAGATAAATCTAGTCACAGGGAACCAGTACCCCAAAGACAAATTTACATTTGCGCGTTAAAATAAGCAGAAGTATAAGGTTTAAGGCCTCGCCTATTGAGCCCGCACAATTTGAGCTCGATTGGTGACAAGAATACAAAGGTAATCATTAATCACAATTCACAACAGCCTTTTACACAAAATCGCATTTCCGCACTGACATATGCCAAAGAGCATAATTTTACACTAAGCATCGTGTAGACGCCTTAGGTTAGCTCGATTTGTGACATTGACCTTTAAAAACGATTCAAACCACGAGACACAAGTGCCGCAAACAGACAGTCGAATTATCGTTTAGAAATGAGCTAAAAAGCGTATTATTAGGCCTGGCCTGTTGATCCCGCATAGTTTCAGTTTGATTTGTAGCAACAACTTACAATGATATATCTACTGACAAGAAACAAGTGTCTTGAACACAAAGTCGCATTTCCGCATCGAAAAAAGCAGAAGTTCACGGTTAAAGGTCTCGCCTATTGATCCCGCATCATTGCAGCTTTACACCGACATGCAAAGCTGATTCATGTCAAAAGAAGCAAGTGCCTCAACCACAAAGACGCACTTTCGCAAAGAAATGAGCCGAAAAGCGTATTTTTAGGCCTGGCCCTTCGATCCTGCATAGTTTCGGCTTGATGTGTTACACCTACTTTCAAAGAAAAATCTTGTGACAAAAAACCAGTGCCTAAAACTCAAATTCGCATTTTCGCATTGAAATACGCAAAAATTCAAAAATTTAAGGCCTCGGCTATTGATCCCGTACAGTTTCACCTCGATTGGAGACACCGATTCCCAAAGAAAGTTAGGGTCGTAAGAAGCATGTGCCTCAACCACAAAGACGCATTTTCGCAAAGAAATAAGCGGAACGTTTGTTCTTCGGGCTGGACTGATAGTCTTGCATAGTTTTAGCTCGATAAGTGACAAAGGCTTCAAAAGGTAATCTTTTATCACAAGACTCAATAGCCTTCAAAACAAAATCGCATTTTTTCATTAGAAAAAGCAGAAATTAGTGTTTCTAGGCCTTCTGTCGTGTTTGTCGACAGTTTTAGCTTGATTGGAAACAGTAACTCTAAAAGAGTATTCTAGAGTCACGAGATCTTCTGACAAGAAACAAGTGTCTTGAACACAAAGTCGCATTTCCGCATCGAAAAGAGCAGTAGTTTACGCCTAAAGGTCTTGGCTATTGATCCCGCATAATTGCAGCTTTACACCGACTTGCAAAGCCGATTCATGTCAAAAGAAGCAAGTGACTCAACCACGAAGACGCTCTTTCCCAAAAAATATGAGCTGAAAAGCGTATTTTTAGGCCTGGCCTTTCGATCCTGCATAGTTTCGGCTTGATTTGTTACACCTACCTTCAAAGAGAAATCTTGTGACAAAAAACCAGTGCCTAAAACACAAATTCGCATTTTCGCATTGATATACGCAGAAATTCAAGGTTTAAGGCCTATCCTTTCGACCCTGTATAGTTTCGGCTCGATTGGTGACACCGATTCAAAAGATAGTTAAGGTCGTAAGAAACAAGGGCCTCAACCACAAAGACGCATTTTCGCAAAGAAATAAGCGGAAAGTTTGTTTTTTGGGCTGGACTGTTAGTCATGCATAGTTTTAGCACGATGAGTGACAAAGGATTCAAAAGGTAATCTTTTATCACAAGACTCAATAGCCTTCAAAACAAAATCGCATTTTCGCATTTGAAAAAGCAGAAATTAGTGTTTCTAGGCCTTCTGTCGTGATTGTAGACAGTTTTAGCCTGATTGGAAACATTAACTCTAAAAGAGTATTCTCGAGTCACGAGATATGTCGAGCCAAAACACAAAAACTCATTTTCACTTTGATTGATGCCAGAAAGCATTATTTAAGACCAAGCATTGTGATATCGCACAGTTTAAGCTCGATATGTGACAATGACTTTTAAAATACATTCAAACCTTAAGACACAAGTGCCTCAAAAAGAAAGTCGCATTTTCGCGAAGAAACGAGCCGAAAAGCGTGTTTTTAGGCCTGGCCTGCCGATCCCGCATAGTTCGGAATGGAAACAGTAACTCTAAAAGAGTATTCTCGAGTCACGAGATATGACGAGCCATAACACAAAAACTTATTTTCGCATCGATTGATGCAAAAAAGCATTATTTAAGACCAAGCGTTGTGATATTGCACAGTTTAAGCTCGATATGTGACAATGACCTTTAAAATACATTCAAACCTCAAGACACAAGTGCATCAAACAGAATTAAGTGCCTCAACTAAAAAGACCTATTTTCGCCAAGAAATAAGCTGCAAAGTTTCTTTTTCGGCCTGGCCTGTTGGTCGTGCATAGTTATAGCTCGATTGGTGACAAAGACTACAAAGGTCATCATAAATCACAAAAGACAACAGCGTTCAACAATAAAAACGCATTTTTGCACTGAACTAACCTGAAAAGCATAATTTAAGACGAAGCAGTGTGTAATCGCACAATTAAAGGTCGATTTGTAGCACTGACTGTAAAAAAACAATTTAAGCCACAAGAAACAAGTGCCTCAATCGCAAAGCTGCATATTTCTCTAGAAATGACCTGAAAAGCGTGTTTTTTGGCCTGGCCTTTTGATCCCACATAGTTTCGGCTCCGCTTTTAACATCTGCTCACAAAGATAAATCTAGTCACAGGAAACCAGTACCCTAAAGACAAATTCACATTTGCGCGTTAAAATAAGCAGAAGTATAAGGTTTAAGGCCTCGCCTATTGAGCCCGCACAATTTGAGCTCGATTGGTGACAAGAATACAAAGGTAATCATTAATCACAATTCACAACAGCCTTTACCACAAAATCACATTTCCGCACTGACATATGCCAAAAAGCATAATTTAACACTAAGCATCGTGTAGACGCCTTAGGTTAGCTCGATTTGTGACATTGACCTTTAAAAACGATTCAAACCACGAGACACAAGTGCCGCAAACAGAGAGTCGAATTATCGTTTAGAAATGAGCTAAAAAGCGTATTATTAGGCCTGGCCTGTTGATTCCACATAGTTTCAGTTTGATTTGTAGCAACAACTTACAATGATATATCTACTGACAAGAAACAAGTGTCTTGAACACAAAGTCGCATTTCCGCATCGAAAAAAGCAGAAGTTCACGGTTAAAGGTCTCGCCTATTGATCCCGCATCATTGCAGCTTTACACCGACATGCAAAGCTGATTCATGTCAAAAGAAGCAAGTGCCTCAACCACAAAGACGCACTTTCGCAAAGAAATGAGCCGAAAAGCGTATTTTTAGGCCTGGCCCTTCGATCCTGCATAGTTTCGGCTTGATGTGTTACACCTACTTTCAAAGAAAAATCTTGTGACAAAAAACCAGTGCCTAAAACACAAATTCGCATTTTCGCATTGAAATACGCAGAAATTGAAGGGTTAACGCCTATCCTTTCGACCCTGTATAGTTTCGGCTCGATTGGTGACACCGTTTTACAAAGATAGTTAAGGTCGTAAGAAACAAGTGCCTCAACCACAAAGACGCATTTTCGCAAAGAAATAAGCGGAAAGTTTGTTTTTTGGGCTGGACTGTTAGTCTTGCATAGTTTTAGCTCGATAATTGACAAAGGCTTCAAAAGGTAATCTTTTATCAAAAGACTCAAAAGCCTTCGAAACAAAATCGCATTTTCGCATTTGAAAAAGCAGAAATTAGTGTTTCTAGGCATTATGTCGTGATTGTCGACAGTTTTAGCCTGATTGGAAACAGTAACTCTAAAAGAGTATTCTCGAGTCACGAGATATGTCGAGCCAAAACACAAAAACTCATTTTCGCTTTGATTGATGCCAGAAAGCATTATTTAAGACCAAGCATTGTGATATCGCACAGTTTAAGCTCGATATGTGACAATGACTTTTAAAATACTGTTGTAATGCGGCTTCGGTAATGAGGAGGAGATCAGTAAGGACAAGGATGGATTCGGTATTCAGTTTTATTCAGCAAAGATGAGGTGGTAGCGTAGCGCGGAGCGAGAGACTAGAGCAGCTCCTGCCTCTAGCTCGGCCAGTACTCGAATGACTTGGCGGCTCGGCGCGCCGGGCTCGGCGCGCTCGGGTTCGCGCCCTGAGTTCGGCAACCCTTCGGCTTCGGGCCCGAAGCCGAAGGCGTAGTTCGCTCGGCGGCCGCGGGAGCGCAGCACTCTGCAGGCGGACTGCGGGCTCTGCCTTTAGCGGACCGCCGTGACTGCCAACAACGGCCTTATTTGCAGGTCACCGCGTGCGCACACACTCGCAAGTGTGGTGGGGGCGCGAGAGAGACATTCGTCTGCTAGTTTACGAAATGTCACATCCTAACATTACCCTCGCCTTTCTCCGCGGGGCTGTTAAAATGTCGACTCAGAAAAGTTTGTTATCCGAGCCGTTTAAGTCTCCTCTGATAGAGCGGACCGGGTGCCGGGAAGACCCCACGAAAACCGCAGCACCGAGACTGTGGCTAAGGTCAGGCCCACAATGTAAACATTGGTCAACCAGCTGACTGCCAGGGACTGACAGTGCTTCTGATCAACTATTTACCGCTGCGGCACACTAGACCAAAACCAAATGGTGACAAGCAAATGTCTTGAAGAATCTTGAGACATCTTGGATCATCTGGAGCATCACGAAGTTCAGGACTTGTAGTCTTGAAGTCTTGACCGTCTCTGGAGCGCAGCTCTGGGTGTTGTCCGAGTCCAGTGGAAGAGTGGCAGGGTGGGTCGGGGTCCAACAGGATGAAAGTGCAGTGTCGTTCCAATAAAGAAAGCAAACCTAGAACACATTTCCAACTGCGCAGATCTCTTTTCCAAACCCGGAAGAAATACCCTTCAAAAGGTTAGAGCCGCCCAGACTACTACTGGGGCTTAGATCTCAACAAATTACTTTCCGCTAAACTGCAGATAAATTAAAAGTTTTAAACTCAAGGCAAAACTTGCCCATGACAACCCAGAGGCTATCAGAAACAGAATAAAAATAGAAAAATTTAAATGCAGCCAGTGCTGTCTGAAAGGTAGGGCTAACACAAGTGTGTAAGTCTAAATTACTTAACTTTTGACCCCATAGGCCTCCTTGTCCGGATGGGTTGAGACTCTGAGTGCCGAGCACTTGTGTTGTTAATTTCTGCTCCTCGTGCATTGCCATTTCTTGCTCCCAGTTTGGTTTTCGAACTCTCTCTCTTTGTTTACAAACAAAACAACTCAGTGATCTGAGGTCTTGGCCAATAAATTTAAAGTAATGGCTGTGACAGTGCCATGATTCAGATTTCCAAATTAAAATGAGATTCTAATTCAGACTGAAAGTGTAGTACCCACACTTGTTGACCAGTTTGCCTGTGCAACACTCAAGGCTTTCCTGCAGTTACTTTCCGAGACTTTAAGTCTGCCCTGGGTTCAACTACCAGTGGAGTTAGATGAAAAATTTCAGAATCCTGATTTTACTTTCTCTTTCTTTCTCCCCTTTTGGCCTGCATTTAGAGTCTCTCAAATTTGCAGTCACTTCCAGAAACTGGAAAGTGTTAGTAGTTTTTCCCAAACTTTCCCCTTCCTGTCTCGGTTCAAGAGTTACTCGAACAGACAGTGAGGCACTTCAGTACCTGAAGCGAGCAGACAGAAATCCGTTTTGTGTACATGTTGTCAAGCCCCCCCAATTCATGTGTAACTTGTATCAGAAATCTTTGCCCATCAATTCACTCACTATTCTTGTCAGAGACCAACGATTCGTAGTCAGAAAAGGAGAAAATGACAGAGATTAGTTTACACAAAAATAAAAAGGGTTTATTGAACCAACACAGTTACGAATGCGATGTACAGTCAGAGGAAACGGAATAAAACTTATACATCACAGGCAGAGAAAATAAGTAATAATAATAAAAAAACTTATTTAAACAAAAAAAAGTCCTTGGGTGTGGGCAGAACCTGACCTACACAAAGGCAAAATGTAACTGGGACGTGAGCCAGGGCCTGACTCACGTTCACCATTATCACCTCTCACTGAAGGGGCAGGACCTGCTCTCCCAGTTGGTTTGGCTGGAGGAAGGAGACATCTGCCGTGCTAGTCTCCATCTCCAAAGCTTCATCCCAGTCGAAGCTGTCGTTGTGGGCGTTCTTGGGACAGGGTTCCTCAAGAAGCGCATCTTCTTCAGTGGTGGACTCTGGCAACGGGATGTCCTGAGCGTCCATCACCACCTGCTGTTCACCCAGCAGCTGGTCGAAGGAGTAGACAACAGTTTCTGTCTCCTCTACTTCCATGGCTGCAGTGAAGATGGCAGGCGAGTCCTCGGCAACTTGCTGCACATAGTTGTGTTCCTCCGTTTCCTCAGCATCCTCAAACTGTTCTTCAGCAGGCCCTGCTGGAAGAACAGCGGTGTCAGGCTGAGGTGGCGAGGCTTCCAGAACAGGCACTGTTCTGAAAGGTCCTGTCCTCAGTGGCTGCGTTGGGTTAGGGCAATTTGCCCTCCGGTGGCCCTTCTTGTTGCAACCACTGCACTTCACCTTGTGCAGCGGCTTGTCGGCAGGGGCTTGTTGTTGTTGTTGTTGTGCTGGGGCCATCACGGCCACAGCAGCCGGCGGTGGCGCTGCAACTTGGGGCATTTGAACAGCAGCAGCAACAGGCGGGGATGGCGCAGGTCCTGCGGCACCCAGGGCCGCGTTAGGTGGAGACGCTGGAGCAAGTAGGGCCGCCTGTGCCGCCAAGAAGTTCATCGTTGCAGCGTTGATTCGAGACGCAGCAGCAGCGGCGTCGGACGGGGATGGCGCAGGTCCCAGAGCTGCGAGGCCTGGATCACGTAGTGCCGCCTGTGCTTCAATGTAGGCCAGTACTGCGGCGTTCCTAGCAGCCCGGCCCACAGGCAGCTGGTAGGCCCCTGCAGGGAGTGGAGCGACGGCGGGCAGGACAGGGGCCGGGTCGGCCTTTTCCAGCCTGGCACGCTTGGGGGCTGGTCCACTGGGCCCCAGGACTTGGAGCACAGGGAAACCCTGAGCGTTGAGGCCTACCTCCAGCGTGAAGAGCACATTTGATGCGGAAGCGGCGGAAGCGGCGGGCCGTTGTTGTTGTGCTGGGGCGGCTGCGGCTTGGGTTGGAGCTGGTGTCCTGGACCGCTCCCGGCGTTGCTGCTCGTGGCAGCGGTAGCACGTGGTGATGCCGTCCCGAGGTGCGCGTTGTGTCAGGGTTTGACACACGCTGCACTGGAAGGAGCGGCCCGGTGCTGGAGGAGGCTTACTGTTGGCGGCAGTCTTGTTGTTGGCGGCAGTCTTGTTGTTGGCGGCAGTCTTGTTGTTGGCGGAGCCTGCAGTAGGGCCTGCTACAGGCTTTCGCCGCTGGCGCTCCTCTGCTTGGGCCTCAACACAGGCGTAGCAGAGCACTACTCCTTTGGATGACGGTGGCCGCGCCGTCGGGCGGCGACATGAGGTGCAGCGGGACTGCGGAGGCCGCTGGTCCATGGCGTCGTCTGGGAGTTTTTTTCGGTCGTTGTTGCGGCGCCGATCTTCCCCGCCTCCGGCTCCGGAGGACAGGGGCTGGGCCACTATCACTGATTTCACTTTGGAGGCCATGTTGTTGAAGAATTTCACAGCACAGAGTTCTTTGTTGTGCGGAGCTGTTGCTTGTTCAGTCTCTAACTTGGCACTGACCGGCCGCGCTCGCTCCAGCTTCGGCTTCGCCCCTACGGCCAGTCCGCTAGCCAATGAGCGCACGGCGCAGGGCGAGGGGAGCGGGGGAGGGGGCTACGGCCGAGCCGGCCGGCGGTGTCACCTGACCCGATCACCCACCGGCTTGGCGCGAAACGCGCTCGGCCGGCGAGGGGGAGGGTTTCTTAGAAACAACAACAAGTGGCTGGTGGCCGGCGCAGTCAAAACAAACAAGTGGGTGCTAGCCGGCACAGTCTCGGGTTCGAGTGTCGGCTCGGGCACTTTGGCTATTTTTCCCTTGTTGCTGCCGTCGCCGTGACGGTACACCGACTGCAGGTCCTGAGTCTCGGGTTCGAGTCCCGCCGGGGCCGGGACGCCTATTTAGTCAGCATTCTGAATTTCGGCGTTTTCGGCCAGTGTGAAACAAGGAGCAGAAAGGGGGCTACCACGGCGGCGATTGCGGCGCCGGCGGCCGTCTCGCGTCTTTGCAATGCGGTCCACATGCACGACGCGCGCCTTCCTGCCCTCTTTGTGAATTCGCACAACGATGTCGTTGATTACGTTCACAATTTTCCAGCCCGACTCCCACGCTCTTTGCAACTTAGGCGAAATTCCCTTTTTACGCCGAGGGTTGAAGAAGTAGACTTCGTCACCCTCATTGTACGGCAGGATCCGCGCGTTGCGGTCATAGCGCAACTTCATAGCGGCCCCAGCTGACCTCAGATTTCGAGTCGCCAGTCGCCTCGCGGTGAAGCTCACGAAGCACCTCCCTGAGGTCAGCGGGAAACCCTTTGAGTTTTGGCTCGGGGACCGGGGCCGGCGGGCGCATGTAAAGGTCAGCAGGCAGCACCAGCCTGCGCCCGTACATGAGCTCCGCGGGGCTGTACTTCAGCGCTGCGTGCTCCGCGGCGCGGTAGCTTAGCAGTACGAGCGGGATGAAGTCGGCCCAGTCTTTCTGGCCCGGCTCGATGAATTTTGAAAGTCCATCTTTCACAATTCGAACCATGCGCTCAGCTTTCCCGTTTGCCTGCGGCCGTCCCGGGGAGCACCTGACTTTTTCAATGCCGAAAATGCGACAGACTTCTTCCAAAAGTTTACTTTCGAAAGGTCGCCCTTGATCTGTCCGTATGGCACGGCAAGCGCCATACCTCGACCAGATCTGGACCATGGCCTTCGCCACGTCCTCGGCGGTGCTTCCGACCATGGGGATCACCTCGGGGAAGGACGTAAGGGCCTCGACCGCCACGAGCGCGTAGCGGTAGCCTTCCTTAGTCCTCACGAAGGGCCCCGCGATGTCAACATGCCAACGGCCGAAAATGCGGCCTTCCTGCCACACTCGCAGGGGTGCTCGGGGGCGGCGTCCCGGACCGTTACGTTCCCGGCAAACCGTGCACTCATGACAGTGATCGGCGACGTCCTGCTGATACCCGTACCAATAAAATCTCTTTTTGACAAGGGAGATCGTCTTGGCGGTGGCTTGGTGCGAGCCAGTGCCTGGCCCGCCGTGGTAAAGCTGCAGTACCTGCTTCACTTTACCGCGCGGCACGATCAGCTGGTACACGTCCTTGTCGGCCACGCCGGCGTCGTCCTCGTACCGGCGGTACAGCAGGCCGTCGTCGAGGATGGCAAGGGACTCGAACTGGAGGAAGAGCGAGTGGGCTGCCTCGCTCATCGCCGCGGCCTCCCTGAGGGAGGGCCTCTGGTCCGCCTGGACGGCGGCCAGGATGGGGCTGATATCGGGATCAGCATTCTGATCCCTCAGCCACTCGGCCGGCTCAAAGTCGGGACAGGGGCCTATCGCGATGATGTTCACCCGCACCTGGGCGTCGTCCGCGAGGCCGTCGCGGGCTTCGACACGCACGCACTTTGGGCAGGTGGGCGAGCAGGGCCTCACCGGGTACCTGCTTAGCGCGTCGACGTGCGGGAGTTTGGCGGGCCTGGTGTACACGATCTCAAAATCGTAAGCCTCCAATTTCTCAATCCATCTCGCTAGCCGGCCTTGGGGTGCCTTCAGGCTTCTGAGCCACACCAAGGGGCGGTGATCCGATCGGATTTTGAAATGAGCGCCAGCGATGTAGTGGTGCCAGAATCGAACTGCCTCAATAATCGCCAATAGTTCTCTTTGCGAGATGCAAAAATTCCTTTCCGATTTATTGAGTAGTCGGCTGTGGAAAGCAAGCGTGCGCTCCTCGTCTCCCTGCTGCTGCGACAGGCACATTCCCACGGCCCAGTTAGAGGCGTCCGTGGTGATGTAGAGCATTCCGCCATTTTGGTCAAACAGAGCCAGAATTGGCGCCTCAATCAGTGCCTGTTTGAGTGCTCGAAAAGCGATCTCGGCTTCCGCTGTCCACAGAAAGCGGGCCGCTTTTGTGGTCAAGCGGTGCAGCGGCGCCGCTGTGTCAGAGTACTGTTCCACAAATTTTGCGTAGTACTGACACAAACCGAGAAAACTTTTTGTTTCCGTCACATCATGCGGTGTAGGCCAGTCCCTGATCACCTTGATTTTTTCCTGGTCAGTTTGAATTCCCTCTGGAGTCCAGACATGTCCCAGTATGTGCAATTTTTTAGCGATGAGGTTGCATTTGCCGGGCTTGGCTTTTAAATTCGCTTGCCTAAACCGCATGAAGATTTTCTTCATGACGGCCAGCGCCTCATCAAAGTCCTTCGCGCCGAAAATGACGTCATCCATCATTGGCGTTAACGGAATGGGGGCAAGCACAAGCTCAAGCAAGTACTGGAAACGAGCGGGTCCGCCCGCGGCACCAAACAGTAAAGAGTTAAAGTGGACGTGACCGACCCCATTAACACTCACCGCTGTTTTGATCCGGTCTTTCGGAGCAATCACCATGGAGTGGAATCCGTTAATCAGATCCACACTTCCAGCAAATTTCTTACCCTGGAGTGATTCCAAAATGGTCTCGACTCGAGGGAGCGGGTACTGTGGGACGCGAGTTACTTTGTTTACTCCCCGCAAATCCACACAACACCGAATTTTGCCGTCTTTCTTTTTCACTACTACTAGAGGCGAATTCCATTCTGATGTGGAATGACTGACTATGCCCTGCCTCAAGTACCCGGTAAAAATTTCTTTTACCTGCTCCCGATAGTGAATTGGAATCGGCCGGACTGGCTGCCGGACAGGGGGGCTGTCCTGCGTGTCAATCTCGAATAAAACCCAGTCACATTTTCCCATTTCCCCGTCGAGTGAAAAACAATCCGAGTATTCGCGGACCAACGCGGCAAGGCGCTGTTTGTCTTCACCACACACACCCTCACACTTGTCGACCATTTCCTGGAGAACGGCCGGGAGCGGTTCGTTGTCCGGAATAGTCGAGCGTGGGGGCGTTTCGACGAGGTGGGGGGTGTAGGGGTAGCTGATGTTGGCGCTGGAGTTCGCAGGGGGCTGCGTTCTCTTTGCAGTCAGCGCGGCGGCGCGCACCTCGGGGGGCCGGCAGGAAAGCACCACTTCGGCCACCATTGCATTCCGGGGAATGACAGTGGAAGTGCCGGCAATGTTCAAAACTTGAACATTCGGGCTCTCCTGATCCAGTTCTCCCACCGCGACCAGAACCGAGCCTTTGACTCGCGTGCGCGCGGCCGGGACAATTTCAGCACGCATGACGAACCGATCAGAAGTCGACTTGACGGTGCCGACCTGCTTCTTGGCCCTCACGTTACGGCTAGGTGGGTCCGAAGCCTTGGGAGAGCGACTCCCTGAACCGGAAGGCTCGTTGATGCTGTCGACGGGGCAGGCCCTGCGCGCCGTGGCGGCGGCAGGTTGAACGAATTCGACATCACCACTCATTCGTGGGACAGGCGAGGTCTTACTGGGCGTGCCTCGCGTAGCATCGGCTTGGGGATTCCCCGGCCGCGAGGCCGCGGCGAGGGGGGAAGTCCTTCCCCGCCCGCCAGGTAACGCAACACCTGGGCCGCCATTGTCTGGCCTCCCGTGTGCAGCCGCTCCAGCTTGGGGGGAAGGGGGAGTCACGCGCTCCAGGACCGGCGCTGCCTGCTCAGCGCCAGGGACTGGCGTGGCTGGACGAGCCGTGCTGGAGGCGACCGTGAGAGGAAAGGTGCGCGTGTGCTCCAGTTGGTGAACACGGGGATGCGGGCGCGACTCCGCGCCGTGTTGCACACTTGGACCGGACGGCCCCGCCACGGCACTGGCCGCGCGGCCGGCCGCGGACCCCGCGGACTCTACTTGCAATGCTGGTGTCCCCGCCCCCGCGCGCCTTTTGGCGGGGGTGGGGCCCACCTGCAGCGACGCGCCGCTGTCGTCACAGGGCTGGTCGCCTTCATCCCGGGTCGCAAGACGACCTCGCTTCCCGGGAAGGCAATCATCGGCGTGATGCACGACCATTCGCGCGACCCGCGCGGTGACCGAAGGCGGCACGGCTGCACAGACGCCCTCGGGAAGGGAAAGATTGACAGCACGTAACGTTTTCTGGTCAAGCGACATGGTTTCGCCAGGCTGCACTCTAAGTTGCTCCTTCACTCGTATCGGCTGATAAATAATCGCCGTTCGAATGCCGGTGCAATTCTTCAGTCGGTATGGGACAGCGACTGGAGTCTCCAGCCTTTGGCCGTCTGACCCTTTATTATTCGAAATGACCTTTTTGCCCGGGTTCGGACAAAGGTTATGAGGGTAAATGAAATTATGCCCCAAAACAAAATCATCATCTATGTCTGCTACAAAAGCCATAACACAGAAGGGATGGCCTGCTATTTCAAGGCGAACTTTAATCGGGCCCAGCAGCGGCTGCGAGTCTCGATTAATTCCCTTCATTCTCCAGGAAGACTGCTCAGGTAGCTGCAGCAAGTACTTCCTGTTTGCCACTGAGGTCATGGCGCCGTGGTCCAGGAGTGCCGTCGCCTTCTTCCCATTCACCAACAATTCAATGCAAGGGGAAGGGAAGACGATAGGCAACATGCCAGACGTTTCGCAGATTGGCTGCTTTGCCACGGACGGCCGCGGGGTCGCGAGGCCCGTGGCGACGTCTAGTTTTTTTTCTCCGGTTTTGGCTTAGCTTTGGGGGTTTTTGTTTCTGCAGCCTTTTCCGCCTCGGCTGCCTCCCTTGCCAGCCTTTTCCTGCAGACGCCAATCAAGTGCCCTGGCTTTTTGCAGTAGTGACAAGTACGCGTTTCGCGCCGCTTTTTGTCCTTGCCCTTGTCGTCAGAAGACTGACGGGGCCGTTCACTTGACTGACCTGCAGCGGCAGGGGCGTGCGTGGCCGCTGGCGGCACGACGTGCACAACAGCAGGCGCCTGCTGCACTTTCTCCATCCTCTCCAGCAGGTTTTTCTGCTGTTCGGACAGAGTGTACATGGACTGCGACATGGCGTTAACGGTGTCGACCATGATGTCGATTCGGTCGCTTGGCAGCTCGTTAACCCATTCCTCTCCATAACCCTCGTGTTCGTCCTGTCGGCGGGACTCCACGTTGGCGGCGTTGACGCGGCCGTGGCGTCCTCCGCGCTCCATCATTTGGGGCGGCTGGACACGAGCCGAGACCAGCAGCGTGTCCAGGCTTTGATGGTTTTCGCGCACCAACAACAGGGCCATGGTGGTGTCGTTTAGTCCCTCAATAAATGCGGTAACCATTTGCTGCTGGAGCAAGTCCTCAGGGAACCTGGGGTAGGCACCCCGCACAGCATCCTCCACTTCAGCAGCGTAGGCTTCCAGGGACTGGTTGCCCTTCTGCTTCAGCGAGCGGAGCTGGGAGCGGCAAGCATTAACGTCGAAAACGACACCAAAGCGGCGGCGCAGTGCACTGTCTAGCGCCGAAAAGTTCTCCAGCTGGTGCTGTTCTAGGTGCCGGAGGACCTCCAGTGCCTTTCCAGACAGCAGCTGTGACAACTGTGTGCCCATTTCCGTGCGGTCCCAGTTCATCAGGGTCGCGTGTTGGAGAAACTGAATTCGGAACAAGTTGTAATCACTCGTTCCAGTGTAACGTTCCAGGTGCCTGTACACTACACGGGGCACAAGGCGCAAGGCGCCAGCAGGGACCGGAGCCTGGGTTGGGCCGCGCACCGCGCTCCAGGCCGACACCGATGACGGCGTCGGCGAGGGGTACGGGGTGGGCCTGCGCGGGGCTCTACGAGTCCTGCTCCTAGAGCGGGTCCGTGACTCCGAGACCCGACGGCGCCTCGCGGCTTCATCGCGGCGCTGCCGTTCGCGTGTCCGCGACGCGGCGCGTTCGCGGCGTCGCGGCCGCGAAGCAGAGCGATCACGGCTTCGCGATCGGCTTCCAGCGGTCTCACGACGCCGTCGCTGTCCCTGGGCCCGAGGCCCTGAGTGGTCCCGACGGCGAGGCTGCGATGCAGCGCGGCTTGGTGACCGGGCTTGACGAGCAGCCCTACGTGACACGGTGCGGGATGCGGCCGAGAGTGCAGCCGATCCCACAGATTGTGACCGAACACTCCTGGAGGGCCTCGCCTCGTTCCGCCTCTGGGCACGTCGGCGTTCCAGAGTTTCCTCCAGGTCAGACTCACTAGAATCCGACCGATCACTACTTGAGGATGGCGGGGACGAGGACGGGGGCGGCGAGGAGCCTCGCCGACGCACGGCCGGTCCAACCCGAGCTCGCGCCGAGCGGTGGTTTGGCGGCGGCCTAACGTCTCCCTCACTTTCGGACGTAGCCGATCTAATTGTCACAGTAGGCGATCTGCCCTGGCGACCACGAGCACGGCTTTGGCGTAGTGCAGAGGGACGCTGCGTTGCAGCGGGTGCCTGGGAAGTCACTCCACTAGGCCCGGCCTTGGCAGAGGGCGCAGCCGCCAACTGCGTCTGAGATTGCAGAGCGTCCCGCAGCAAGTTCAAACGGTTAGCGTTCCTGTCCTCCGGGGTAAGGCTGCGGTTGCCTCTGAAGCGACCCGCGCTATCGCGAGGCTGCTGCACAGTGGGCACGATTTGCGCACGTACACCGGCGCGCGGGCCTCGGATAATTTGATCCCGGGTCGCATTTTGCGCGCCGGACGGACCAGGGGCCTGTTCCGAATCCGAAAACGCAGGGGAATACTCAGGGGAATACGCAGAGGCAAAAAGTCCGTCTCGGCGGGGCGCAACCTGGTTACCGTCGCCGGCATCCTGGCTACGTGAATCCCCGGTAGTCCTGTCAGAAACCCCTGCAGTACCCCACCAGCTTGGATCAAAACCCGGTGCAGCTCTTCCTTTCTCTTGCACTTGCCTTGGTGGCGTGAACCGGTACGTGGGAGGGCGAGCAGGGTCTGCCCGAGCCTCTTTTGAACCTTGTGCCACGGCCTGGCTGGAGCCTAAGCGTGAGTAAGTTTTGGGCAAGGCTGCTTGGGCACTTTCCCGCGCTTTAGCCTGCTTCCAAAGCTGCAATCCTAACTCGGCGTCCGAGCTTACGGATGGCCCCACGGTATCGGCGTCGCCCTGCGGCGCGGACGGCGCGTTGGCGGGCCGGGCCGGCGCGTTGGCGGGCCGGGCCGGCGCGTCCCTAGAGCCGTCCGGGCCTCCTTGGCCTGCTGCAGCACCTTGTGCGGCTGGCTGGTCCTCAGAGTCGGGCGGCAAAGGGCGCGCGCGCGTACCGACGCCGCGTCCCTTGCTTTGCGAGGCTCGCGACATCGCGGGCTCACAACAAAACAGGGCAGCACAAAGAAACACTAGACCCTAGACGATCGCGGTATTGACGCACTAGATTCGCGGGAAACGTTATCGCGGTCCTAAAATCACTCTCCTACCTCGCAGTGACTCTGGCGTGGATGGCGGCGTCCCCTGTAGCGTGCACGGACAGACGCTTAGCGTCGCCGGCTCAAAATTGTGTCAGGACCCTGAACGATTTCAATGTGCCGGTTTGTTCCCCAACAGTATCTGTGTAAGGATTTCGAGGAGGAAGGATCTCCCTCCAATCCACTTCCTCTCCTCTGCTCCTCTCCTCCCACCGCTGCCACCACTGTTGTAATGCGGCTTCGGTAATGAGGAGGAGATCAGTAAGGACAAGGATGGATTCGGTATTCAGTTTTATTCAGCAAAGATGAGGTGGTAGCGTAGCGCGGAGCGAGAGACTAGAGCAGCTCCTGCCTCTAGCTCGGCCAGTACTCGAATGACTTGGCGGCTCGGCGCGCCGGGCTCGGCGCGCTCGGGTTCGCGCCCTGAGTTCGGCAACCCTTCGGCTTCGGGCCCGAAGCCGAAGGCGTAGTTCGCTCGGCGGCCGCGGGAGCGCAGCACTCCGCAGGCGGACTGCGGGCTCTGCCTTTAGCGGACCGCCGTGACTGCCAACAACGGCCTTATTTGCAGGTCACCGCGTGCGCACACACTCGCAAGTGTGGTGGGGGCGCGAGAGAAACATTCGTCTGCTAGTTTACGAAATGTCACATCCTAACAATACATTCAAACCTTAAGACACAAGTGCATCAAACAGAATTAAGTGCCTCAACTGAAAAGACCCATTTTCGCCTAGAAATAAGCTGCAAAGTTTCTTTGTCGGCCTGGCCTGTTAGTCGTGCATAGTTATAGCTCGATTGGTGACAAAGACTACAAAGGTCATCATAAATCACAAAAGACAACAGCGTTCAACAATAAAAACGCATTTTTGCATTGAACTAACCTGAAAAGCATAATTTAAGACGAAGCAGTGTGTAATCGCACAATTAAAGGTCGATTTGTAGCACTGACTGTAAAAAAACAATTTAAGCCACAAGAAACAAGTGCCTCAATCGCAAAGCTGCATATTTCTTTAGAAATGACCTGAAAAACGTGTTTTTTGGCCTGGCCTTTTGATCCCACATAGTTTCGGCTCCGCTTTTAACATCTGCTTACAAAGATAAATCTAGTCACAGGGAACCAGTACCCTAAAGACAAATTTACATTTGCGCGTTAAAATAAGCAGAAGTATAAGGTTTAAGGCCTCGCCTATTGAGCCCGCACAATTTGAGCTCGATTGGTGACAAGAATACAAAGGTAATCATTAATCACAATTCACAACAGCCTTTTACACAAAATCGCATTTCCGCACTGACATATGCCAAAGAGCATAATTTAACACTAAGCATCGTGTAGACGCCTTAGGTTACCTCGATTTGTGACATTGACCTTTAAAAACGATTCAAACCACGAGACACAAGTGCCGCAAACAGACAGTCGAATTATCGTTTAGAAATGAGCTAAAAAGCGTATTATTAGGCCTGGCCTGTTGATTCCGCATAGTTTCAGTTTGATTTGTAGCAACAACTTACAATGATATATCTACTGACAAGAAACAAGTGTCTTGAACACAAAGTCGCATTTCCGCATCGAAAAAAGCAGAAGTTCACGGTTAAAGGTCTCGCCTATTGATCCCGCATCATTGCAGCTTTACACCGACATGCAAAGCTGATTCATGTCAAAAGAAGCAAGTGCCTCAACCACAAAGACGCACTTTCGCAAAGAAATGAGCCGAAAAGCGTATTTTTAGGCCTGGCCTTTCGATCCTGCATAGTTTCGGCTTGATGTGTTACACCTACTTTCAAAGAAAGATCTTGTGACAAAAAACCAGTGCCTAAAACACAAATTCGCATTTTCGCATTGAAATACGCAAAAATTCAAAAATTTAAGGCCTCGGCTATTGATCCCGTACAGTTTCACCTCGATTGGAGACACCGATTCCCAAAGAAAGTAAGGGTCGTAAGAAGCATGTGCCTCAACCACAAAGACGCATTTTCGCAAAGAAATAAGCGGAACGTTTGTTCTTCGGGCTGGACTGATAGTCTTGCATAGTTTTAGCTCGATAAGTGACAAAGGCTTCAAAAGGTAATCTTTTATCACAAGACTCAATAGCCTTCAAAACAAAATCGCATTTTTTCATTAGAAAAAGCAGAAATTAGTGTTTCTAGGCCTTCTGTCGTGATTGTCGACAGTTTTAGCTTGATTGGAAACAGTAACTCTAAAAGAGTATTCTAGAGTCACGAGAT
This sequence comes from Stenchaetothrips biformis, assembly GCA_030522485.1. Lineage (NCBI taxonomy): Eukaryota > Metazoa > Arthropoda > Insecta > Thysanoptera > Thripidae > Stenchaetothrips > Stenchaetothrips biformis. Next base: position 10,201,537 of record CM060102.1, read on the forward strand.
CTTCTGACAAGAAACAAGTGTCTTGAACACAAAGTCGCATTTCCGCATCGAAAAGAGCAGTAGTTTACGCCTAAAGGTCTTGGCTATTGATCCCGCATAATTGCAGCTTTACACCGACTTGCAAAGCCGATTCATGTCAAAAGAAGCAAGTGACTCAACCACGAAGACGCTCTTTCCCAAAAAATATGAGCTGAAAAGCGTATTTTTAGGCCTGGCCTTTCGATCCTGCATAGTTTTGGCTTGATTTGTTACACCTACCTTCAAAGAAAAATCTTGTGACAAAAAACCAGTGCCTAAAACACAAATTCGCATTTTCGCATTGATATACGCAGAAATTCAAGGTTTAAGGCCTATCCTTTCGACCCTGTATAGTTTCGGCTCGATTGGTGACACCGATTCAAAAGATAGTTAAGGTCGTAAGAAACAAGGGCCTCAACCACAAAGACGCATTTTCGCAAAGAAATAAGCGGAAAGTTTGTTTTTTGGGCTGGACTGTTAGTCATGCATAGTTTTAGCACGATGAGTGACAAAGGATTCAAAAGGTAATCTTTTATCACAAGACTCAATAGCCTTCAAAACAAAATCGCATTTTCGCATTTGAAAAAGCAGAAATTAGTGTTTCTAGGCCTTATGTCGTGATTGTCAACAGTTTTAGCCTGATTGGAAACATTAACTCTAAAAGAGTATTCTCGAGTCACGAGATATGTCGAGCCAAAACACAAAAACTCATTTTCACTTTGATTGATGCCAGAAAGCATTATTTAAGACCAAGCATTGTGATATCGCACAGTTTAAGCTCGATATGTGACAATGACTTTTAAAATACATTCAGACCTTAAGACACAAGTGCCTCAAAAAGAAAGTCGCATTTTCGCGAAGAAACGAGCCGAAAAGCGTGTTTTTAGGCCTGGCCTGCCGATCCGGCATAGTTCGGAATGGAAACAGTAACTCTAAAAGAGTATTCTCGAGTCACGAGATATGACGAGCCATAACACAAAAACTTATTTTCGCATCGATTGATGCAAAAAAGCATTATTTAAGACCAAGCGTTGTGATATTGCACAGTTTAAGCTCGATATGTGACAATGACCTTTAAAATACATTCAAACCTCAAGACACAAGTGCATCAAACAGAATTAAGTGCCTCAACTAAAAAGACCCATTTTCGCCTAGAAATAAGCTGCAAAGTTTCTTTTTCGGCCTGGCCTGTTAGTCGTGCATAGTTATAGCTCGATTGGTGACAAAGACTACAAAGGTCATCATAAATCACAAAAGACAACAGCGTTCAACAATAAAAACGCATTTTTGCATTGAACTAACCTGAAAAGCATAATTTAAGACGAAGCAGTGTGTAATCGCACAATTAAAGGTCGATTTGTAGCACTGACTGTAAAAAAACAATTTAAACCACAAGAAACAAGTGCCTCAATCGCAAAGCTGCATATTTCTCTAGAAATGACCTGAAAAGCGTGTTTTTTGGCCTGGCCTTTTGATCCCACATAGTTTCGGCTCCGCTTTTAACATCTGCTCACAAAGATAAATCTAGTCACAGGAAACCAGTACCCTAAAGACAAATTCACATTTGCGCGTTAAAATAAGCAGAAGTATAAGGTTTAAGGCCTCGCCTATTGAGCCCGCACAATTTGAGCTCGATTGGTGACAAGAATACAAAGGTAATCATTAATCACAATTCACAACAGCCTTTACCACAAAATCACATTTCCGCACTGACATATGCCAAAAAGCATAATTTAACACTAAGCATCGTGTAGACGCCTTAGGTTAGCTCGATTTGTGACATTGACCTTTAAAAACGATTCAAACCACGAGACACAAGTGCCGCAAACAGAGAGTCGAATTATCGTTTAGAAATGAGCTAAAAAGCGTATTATTAGGCCTGGACCGTTGATTCCGCATAGTTTCAGCTTGATTTGTAGCAACAACTTACAAAGATATATCTTCTGACAAGAAACAAGTGTCTTGAACACAAAGTCGCATTTCAAGCTGATTCATGTCAAAAGAAGCAAGTGCCTCAACCACAAAGACGCACTTTCGCAAAGAAATGAGCCGAAAAGCGTATTTTTAGGCCTGGCCTTTAGATCCTGCATAGTTCCGGCTTGATTTAATACACCTACTTTCAAAGAAAAATCTTGTGACAAAAAACCAGTGCCTAAAACACAAATTGGCATTTTCGCAATGAAATACGCCGAAATTCGAGGTTTAAGGACTATCCTTTCGACCCTGTATAGTTTCAGCTCGATTGGTGACACCGATTTACAAAGATAGTTAAGGTCGTAAGACACAAGTGCCTCAACCACAAAGACGCATTTTCGCAAAAAAATGAGCGGAAAGTTTTTTTTTTTTTTTTTGGGCTGGACTGTTAGTCTTGCATAGTTTTAGCTCGATTTGTGACAAAGGCTTTAAAAGGTAGTCTTTTAGCACAAGACTCAATAGCCTTCAAAACAAAATCGCATTTTCGCATAAGAAAAAGCAGAAATTAGTGTTTCTAGGCCTCCTGTCCTGATTTTCGACAGTCTTAGCTTGATTGGAAACAGTAACTCTAAAAGAGTATTCTCGAGTCACGAGATATGACGAGCCAAAACACAAAAACTTATTTTCGCATCGATTGATGCAAAAGAGCATTATTTAAGACCAAGCGTTGTGATATTGCACAGTTTAAGCTCGATATGTGACAATGACCTTTAAAATACATTCAAACCTCAAGACACAAGTGCATCAAACAGAATTAAGTAACTCAACTTAAAAGACCCATTTTCGCCTAGAAATAAGCTGCAAAGTTTGTTTTTCGGCCTGGCCTGTTAGTCGTGCATAGTTATAGCTCGATTGGTGACAAAGACTACAAAGGTCATCATAAATCACAAAAGACAACAGCGTTCAACAATAAAAAACGCTTTTTTGCATTGAACTTACCTGAAAAGCATAATTTAAGACGAAGCGGTGTGTAATCGCACAATTTAAGGTCGATTTGTAGCACTGACTGTAAAAGACAATTTAAACCACAAGAAACAAGTGCCTCAATCGCAAAGCTGCATATTTCTCTAGAAATGACCTGAAAAGCGTGTTTTTTGGCCTGGCCTTTTGATCCCGCATAGTTTCGGCTTCACTTGTAAAACCTACTTACAAAGATAAATCTAGTCACAAGAATGTCATAGGCGCACTGCCCGGGTCACACTGGTCAGTGCCCCTACGACGCGCGAACACCTCCACGGCACTCGACAGCACTCTATCTGTCGTGCGTGCCTATGCAGCAAACATAGACTGCATCGCCCCGCGTTAAAGGCCAGCTACCCGGCGTGGCTGGTGGATAGGTTGCCTAGTAATCAGGCGCTAGCCGGCAGTGCTGGAGCAATCTGATCTGTCACCGGCCTCTGGCCGGAGGCGTTCACCTTAGGCGAATAGAGACATCTAGAGATTAGGCACGAGCCTCCCTCGCCGAGCCTCGGCTCGGGAGAAGCCCCAGTCAGTACTCACCCAAGACCGAGACCGATCAGACCACCTCTCTCCGAGTACCCCGTCGTAAGAGTGTCGCGTGTGCCAAGTACCAAGCAAAGTGTTGTGTCGTTACTTCATCCCTTCCACGGACCCGTAGAACAAGGGACGTTAGACGGTTACGCGAGTGACAGTGCGGTGACCCACAGTGACCATGTGCAAGTGCGTGCATCCTCGGCCGTCCCGCCGTGGTACCCGCTGGTACTCCGGCGCACCCCACGCCCGAACTGGTCAACCCTCGCCACCCCGTCAACCCGCCCTTGACATGGTGCATCGAGCCGGGTTCTTCACTGGATAAAAGGAACGAAGACGACGAAGAGTGAGTACCCAATTTTATCACTCATAAACACGCAAGATGTGTAAGCTAGACGACCTTTTACCGGTCAACTCCATCGTCGATTCTATCTGCAAAATTACACGACGAATTGGGACCAACCCCAAACTCATCATTAAAAATGCATCGCACACCACCGTCTACTCAGCAACGGAGACAATCAGGCAATTCCAAATTGCTCTGAAACACCTTCAGGCATCAGTAGCGGGCACCAAATCGAAGAGAGCACAAGAGATCCTCACGACGGAAATCAAGAAAGACAACCCAACCACTGAACAAGTAGTTTTTCTCAAGCCAGACAAAACGCTTGTTGAAGCTGACGATCTGCAAATTGACACAGACGAATTAGAAAAAATAGTTGAACAATATAAGGAAGAAGTCGTAGAGACTGGCTCCGTTTACAGTGGAAATCCCGCGGATTTCCTCAGATCAATTCTCATCCGAGTCGGCACGGCCCGAGAGACTAGGTCAGGAAAGGCCTTGAACAAGTCGACACACAGGTTGCTGAGTCCGACAAAATCGGTCTCGAGCCCGGTGCTAAACACGGTGCCAACTCCACAAGGAGCCAGCGGACCTCGCCCAGTCTCATCAAGCACCCCAGCATCCGAACTCCCAATTCACCACTTGAACCCAACCACATCTATATACCAAGAACTGGGCAACATCCCCGGATTAACGGAGAAGAAAACGGAGAAGGACCTGCGCGAGTCAATTAAGAAATTAGAATCCAAACAGGCAGCAGCGGCGAGAAACTTGGTTGACGCCGAGCTACAAGTCTACGCCGCTGACAGAAGGCGGATGAGTCAGCGCCTCGAGCCCCACGCACGGACGCTACTTACACCCTACGAGGACGGGTTGGGCGACGTTTTCCTGCAACCCGAAGCTCAGCACAAGGAGCTAGAAACGGAGTTAAGGACAGGGAACCCCTTCACGTCATCGAAGTACGGCCTGGACACAGCAGGACCACCGATTACCATGGAGTATCCGAGACGGGTATTTACAGGACCAACCACTTTTAAGACTGTGCTCGCCGCCCCCTCGGCAGCGACGGGGGCAGTGCCCCGAACTACGCCAATGTCGGGCCCCGCGCCACAGCAGAAGGAAGTCCCACGCGTACCTGTGCGCGCGGCGGCCGTGGGCCCCGCTCCGGTCCCGAACCGGGCGGTCCCTAGCCCGCCAGACTCCACCGCGGCGCCGCCCCACGCCAGCCAACACACCCAAGCTGGACCAGTGACTCACACCGCCAACAGCGGGGAATCCCCGTCGAGGACTCTGTCCCTGTACCAGAATAGGACCTTCAGCGGGTCGCAAGGAGAGAATGCGGTCACCTTCAGAGAAATCATGAAGACCCTGCTACCGGCTGTCAGTAACAGGCAGTCACTACAGGTCGATTTTCTGATGACAAGGCTGAAGGACCGTGCTTTCGAGGCGGCTGTGGAAAAGGTTCGCCGCTTACCTCTGCTGGGCCGAGATGGCACGTAAGCGGGATTGAAACGGGCCAGCGGAGGTAAGCGGTTTCGTTTCGGCCCGGGAGAGGTAAGCGGGTTTGAAACAGCGGCCGCGCGGTACGCGGGTTTGTTTCGTCGCGCTGAAGATATGCGGTTCTTCTGCTCGCGTGTCGCAGTTTCCACTCTTGTGTGTGCAGTGCAGGAGTGTAGCGAGCGTGCCGTGACGTGACGTGGTGTTCATGAACAGGTCTGCTTCAGCTCGTCCGTGCCTGCCGCTGTTCGTGCCCTCTGCGACCTGTCGCCCGTCCTTGCTGCTGTGCCAATCGCGTGCCTGTGCCCAGGGGGCGGCAACGGCCTTGGGAGCACGTGAGCCCATGCGCCCCACCACTGCAGAGGTTACGGACTTCTTCGAGATAGTAAAAACAAGGCCGTTGTTAGCAAAACGCTTTACACAGATCGAAAGAGCACAAAATTAGGGTGGCTTAGACCCATTGGCCTTCCTAAAATTTCCAATTTAACTTGAAACAAGGGAGGAAATGTTGACAACGAGATGGCGCCACCAAGGTTTTTTTCTTAAATATTCGATTTTTTGTGTTTTTCGGTGTTTTTACTTGGATTTATTGTGGGCTACAGTGTCAGTTTCAAGAGTGGCAATAAGACTAAGCCACCTTAAATTTTATGCTCTTTCGATCTGTGCAAAGCGTTTTGCAAACATTGGTCTAGTTTGAATGATCTCGAAGAAACCAGTAACCCCAGCACCGAGGTGGGGCGCATGGGCTCACGCGCTCCGTAGGCCGTTTCCACCCGCTGCTGTGCCTGCTGCCGTGCTCTCTGTGCTGTCCATCCCTGCCTGTGCCTGCTGCGCTCCTGTCCACGCTCCGGGTGCTGTCCCATCTGACGAGGTATGTCTGAGGGGCGAGGCAGGCTAGAGGAAGGGGGGGGGGGAGCGACGCATCGCTCCTGGTTGCCACGCCTATATTCTTGGCTGAGACACTGAGGGGTCGGTCCCGGAAATCAGCTTGCAGGCGCCGGCACCCCCGTTGGCGAATTAAAACCCCTCGTCACGACACCGTTAGCTCCGAACCGCATGAGCGCTGAGGGCATGGTCGCGCGCACCCGCGTGACCACCGTGACCTCGCGACCGTCACGAGCCCTGGCCTTGACCTCCGTGACCGCGGTGCCCTACCGGCCTCCACGGCGGCCGCCGGGAGCCGCCGTCGCCCCGTGCCGGCAGCCCCGCCACCCCGGGGAGCCTGGTAGGGCGCAGCGGTCACGGCGTCGGCCGCGGAGGTGCGAGAGAGACAGAGCGACGAAGTGCCGTGCGGTACCGCGTTTGCAGCCTTTGATACCTTTCACAGCGGCGTCGCTTCGCCCGCGTCGACCGTCGGTGGCCAAATTTCTAGACGCGTTTTGAGCTCGAGTCGCCAACCAGGACTCGAACCGAACGTGTGACCCCACCAATGGATTCCTCGAGAGGAATCCATTGGTGGGGTCACACGTTCGGTTCGAGTCCCATTTTGCGACTCTGGAGCTCCAAACGCGTCCAGGATTTTGCCCCCTCCAAAGATCTTCTGGCCCACTGTGTGCCGGCGGGATGGAGCACCGCACTACGGCCGGGAGTCGTTTTCGTCGCTCTGTCTCTCTCGCACCTACACGGGACTCCTCATGAGTGTGGGAGGGGCGCCGGGTTGGGGCGGGGCGGTGCGGGGCGGGGCGTGGCGGGGTACGGATGTGAGAGAGGGAGAGAGAGAGAGAGAGAGAGAGAGAGAGAGAGAGAGAGAGAGAGAGAGAGAGAAGGCGGGCAAATCTCAAAACGCGTTTTGAGCTCCAGAGTCGCTAAATGGGACTCAAACCGAACGTGTGACCGCACCAATGGCTTGCCCTCCTAACGAGGAATCCATTGGTGGGGTCACACGTTCGGTTCGAGTCCCATTTAGCGACTCAAGAGCTCAAAACCAGCCACCACCGCCTCCACTGGTGGGGTGGGGTGGGGGCTAAGGATGGGCTTAGTGTTTGGTTGTTTGCTTATTGAAAGTAATCGATCTCAACTTAGAACGTTACTAAGTTTAATAAATGGTAACTGCCCTGTAAGGAATTTTTAAAACATCACACTAAGATTTATTGTATTTTTTTTTCCAGGTCACCATGGCATCGCTATCACTCAGGAGCCAAAATGCAGATAACGTGGAGTAAGTGAAATTGTGTCAGACTGCTGGTAGCAACACTCTAAAAAAAGTTACAGAATTTTGTATCGTTTTTGAGGCAGGATTTTGTATCATCTGCGTTGGTTACAAAAATTTGCATATGTGGTACAGAATTTTGTAACACATGTGCGGGTTACAGAAAAATGTATCATTTGCAGCTCGTTACAGAAATTTGTAACACGATGGTTACAAAATTATGTTTGTATCATTTCTGTTACAGAAAATTGTCTCTGGTGACTAAATTTTGTATCAGAGATCAAACAAAAATGTTTTAATGACAAAAATTGAACAGCAGTGCCTGTAGACAAGTTTAGTAGTTAGTTTTCGTCTACTTAGACTTTCCCCGACTCTAAATCAAAGGTTCAGTCTCGTGTATGCTTCTTAGGCACGGCCTCCGTCCCTTACCGCGCGCGCCTAACGTCACTGGCCTCCTGCGCCACTCAATCCAGGTTGTCCGCATAGCGCAGTTGGTAGCGTGGCGGGTCGATGAGACAGAATGTAAGGTTCGATTCCCGCCAACTCAGAGTTTCTGAGACAGTTGATTCTGGAAAGAAGCGAAAAGGACTTAGCATCAGATCCTAGGGGACTCGGTTCGACCTAAAATTTTATTTTGATGCTTCGTGTGGCAAGAATAACAACTGTAACAGCTGTTACAGAAATCTGTAACTAAGTTACAAAGAAAAAAATTGTATCCATCATGATGCAAATTTTTGTAACATACATTATTGAAAATGCTGCGTAACCATGTTACAAAATTCTGAACTGATTTTTTTTAGAGTGAACATGACATCTCGCAGAACATTGTACAGGAAGGGAAGAGACGCAGCCAAGGTATTCCAGCAAGAAATTTTTGGACGAGACACAAAGCAGCCAGAGCACCTAGAGTCAGAGTCCAGTCAGATAAGGGATGATAACGTATGGTTTGGAGAGGTGGACTGGGAGGAGGAGACCCTTGATGTCACTGCGCCCTGGCAAGTGCACGAGGGTGCACCGATCATTCCCCAACCACTCCAGCACCACGATTATCACTCAGTAGATGCTAGTATGAATGTTTCTCCTGATTTGTCATCAGTTGCACCCTCACACATAAGTGAGCAGATTGCAGACTGGGCGAGCCCAATGGAGACCAATGTAACACACAAAGACTTAAGTGCCCTGTTGAAAATACTGCAACCTCATTTTCCTGACTTGCCTACTGATGCTAGAACTCTGCTTGGCACAGACCGAAATCCAGCACCTGTAGAGAAAATGTCCAATGGACATCATTTGTATCTAGGAATTGAAAGGCACCTTCAAATCATTTTGAAATTCATGAAAATTACACCACAGGAACTGTCTTTGTCTTTCAATGTTGATGGTCAGTCGCCTTACCGCAACTCAAAAAAAGAAATGTGGCCCGTGCTTTGTAAAGTGGATGGTATCAATCATAGGCCTGTCATTGTTAGCGCTCATTATGGAATTGGCAAGCCAGATTGTAATTTATATTTGAAACAGTTTGTAGATGAGTTAAATTCTCTTTTAAAAAATGGTTTAAAATATAATGGTTCTTTTGTTGCAATTAAAGTTGGAAAATTCATCTGCGATTTTCCTGCATTATCTTTTATTAAAAATACAGCTTACAGTTCTGCTTTCGTTGCATGTCACAAATGTATGGTTGTTGGATTCAGTGTTGGTAAAACTAGAGTTTACCATGACAATGATGCCTGTCTCCGGACTGATGCCAACTTCAGAAGTAGGCATCAGGAAAATTACCACAATGGTGACACTTATTTGGAAATCGTGCCTAATCTTAATTTGATCGATAATTTTGTACAGGACCCAATGCATTTAATATATTTAAATGTAGTTAAGAAAATGTGTCGTGTATACCGAGAGGGGGAATTCCTTTGAGGAGGTGATAAAAGATGTTAAAGGGGTACGTACCAAAAAATTGTTAAAATAAATGGACTAAGAGGTAAAAATAAGATGTCTGCTGCAAGTCTTGCAGCTGCTAATAAAAGGATAGTTTCTTTCCATGCCTACGTACCTGATGACTTTGCTAGGAAACTGCAACCTCTCAGTCACTCAGGTTCTTACAGAATGTCGCCAGTGGATTCTGTACCTGGCTCCAGTGGTCCTTAAGGGGTTGATTAAACGAGACATGTATGACCACATGTTGCTTCTACATGTGGCATGTCGAATCATGTCATCGAAAACTCTGTGCTTTAAGCGCCTGCCCCATGCTAGGGCCTTGTTGAGGAAATTTGTAACCAATTGCAAACATTTATTGGGAGCAGATTCCACTTCTGCGGCTGTTCACGGGTTAATCCACTTGCCAGATGACTTTGATATGTATGGGATACTTTCTGAATTTTCTGCTTTTCCATTTGAAAACGTGCAAATGTTTATTCGGAAAACAATAAGAGCCTTCACCCTACCACTAAGTCAACTCTGGAAGCGGAACAGTGAACTAGAACACAGGCAGAAATCCCCTATAATAGAGGAAAAGTGTCACCCTGGGGTAAGAGACACAGTTGACGCACCGCACAGACGAAATCCAACATGTGGCGTGTTTGGATTTCATTACAGTTCTTTGACTTACAATGGCATGAAGTTATCACTGGCAAAACAATACAGGACAATTTTACTTGATGAGTGTAGCATTATACATGCTAATAATTTTATTATGAGGGATGACCGGTGGTATGTCATTGGGCAAAAATATGAGCGCTGCAGTGATTTTTACTCACTGTCATCAAAGGTCTATGTGTGGAAAGTGTCTTTAGTGTTAAAAGGCAACTTTTGTTCGCCAATTGAACGGGTGCGAGCTAGAGGCGTCCTATATCCCCTTTGCAATGATTACAGTGTGTTCATGAAATTGCTCCATTTAGAATAATTTTGTGTAATGTTATCTTGTCCACTTACATAGTGTTTTGTTGTCATTCTTTGTCACATTGTTCATTTGACTATGCCATAATGGTACTAAATTGAATCTTTAAGTCTAAACACAGTGTGTTCATGAAATTGCTCTATCTAGAATAATTTTGTGTAATGTTATCTTGTCCACTTAGATAGTATTTTGTTGTCATATTTTGTAGTCACATTTTTCATTTGACTGCCATAATGCTATTAAATTGAATCTTTAAGTCTAAACTCTTGTCACTTTAGCTAGTCACTAATCTTGCGGATTGGAGAATAAATTTGTGTCCCTTATGAATAATGAATTGAGCCTTTTATTGGAAAATGCAGAGCAGTTACCCTTACTACTTCAAAAATAGTTTAGTTTATTTATTTGATCATAAGAATTCTTTATCAAGAATCCACAATTTCAATTATCTTTTAAAGAGCTCAATTTCAACCTTGGAAATGTTCTGGCAATCCATTAAAAACCTAAGATATAAGTTATTTGGCTACTTATAATTTTCTTTCTCCCTCCTCAAGTCATTCACACTCCTTTTTGATGATGTTTGGATCGGGTTACTACTCTAAAAGACTTTTTTGCTCTAATAGAAATCTTATAAATAAACAGGGATGTGAGTGTCATGAGTGTGTCTACTTTAGAGTAGTTTTGAATATTTGATCCCATCAAAATAAGAACCCAGTGTTAATAATCACAAGTTTATATCTAAGTGTGCAAAGACCTTGACATTGATTTGACCATGATTTTTTTTTGTTTTTTCATGAACCTTCTTACAACCAAGGGCACAACAGTTCAAAGTTGTCGGTTTTTTGACGGACAATGGAAAGAAGACAGGGGAGACCTACAGTGTCCCCCAGCCTTGGGCCAAGCCAACAAAGCCAATACCAACAGTGCTGTTTCCAGCATCAAACAATAGGTACACTGTTGAGAAGAGAGTCAAGGAGTGTGCCATTCCAGAAGAAAACAGTCCGCTTTGGGCAGTGCACAAGTGCAAAATATATGGCAGTGGTTGTAAGTATGATGAAACAGATCTCAATGTTAGAAATTTTTCACCGTACAGGGACACTATAATGTTTTTTCTTTCTATTTTCCAGTAAGTTATGTTGCGGCAGAGAAGCTCCTAGAAGAGATTTTTGCCAGGTATACCACGGGGTCAGAGCCAGAAGGCAGCCCTCATAATAGCGACGAGGTTGGTTAGCTGCCTGAAGGCCAGCTTCATGGGAACAGTGACGACTCTGCCTTCAGGGTTCACCAACCCCTCCTCCACCTTGGACCCCGTCCAGTTTGTCCACGCGCACAGTGCATTGGTCATAAGGAGGGGCATTACTTTGGTCAGGAAGTGGGAGTGGTGGCGTCCTCCGAATTGGGTGAGGTATGGAATCTGTGTGGAAAAACATGCCAGATTAGAATGCAGTAGAGTCATTACTGCTCAAATGAACAAATTGCAAACAGTTGGGTGTCTAACTTTGTTGAAGGATTGTGGTAAGTGTCCCAACTAAAAATTTCCGAGTTCTAGCTATCACCTGAGGGCTTTTCCATGAAGATATGGTCTGAATGGAAAACTATGTATCACTTTTTCGCATAGAAAAAAAGGTGAAAAGCGTTTTTTTCGGCCTAAAACACAAATTCGCATATTCGCATTAAAATAAGCAGAAATTCAAGGTTTAAGGCCTCGCCTATTGATCCCGTACAGTTTCAGCTCTATTGGTGACACCGACTTACAAAGATAGTTAGGGTCATAAGAAACAAGTGCCAAAACCACAAAGACGCATTTTTGCATAGAAAAAGGCTGAAAGGCCTGTTTTTATGCTTGGCCTGTTGGACTCGCGTAGTTTTAGATTGATTGGCGACACCTACTTACAAAGACAATTCATGTCAAACGTTTAAAGTGGCTAAACCACAAAGACCCATTTTCGCTTTAAAATAAGCTGAAAAGCGTGTTTTTCGGCCTGGTCTGTTGGTCGTGCATATTTTTAGATCGACTGGCGACAAAGAGTACAAAGGTAATGATAAATCACAAGACACAATAGCGTTCAACAAAAAAACGCATTTTTGCATTGAATTAAGCTTAAAAGCATAATTCGAGACGAAGCAGTGCGAACAATTTTAGCTTGATTAGTAGCATTGACTGTAAAAGACAATTCAAATCTCAAGACAAAAGTGCCTCAAAAAGAAAGTCGCATTTTCTTTTAGAAATGAGCTGAAAAGCGTGTTTTTGGGCCTGGCATGTTGATCCCGCATAGTTTCGGCTTTGTTTGTAGCATCTACTTGACTTACAAAGATAAATCTTGTCACAAGAAACCAGTGCCTTAAACACAAAGTCGCATCTTTGCATCGATAAAAGCAGAAATTCACGGTTTAAGGTCCCGCCTATTGATCCCGCATAATTTTATCTTGTTTGGTGACACCGACTTGCAAAGCTAATTCATGTCAAAAGAAACAAGTGCCTCAACCACAAAGACGCATTTTCGCAAAGAAATAAGCAGAAAAGCGTGTGTCTGTTGATCCCACAAAGTTTCGGCTTGATTGGTGACACCGACTTACAAATATATATCTTGTGACAAGAAACCAGTGCCCAATACACAAATTCGCATTTTAGCATTGATATAAGAAGGAAATTGTAAATTTATGGCTTACATTGTTGATCCCGTGTAGTTTCAGCTTGATTGGTGACACCGATTTACAAAGATAGTTAAGGTCGTAAGAAACAAGTGCCTCAATTACAGAGACGCATTTGTGCATAGAAAAAGCCTGAAAAGCCGGTTTTTTGGCGTGGTCTGTTGGTCCCGCAAAGTTTAAGCTTGATTGGCGATACCGACTTACAAAGCTAAGTCATGTTATTAGATTCAAGTGTTTCAACAACAAAGACGCATTTTCGCATGGAAAAAAGGTGAAAAGCGTTTTTTTCGGCCTAAAACACAAATTCGCATATTCGCATTAAAATAAGCAGAAATTCAAGGTTTAAGGCCTCGCCTATTGATCCCGTACAGTTTCAGCTCGATTGGTGACACCGACTTACAAAGATAGTTAGGGTCATAAGATACAAGTGCCAAAACCACAAAGACGCATTTTTGCATAGAAAAAGCCTGAGAGGCCTGTTTTTATGCTTGGCCTGTTGGACCCGCATAGTTTTAGATTGATTGGCTACACCTACTTACAAAGACAATTCATGTCAAACGTTTAAAGTGCCTCAACCACAATGACGCATTTTTGCATAGAAAAAGCCTGAAAGGCCTGTTTTTATGCTTGGCCTGTTGGACCAGTATAGTTTTAGATTGATTGGCGACACCTACTTACAAAGACAATTCATGTCAAACGTTTAAAGTGCCTCAACTACAAAGACCCATTTTCACTTTAAAATAAGCTGAAAAGCGTGTTTTTCTGCCTGGCCTGTTGGTCGTGCATAGTTTTAGCTCGATTGGTTACAAAGAGTACAAAGGTAATCATTAATCACAAAACACAATGGCGTTCAACAAAAAAACGCATTTTTGCATTTAATTAAGCTTAAAAGCATAATTCGAGACGAAGCAGTGTGTAAACGCACAATTTTAGCTCGATTAGTAGCATTGACATTAAAAGACAGTTCAAACCACAAGACACAAGTGCTTCAATCACAAAGGTGCATATTCCTTGAGAAATGACCTGAAAAGCGTGTTTTTGGGCCTGCATAGAAAGAGCCTGAAAAGCCGGTTTTTAGGCCTGGCCTGTTGGTCCTACAAATTTTAAGCTTGTTTGGCGAGACCGACTTACAAAGATAATTCCTGTTACATGATTCAAGTGTTTAAACAACAAAGACGCATTTTCGCATGGAAAAAAAGGTGAAAAGCGTTTTTTTCGGCCCAAAACACAAATTCGCATATTCACATTAAAATAAGCAGAAATTCAAGGTTTAAGGCCTCGCCTATTGATCCCGTACAGTTTCAGCTCGATTGGTGACACCGACTTACAAAGATAGTTAGGGTCATAAGATACAAGTGCCAAAACCACAAAGACGCATTTTTGCATAGAAAAAGCCTGAGAGGCCTGTTTTTATGCTTGGCCTGTTGGACCCGCATAGTTTTAGATTGATTGGCTACACCTACTTACAAAGACAATTCATGTCAAACGTTTAAAGTGCCTCAACCACAAAGACCCATTTTCGCTTTAAAATAAGGTGAAAAGCGTGTTTTTTGGCCTGACCTGTTGGTCGTGCATAGTTTTAGCTCGATTGGCGACAAAGAGTACAAAGGCAATCATAAATCACAAGACACAGTAGCGTTTTACAAAAAAAAAAACGCATTTTTGCATTGAATTAAGCTTAAAAGCATAATTCGAGACGAAGCAGTGCGTACACGAACAATTTTAGCTTGATTAGGAGCATTGACTGTAAAAGACAATTCAAATCTCAAGACAAAAGTGCCTCAAAAAGAAAGTCGCATTTTCTTTTAGAAATGAGCTGAAAAGCGTGTTTTTGGGCCTGGCATGTTGATCCCGCATAGTTTCGGCTTTATTTGTACCATCTACTTACAAAGATAAATCTTGTCACAAGAAACCAGTGCCTTAAACACAAAGTCGCATCTTTGCATCGATAAAAGCAGAAATTCACGGTTTAAGGTCCCGCCTATTGATCCCGCATAATTTCATCTTGTTTGGTGACACCGACTTGCAAAGCTAATTCATGTCAAAAGAAACAAGTGCCTCAACCACAAAGACGCATTTTCGCAAAGAAATAAGCAGAAAAGCGTGTGTCTGTTGATCCCACAAAGTTTCGGCTTGATTGGTGACACCGACTTACAAATATATATCTTGTGACAAGAAACCAGTGCCTAATACACTGGTTTTCGGACAAAGTGGTGTAAGTCCAAAACCTGCACAATTGAGCTATCTTCACTTTTAAAACGACCCAACAAAGACAAACTACTTGGTCTTGTCAGATTATTAAAGTAATGCTTCTCTAGGAAGATAGAGCACTGTACCAGAGGACATAAGTCCCCTCGCTTTCTGACAAAACAGCGCAAGTCCACAGCTTTCTGACAAAAGAAGCGCAAGTCCACGTAAGTCCAACTGTTTTCTGAGAAAGCAGCGTATGTCCACCGGTTTTCTGACAGACCCTGCGTAAGTCCATCAGATGATGGACTTCCGCGTTTGGTCAGAAAACAGATGGACATACGCTTTTTGACACAGTAAGCACTTCCCTAGTAACACCGACTTGTCGCTCGACAGTCGAAATAGTATCGGCACGTCGATAGCCGATAACTAAATTTCGTTTGTTGAGCGACTGTCGACGCATCGTCGCGCGGTCGACATTTGGCGGCCGATGATTTCTCGTTGTCGCCATTCTATCGGTTGGCCGATAACGCGCTTCCGACAACGCTGCGATAGTCAGTCGATGATGACCGGCCGTTGTCGAGGAGTTATCGGGACCGATGTTGGTGCGATGCGGGAATTTCGAAAGTCGCGCTCCCGACAACGCAGCGATAACGACTCGATGGCGACTGACCGATGTCGAGAAGCTGTCGAACTCGATGTTGGCTCGACGGGGAAACTTTGAGGAAACTCCGATGGTCGTGCTCCCGGCAACGCTACGATAATGACTCGATGACGATCGGCCGTTGTCCGGGCGGTCAGTTCCTGAGCGCATTTGTGGCACGCCCGACGATGCGCTAGGAAGGCGACGCGGCCGCCCCCGAGCAGTGAGGGAGTTGATTATCCTCTCTGCTCTAAGAGAAGGAGGTACTAGGACGCTTCTCGGGGCCTTTGTGAGTGGTCCGCGGCGCGTCGGGCAAATGCAAGTGGGCTGCAGACTATCTCTGGTGAAGCCAGGAAAGTGAAGGAAACCTCACTAGCCGGCGACAATAGGGTTCACACGCTCTCAAGACGCACAAAAATTCTAAGTCCCGATGTTGGCGTGGGTTGCCTTGGCCGGCCGCTCCGCAACCCCCTCCACCGCGCGCCGCAGCCGCGCGCTTCCCGCCTACCCCCACCCCCGCACGCAGCAGCTCGCTGCGGCCCGCCCGGGCCATGTGCCCGGAGCCGCGCGGCCCACTTCCCTAACAAGTCCGGTAGTCTCGGGGTAAGCGTCCGCGCTACGAAGCTACAGGACCGGGGTTCAACTCCTCCCGGCCGCGGGCGCTCAAGCGTCGTTCGGCGGGGAGGCGAGAATGGTCAGCATGTTAGAAAGGACAGGTAGAAGAAACCTAACAAAAATCGATTAAGGAAAACAATTTTTATTCCGCGATCTGCCGAAAATTTATCGACCACCGGATAGCGAGGTGATATCGCATTCTGATGTCGAGAAATCATCGGCGCCGATTGTCGTACGATCTCGGAAAGTGTGCCATTCCGATGATTTAAAAACGTCGGGACCGACGGTCGACCGACAATTTTAAGCCGAGGTGCCCACAATCGATCGACAATTTTTCGACTGATCTGTGCTACTAGGGTTGGACTTACGCTAGAAATTATCAATCAAGCTTTACCTTGATGATAACGTAACATCTCTTCATTATAAATTTAGATTCATATCGCACCTTCCACTTTTCCACTGGAAGAGACAGAATGTTTCATTTGGATATGACGCTTCCTTTTTTCTATAAGATAATAATTTCCTTATCCATTAAAGACAATACAAAAACAAAATTTCACACCTTTTACTTACTTGGAGGTGAAGCAAGGAAAAGAAGAAGCTGCCATTGATAGGGAAAAGTCCTCTTGGGATCTAACCTCATTAGTTAGTTGAGAATACTAACTATTATTATGTTGATCAAAAAAAACTGTCTCAGGATCACAACAAGGACAGACACACACACACACTCTCCTTCAATTCGTTTGTGTCAATTGCAGCCAGTGACACCATCCTTTTTGACACAACATGAATGATGAGATAATGCAACTTTTTGGAGGAAAACTTCAAAGCGAAACGGCAGTAAACAGCTGCCGCCTCTCCTCTCACCCTTTCCTTCGTGTCGTCTGCTCCAGAACGTCATTATTTGCAGGAAGACCGCTACCTGGGCAACTAACTCTCTCCAGTCTGTCCCCCCCCCCCCTTCTCTTCCCCCCTCGCCACCTTCCCTCTCTCTACTTCCATTCACTTGGTGGAGAGATGGCCATACCGAGTAAATTTCGGGGGAGGGGCGGGATTAGATTTTTGATCCGTGAAGTGAACCAACTCTTGATTTCATAGTTAAACAAGAAAAATTGTTCTGCTGCTTTTTTTTTTCTTTGTTCCAGGCACAACATTGTAGTAGGAGAGATCTACTGTCAGGTTTCCACTGTCAACTTCACCCATGCCAAGCTGCTCCATTGCTAGGCTTCCTACACTGCTGCAAAAAATAATAAATTGGAATTAAACCATACCGCTGCTCAAGGATTTTTTTGTTATTTTTTTTTCCTCCTAAATGGTCTATTTAATTAAGTTGCAAAGAAAGCTTCCTCTGCCATCGCCAACCATCTTCCAATTGTGGTAAGTTTGTGAGCATCAACTTTCATCATGGAGTGCAAATAATAATTTTAAACACTTTTATTTAAAATCTTGTTTTGTAAATTTCATACAAAAGTTAACAATCAATTCATATTTCTCTTTTTAAATTTGAAAAATATAGAAGTATAAAGGATACAATAGTAACTAACTCATTACAGCCTTCAGTTCTTTTCACTTGTACATGTGCAGGCAAGTAAATCAAATACTGAGACTAGGGCACATTAAAAAATACTTTGTACTTAAAAAATGAACACATGCAAGTAAAGAAGTAGACACAGAAACAAGTGCTACAAATTAAGAAATGCTTAAACATTCTAGAGTGGCTGTAAAAAAACTTATATCATTCTATATTACATATTATTTTTAGGAACAATTGGTTCACATACAGTAAGTTAATAACTCATCACAGCTTTTAATTCTTTCCACTTGTACTGCAGGTATATAAGTAAATCACGGGAGTCTTTGGCACAACTTAATTCTTAGTACTTTTGAAAAAACACATGTAAATATGGTAGTAGACACTAAGACATGAGTACCATGAACTAAGAAAAGCGCTTAAACATTGAGTGGCTGTGAAAATAAATTTAAATCATTTCAACATTATGTATTATTTAGGACCAATTGGTTTACTTTCAAGGGCTTCTGCATCAATTCATTTGAAATTTAAAGAGATAAAAAATAAATCAGGTTCTTATAATACTCCTTATCGCAGTGAAACAATACTCCTCACTGTTAATCACAGCTTGCTAATCACGACGTTTTACTATGAATAAGTAAGAAATTCATTCTAATATTACCTAGGTACTGTTGTGAAATGAACTATAGAGAACATAACCATAGCACGGCTTACTAGCAGTCATTCCCTATCTTTCGCAACCACTGCCCTAAGGATCCTGGCCAGGACCTCTAACCCATATTCTTCCTTTCGTTCCTCTCCTTAATACCCTAGCCACATAATACCATTGGCCATGCACCCCCACTCTCTACTATTATTCTTCCTGATGTTCTTCTACTCCTGTAATATAAGCGCGCGCAGCCCAGCAGCCGCTACCATTCTATACACGGTCAACCCCTTGATAATAGAGAAGCCTTCCGTCTCTCTGAGACCTCGACTACTCCTTCTCCTCCAAGTCCCTTTACACGTTGCACACTATAACACTGGTGACAGCGGTTAATCGGGCTTTAAGGTGAAGGTTGGTCGATGCCTTCCCCGTTAGGGAGGAAGGGAACCGAGTGACTGTGCGCGCGAGAGTTTGAACTTAGCAGTTTTTGTGTCAGCGAGTGATTGTGTGCGAGCTTGAAGCTAGTGAAGGCCCACCATAGTCGGCACTAGTGTGTGAATCTTTGATTGAAAAGCTGCTAACTCGAACTAACGAAAGTGGATAAGTGAGTGTGTGAGTGAGCCGGACCTACCTTTCGAGGTTAGGTACCCCGAGTGCATCTGTGTGTGAAAGAGTGTTGGAAACTCGCCGCGAGGTTTGAGTGTGTCCAGCAGGAGTACAAGGGAGTGATCGAAATAGTTTACGCACCTGCTACCTGAGTGAATAGTCATAACCTGCACCTCTGCTGTGTTAAATTACTCACTTACGGAACGGGTTAAACCTGTAGATACACAAGTAGTGTGAGGATCACCTGCACATTTGCTGTGTGAAATTGCCTACGCGAGTACTACAGCTAATTATAAGTCAGTTTGTTACGTGAACAAGTGAGGATCACCTGCACTTTTTGCTGTGTGAAATCGTCTGCTCACCTATCAAACTTATTCAGTCCACACGACTGCTTGATGAGGATCACCTGCACACTTTGCTGTGTGAAATCGTTAAGGACAAGTGCTTGACTGACCAAGGAATAAGTAGCCTATTGCCCACGACGCATGATCACCTGCACTATTGCTGCGTGAATTGCCGACTGATCAGTAGACTACGAATTCGGTTCTTACCACGCATTGATGATCACCTGCACACTTGCTGAGTGAATTCGTGCTGCGGTAAGACTAGTTAAAGGCCTACTCTGCCACTGTGTCAAGGTGACCAGCTGGCATCGAGCTGTGCTAGTTTTAAGGAGTGTGAGAAAGTGAGTGAATCTAACTAGAAATTAGAGGCTTGAGATCAAGTCAATCCTTTATTAAAATCAAGTGTACTATGTCCCAAACCCCACACCCGACTGCGTCTGAAGTCCAAATCCAAGTCCATCGCGAAGAAGGGCCGTCGGAAACCTGCAACACAGTTAACGTCGATTATTGCACAGTAATTACCTGGGATAACAAAGGCAACTTGGTCGAAACCAAAATCCCAGTACGCGCGTACGGTAACGCGCCCCCGTCTATCGAACCCACACGTCCGACACCGCGTATTCGCCCAGTGCAGCAAAGACACCGGTCTCTAAACACCGTCTTGTACAACCGCCGTTGGTGGGACTAACGCGCTAACTATGGCTGACGAGCAATTTCCCCGTGACGTGGAGGAAGTCGAAGTACCCCACGAGCAACCTAACGAGCTGGATGCTCCTGTCCAACGCGGACGAGGCCGCGGGCGAGGACGCGGCAGAGGCCGTGGACGTGGCCGAGGCCGGGGACGCGGCCGCGGAGGGCTCGGAGATGGCCAAGTACCGGACCGCCCCCGCCGCGTCATCAGACCGTTACAACGCTACGGCTACGAGGACGACGATGAGGCCGACGACGAGGACCTCAGACGCGATGAACCCAGACAACCGCGAGCTAGGAACCACGGTCTACAAGCCGGCGCGCCCGAGCGCAGTGACGACGAAATGGAC
The DNA here is from genome assembly GCA_030522485.1 of Stenchaetothrips biformis. Classification (NCBI taxonomy): domain Eukaryota; kingdom Metazoa; phylum Arthropoda; class Insecta; order Thysanoptera; family Thripidae; genus Stenchaetothrips; species Stenchaetothrips biformis. Next base: position 10,222,163 of record CM060102.1, read on the forward strand.
TGGGACGAGGACGCCGGTAATAACCGTCCCCGTGACGACGCATATGATGATGAAGAAGAAGACGAACTCGAACAAGTACCACGCCGCCGTCGGCGCGCGTACCCGTATGAGCGTGAAGATAGGCGCGAGCAACGCGATAATGCACAACAAGGCCAATTCTACAACTTCATGCGTGAAATGTTTAATAGACCCCCGCCAGCACCAGCTGCTGCTACAGTCACTTCCACCTCAAGTTACGTGCCACCGTTCAATGGTACTACTGGTTACGATGTCTATAGAGCACAGTTTCTAAGTGTCGCAGAGCATAGAAATTGGTCAGAGCAGGAAAGAGGGACATTCTTATTGCAAGCATTGCAAGGTGATGCCACCAAAGTGATCAGGACCCTAACTACGCAAAACAAACCGTTAACATTTGTCAATCTTGACATAGAATTGGAGAACACTTTCCACATACGGAGAGAGTTATGGGAAAGAACTCGAGTTTACGAGTCACTCAAACAAGAAGAGGGACAAAATCTGAGGGATAACGCTCAGAGGGTAAAAGAAGCTGTGGTAGATTACATGCCAAACAGCAATCAAATAGACAGGGACCAAGCCGGCGTAAAGGCTTTCATTAAAGGGTTAACGGATAGGAAAGTAGCAGAAAGAATTTGCTATGCATCAGTAAATTCGGTAGAAGATGCACTTACCCATGTCAACAGGGCGTTGTCTCTGACATCAGAGCCACCAAATAAGAAAGTCCGCAAGGTAGAAGTTGACCACTCAGATGATCAGGCTGAAGTCAATTATGCAGAGCAGGAAGCGCCTCCTGGAACAAGTGCACAACCAGTTAGAGGCAGAGGTAGAGGCCGAGGCAGGGGCCGAGGCCGAGGCAGAGGCTGGGGTGGCCAAGACAGTAATGATTCAACTTGCCACTCTTGTGGTAAGCCAGGGCATTTTGCAGCTGATTGCAAAAACCATTTAACTTGCTATTACAGTGGGAAACAGGGTCACATTAAACCAGATTGTAGAACACGCATTACTGATGAAGCTGAGGGCCGATACCAGCAGCATAGCTCAAATTACGAGCAAAGTCAGAACCAGGGTCCAAACAATCGAGGTAACCCCAGAGGTAGTTCCAACTATAGGGGTAGAGGACGAGGTAGTTATAGCAGAGGGCAATACAACAATAATGAGTCAAGAGGCCCCTACGTCAGGTTCCCTGAGGTACCGCCAGATTTCTATCAGGCAGCCATGTCCTGGTACGCCAAAAGTAACCAACAACAACCGTTACAGACTAATAACCATCAGCAAAATAACAACCAAGGTAACAGTTCTCAAAATGACAACAAGGTAAATATGCCCTACGTTCCCAAGTCGGAAAACCAGTAAAAACTTCTATTGAACCGATGGAAATGGAAGTTCAAAATGCAACAGTACCATCGGAGATTGAAACTAGTAAACTTGAACCCACTGAATCTAATGAACCTAATCATCCTATTGAAATTCTAAGAATCCAGGTAACTCCACCAGTAATTACTAAAGCATGCAAGCATCAAACTAATTTGGAAAAAGAAAATGTGGACCCCAGCAGTAAATTAAAATGTGCAGCCTGTCTACCCCATAAGAAAGGACCATTGGTTAACTGTACAGTAGCAGGCATCAGCAGAGAAGCTATCATTGACACTGGGGCAACCATAACTGTTTTTAAAAGAACTAGAGATTTACCAGTATCTAAATTACGTCTTAAAAGTGCAACGTCCCACAAGACATCACTGTATGGGCCAGAGTGGACCGACATTACATTTGGCAAACAAACCTATAGATTCCCAGTTTACGAAGCTGACATTACAGAAAATTTAATCGGCTACGATTTTATCGATACCTTCGAAGGTGTAGTCAACACCAAAACTAAAATGCTAGAACTTGAAAATAATGTCCAAGTACCATACAAAGTGGTTAACTCAGTGCACAAAGGAGATTTCGCAAGCGGAAATCTGTCCAACCCAATACGTGCTAATCAGAAAATCTTGCTGAAACCTTTCGTAGAGAGGCAGGTATCTACAAAGTTAGATACTGACCTGGTGGTTGATGAGTCAGAATTGTCTGACGCGTTGCTTGCCATGACGATCAGTGGGTATAGTCGTCCTCCGGAGTCTGAAAAGAAACTGTCCACTTCTGATCCTCCTCCAGAAACGACGTGCGCCACAATTCAGTCTCAGGCAAGAGCGAGGGGGGCTGATCATCGCCAGCTTGACAGCCAGGCCAGTCATATCCGGAATGATGGTCTAAAAACTGAAACAAAAACCATGGTAAAAAAAAGTGATAGTGAAAGTGGTGCGGCCAACGCACACAGAAATGAACAAAGTTTGGGAATCCAACCACCCGAAAGAGCAGAAGGCAAGATGCACATAGGTTTGCTAACAAACAGTAAAAGTAACCCCAATATCAAAAGTAAAATCTCAGAAAGTGTGGTCACACAGACAGGCGTTGTACCGTGTGTGACAGGTCCAGTAAATGTAACTTTGCTAAACCTTGGAGATACTTGTATTCAAATTCCTAAATATGCAATAATTGCTGAAGTCCTACTGCTGCACCCACTACAGTATGATGGCCTTGATGATGACATAAACCCAAATTACGAGGAAGAGTTAGAAAGAGAGGAAGAGAGTGAGTATGAAATTGAAATTGAAGATGAAATTAAAGAGTGCCCGTGTAGAACAATTAGAATCGCAAATGGAACAGAGCAACTAAATTTAACTGAACATGAGATAGAAAAGTTCCATGATGCTGAGTACAAACTACCAGACAAAGACCCAATCCCAGAAAATGAACCATTACCTGCAGATCTAGACACCATGATCAAAGCCACTGCATTGTCGCCAGAAGAAAAAGCAGAAGTAGAGAAGCTCATCCGTAAACACCATGATGTATTTGCTCCAGATAACTTCACTTTTGGGCGTTGTCCATGGATGAAATTCAGGATAGACACAGGAGACCATCCACCAATCAAACAGAATGCGCGTCCAGTACCCCTGCATTACAGGAAAGAAGTTTATGAAACATTCATGAAATATCTAAAAATGGGAGCAATTAAACCTAGTCAATCAGCTTGGGCTTCACCCATACTATGTGTTCTCAAAAAGACAGGAGAAGTTAGGGTCTGTGTAGACTATAGAGCACTAAATGCAATCACCAGAGTGCCAGCAGCACCAATACCCAGAACCCAAGAAATTCTACAAAATTTAGGCGGACACAAAATGTACCACACCTTTGACTTAGCCCACGGCTACCACAATTTAGAAGTACACCCAGACGACCAACCCAAAACAGCAATAATACTACCCGAAGACTTGGGTCTTCCACACAGACAGTTCGAGTACACCCGATTAAGTTTTGGACTCTCAGCAGCTCCAGGAGCGTTCCAACAGGTAACAGACAGACTTGTAACACCAGCCTTGGAACCAAATGAAAATAACGATTTAGGACCAACAGTGTCAGTTTACCTTGATGATGTCTGCATCGCAGGAGACAATTTCCAGCAGATGATGCAACGATTAGAAGCATTCCTCAATAGAGTCAGGGCAGGAGGTTTTCTCCTCAAGGCCAAAAAGTGTGAGTTGTTTCGAAAGGAGATTTCATTCCTAGGACACATCTTGTCTGAAACAGGCATAAAAGTTGATACTAATAAAATAGATAAAATAATCCACTGGCCACAACCAGTTGACAGTACAGAATTAAAATCATGGCTCGGTTTAGCAGCCTACTATGGTAAATACGTACCTCACATGGCCACCAAAGTGTATCCCTTGTATAGACTACTTAGGAAAGGAGTCCAGTTCGAATGGACACCCTTTTGTCAGGAAGCTTTTGATTCCGTCAAAAAAGCTCTAACTACAGCACCAATCCTTGGATCACCAGATGTAGATAAAGGTCCTTTTACGTTGACTTGTGATGCCAGCCTCACTGGCTTGGGAGCAGTCCTAACACAAGAACAAGACGGTAATGAAGTAACAATAGCATATTGGTCAAAAACCTTAACACCAGCACAGAGGAATTACTGTGTTACTCATAGAGAACTTCTAGCATTGGTAGAATCAGTAAAAGCTTTCAATCATTATTTAGCGGGAGCACCCTTCATTGTAAAATCAGATCATGCAGCCTTGCAATGGCTTAAAAACTTTAAAAATCCAACAGGAATGTTAGCAAGGTGGCTAGAAAAACTTTCACCCTATAAATTCACAGTTGTGCATGAGAAAGGCACAAATATCAGCCATGCAGATGCACTGAGCAGACGCCCCAACAGGCCCTGCGACCCAGAGTGTAAAAAGTGTACTAAAATAGAAGCCAAAGATGCAGTAGCTTACCTTATTAGTTCCACCTTAGTTGAGGGCTTAACCATCCAAGAAGTTTTTACATCAGTACTTGAGGCACCAAACAGTGGGCCGGTTGTCCATCCAATCAGTCTCGAAGGGAGATTCACTTCGCCATTAGCCAGTCAGATCGAGGAATGGTTCCAAGTCAAAGACGAATTTCACTCCAACACAGACAAAACATTCCCAGGATTGTGCCAATACACTAGAAACAACAAAACAATCATTAGTCTCATAGTCAAAGAGAAAATGGAGCACAGACCACACATACACAATGTAGAGATTGCACTCAACATTCTAAAGGCATGGCTCATTAAAGAAAACATCACCGAGTGGAATATACCAGAGTTTGACTATTACGAGAGCCCAGAAAATAATCTAGAAATAATTCCACTACTCTACAAAGTGTTCGAGAACACCAACATGACAATCAATATTTGTCACCATCACACTCAGCCAGATCCGACAAAAGCTAAGACTTGTGAAGAAAGTTGTCGTATTTGCCAGACAACAGCAGAAGTCAAAAGGATAACACAAATATTACACAGCAGTCTTACCTGAAGGAGAAACACCAGAAGAAATGGCCAAGCTGCACAAAGCAGATAAGGAGATAGCACCCATCTTAGCAGCGGTAGAGAATGGTAAGAGACCACACCTCCAGGAAATCATAGGGTTCGGACGCAACACCAGAACACTTTGGCATCAATATAAATCACTGACACTCAAGAACGGAGTCCTATACAGAAGACACGAACACCCATCAGGTGACCCTAAAAAGGAAACATTACAATTAATACTACCAAGGGCTAGCATAAAAACAACAATTAAAGAATACCGTCGTCAACTAGGAGAGGGTAATCACTTTGGAGAAACAATGACAGGAGACTACTTACGAAGGTTCTTCTGGTGGCCCAAAATGGCAGACGATATTGCAGCACATGTAGCCAATTGTGACACGTGTCAAAGATTCAAAAAGCCCAAGCACACCACTAAAAACGCAGCACTTAAAATATTCAGAGAAGGCACTCTCCATGGCAGATGGCATGTAGATATTTGCGGCAAAGTACCTAAAACAACAGAAGGTTACGAGTACATATTAGTAGCAATAGAAGCATTCTCAGGATGGCCAGTAGTGGTCCCACTAATTAAAAATAATGCTAAGGAAATTGCAACTGCACTAATAGCCCATGTCTTCTCAGTCTATGGAGCACCACGCTCAATTCTTACAGATCAAGGAAAGCCTTTCGAATCCCAATTATTTCAGGAAATTATGGACTTGTACCAGATAAAGAAATATCGAACTACAGCTTTCCACCCTTCAGCCAATGGAAAAGCGGAAAGATGGATAAGGACGTTTAAACAACAACTATCTATGCTGATCAGCAAAACTCAAAAGGAATTGGTGAAATATTTACCTTTCATAGCTCAGGCGTACAGGAACTTGCCAAATCCTGTCCACAAGTTTTCACCATACGAAATTATGTTTGGCACACCAATGAGAACTCCACTGACGTTGAACCAAGGAAGCCCACCATGGACGAAAGGAATCGAAGCCGTTCCACAACAAGTCAGAGAACGACTGGCGGAAATCCATGAATTGGTCAGAGAAATGCATGGCCAAGCTGCAACAAAAATGAAACAACGTTATGACAACACAGCACTGCTAGCACCATTCAAAGCAGGAGACCGAGTTAGGAAGCCTAGCAATGGAGCAGCTTGGCATGGGTGAAGTTGACAGTGGAAACCTGACAGTAGATCTCTCCTACTACAATGTTGTGCCTGGAACAAAGAAAAAAAAAAGCAGCAGAACAATTTTTCTTGTTTAACTATGAAATCAAGAGTTGGTTCACTTCACGGAGCATAATCGTTGTATTTTTTTATTTTTTTTATTTTTTTTGTTTGTTTCTTCAGACTAGCAGACTAGTAATCTTCTTCTCCGTCGAATTCTTCTTCGTCTTCCTCTGCTGCTGCAATTCTCACTCGCTTTGTAGGACGCTCTTCAGACAGTAATAGTCCTCTGTTCAGGTTCTTCATCGCCTCTGCCAGTGTATTGCATGGGGCATAAGCAAGGCGTTCTGCTGCCTGCTTATTGTGAAGCCCTTTCACAAACGCTGTAACGAACGTTTCTTGGAGGTCACTTTCTGGATAAGTGACCATATAAGCTCGTCCTACTCTTTCCAGTTCCCTTGCAAATTCTTCTAAGCTCTGATCAGGTTTCTGGACCAGGGTTTCAAAGTTTCTTTTTCGCTGCCACAGTGATGTCACAGCAGTAAACATCTTTCTGAGTATGTCGTCCAGCGCCTCGAACGTAGGCAACTTTTTCTGCTGGTCTAGAATTTGAAGCACCATCAGGGCTTTACCACGGAGGGCCGCCACCAACTTTTCTCCCTGCTCAATCCTGGACAATCCGCTGGTGAGCGCTATAAACTGTGCTCGCCACATGGAGTAACAAATTTCTCCGTCATATTCAGGGATCCGAACAAAGTTGTTGTTCCGGTTAGGGCCTCCTTGCGGTTCTTGCTGTTGCAACGCTTGCTGGAAAGCTTCCTGTTGTTGAAATTGCTGCTGCTGCTGCGCCAGGATCTGTGTCATCATGTCGAAGAAAGGCTGCATGGCTTGGAAACGAGGCTCGAGGACACGTTCCTCTTCTTGCTCGCTCTGGCCCTCCTCTTCTGCACCCTGAAGTTGCCTTGGACGGAGCACGCGCTGAGCTGCACCACGGCCTCGTCCACGGCCGCGTCCTCTGCCACGGCCACGCCCCCTGGCTGCTGGCGGCGCGTCATCGGGCTCCGCTTCGGCAGGCTGCTGCAGCTCTTCTTCTGCTCCCTGGACACGGGGAAGGCCAGGACGATCTTCGTGAGGCGCGACTGCGTCAGGATCACGTGGCTCGTCGTCCTCCATCGGATGTGGTAAAGGATTGGCGTGAGCGTCACGTGCTTGTTGACGGGAAGGCAACATAATACAACTGTTCTCTCTTGATAACTTGAGTACTTCTTTCTTGCCCTCTGAACTTACTGACAGTACCTAGATCGAGACGCCTCGGCTTTCAGTCACCGTTCAATTACTCTGTGTATTAACAGCGCGTTTCCGGCTTTCGTTAATGCACTTGTTTACTCGTTGCCAAAGCAGCACCTATGGGCTTTCACCTCAAAAGTAGCTCGACTTCGGCTTTCGCTCTCAGGAGCACCAATTAGGGCTTTCACGTGTTATTGACACGCAGCACCGCCTTGGGCTTCCACTTTAAGCAGCACGTACTCGGCTTTCACCTTTTTAGCAGCACCGTTGGGCTTTTGCTCTTTCATCCTCTTTCAAACTGCCTACCGATCAGCACACAAAGGGCTTTCAATCGGTCGACCCAATTGCTCAGTGAAATGTAGGATTGCACGAACTGGTAGTGGCTTACACTCCGTGAGGAATAGCACGACTATTCAGTAGGGCAGTTCCCTCCTTACACTTCCTATTAGGCCACTAATTGACCTGTGTATGCACACTCACACTCTCGTCCCCCTCAAAAACGAAACCTCGTCCCGCACAATACCGCAACCGTATACCGCTGTCACCACTTGTAGTGTTGGGCACTATGAGTGGGAAAGGAGCGAGAAACGGTACTGTATGGGAGATAGTCCAGTTTATTGGGACGTTCTGTACAGGCTGGGGCTTGGCTACAGACTGACTGCGGCTCTGAAGCGCGCTCCGATTTATAGTTTGGGCAACAGTAACACCTGCTAGAGGGTGCGTTCAGAAAGCTAGGGAATAAAGGAACCTTGGCCAAGGAGGGGAAACCATACCAGAGTCAGGAAGAAGAACAGAAATCAGAACTGACACTTGTTGCTTTCAGTGTACACTGTAAATCGTTACAATAACATGAAAACATAAAACTGAGGTCACTGTTAGTTTGCTGAGTGAAATTGATACCGAAACTCATTACTTTCAATGAATTTATGCTTCTCTTGAATAAAAGATGAGTCCCATTGACATATACAACTTAAAACTAACGTCGATCAGTTGGGGCGGCAGAGCTCTATTGAAAGTATGACAAGTCCTACACACACACTATTATGTGAAACCAATGTTAAGATCTTTCAAATGGACTAATTTAAGTAAGATTCCTTTTCATTTACCTTCCCCTTAATGAAATTAAGGTAACCAATCTATATCCAAAGTCCTAGAGGTGATAACAAAGTTTAATCCTTTTCCGAGTCCAGAGACGGAGTTAGCAAACTTAAAATATTGAAACAACTATTTTCTCCTCCACTAAAAACATGGTAAGATGAGTTAAATAACACAAAATGATAATGAAAGATGAAGCAGAGCTTCACCAAAGTGAAAAAATAAAATTTCAGAGTGATAGACTTGTTAGTTCTGATAAAACCTTTTCAGAGACTTTGAGCGATACATGCAAAAGTAGAGAATGAGTCAGTCTAATGATGGAAACATCCAAAATACCTGGCAATTTTTTGGTGACTGAAGGCTGACTTAAAAAAATTTATTCATTTAAAAAATATAAAATCAAGAAAAATGAAACCATGCATGCATACTTACAAACTGCTGCAGCAGCCGCAGCTCCAGAAGAGGGCGGTGGGGGTGGGGGGCCTCGACGCCGCTCCCAGGGCGATGGCTCCACCGCACTCATGTCCCTGAAGATCTTCTTCTTTTACTGGGGTGGCTTCTTGGATTTTGGGGGCTGGGGGGTGGGGGCGACCCCCTTCTTGGGGGGCGGCGGGATGGGGGGGTAGTTCAGCCCTTGGGGGCGAGGAGGGTGGGGTGTCCAGGGGCGTAAGCCCCATGCCTCCCACTGGGGATTGTAGGGGTGGGGACCAAAGGGGCGGGGCGCGCGAGGGCGGGGCGCGCGAGGGCGGGGCGCGCGAGGGCGGGGCGCGCAAGGGCGGGGCGCGCAAGGGCGGGGCGCGCAAGGGCGCGGGGCGGGGAAGTAAGGTCGAGGTACAGCAAGTGCCATAAGAGGACGTGGTGGCACTAGTGGAGGTGGTGGAGCAACCCCTAAGCGCTGCCACACAATCTGTGGAGGCGCTGCAGGTTGGGGTGCGGGAACACCTGTTGCCGGTTGGACCAGTGGCGCTGCAGCTGCAGGTTGGGGTGCGGGAACACCTGGTGCCAGTTGGACCAGTGGCGCTGCAGCTGCAGGTTGGGGTGCGGGAACAGCTGGTGCAACCTCAAACTCAAAACTGATTGAGTCATCACCAAACAAATCCTATAAAACAGTTAAAAAAAGGTTACAACCCGAGGGGTACCTCACTGTAAGATTTTGTGTACAATGAATGTGGGAATGTGTTAGAATGTGCAAGGTTTCTGCTGTATTTGTCACACATGTTGCCTACTTACAGGCGTTTTTGCCTCCAGAATGTGGGAATGTGTTCAAATTTTGTACAACGAATGTGGTAGGTTGTGCCCCCCTCGTTACAACCACAAATAAAAGGTAACAATTGGTTTAGTTTTCTTTTAAAAATGTACTTACCAGCATTGCCTGGTACGCCTCTTCCTCTACGCTTGATGTGGTCCAGAAAAAGTTGGGCCCTTCCAGGTCGCTCAGAGGTGTGGAACATCTTGGCTGGAAAAATGCAGGTTGGGGTGCGGGAACAGCTGGTGCAACCTCAAACTCAAAACTGATTGAGTCATCACCAAACAAATCCTATAAAACAGTTAAAAAAGGTTACAACCACAAATAAAAGGCAACAATTCGTTTAGTTTTCTTTTAAAAATGTACTTACCAGCATTGCCTGGTACGCCTCTTCCTCTAGGCTTGATGTGGTCCAGGAAAAGTTGAGCCCAGGTCGCTCAGAGGTGTTCCTCGGCACTGGGGATGCTCCAAAAGTAGTTGATGCCAAATGGACTCTACGGCTATTCCGGCTCCCGCAAAATGGCTTAAATTAGATTTCGTTATAATGTGTGTGATATTGGGTTTACCGATGTCAGAAATAGAGAACTGAGTTATAATTGGCTAGAATTAGTTATATTTATATATATAGTTATATTTATATGTTCGGGTAATTGGTATTAGCCACTTATTTACGATTGGTTTCAAGTGAGGTTATGAGGTTATGTCCGCAAACCGGCCTTTGTCATGTTTTATCTATTCCGAGTACAAAGCATTTACTTCTTGTCATTCATGTTGCTTTATTTCGCGAAGAATTCAATATTTTCTTATTCTTTTGGAGTATTGAGTGCAGTTGGTTGCTTTTTTGTTTGCTTGACACAATGTGTGTACTGTGTGTTTTCATGACTGTCTTTATTGTTTCAGTACAATGAGAGGGATTGGCGCCCGCTGCTTTTACTCTAAACGAGACAAGAAATTGAAGACATGCTTCCCTGCCACTAATGAAGTGTCTGATGGATCATCATCTTCCGATGATGAAAGGTCGACTCAGAAACGGAAAGCATGTGACATGATTGTAATGAATGACGATGAAATATTTGGAGGTGCTGTATCGGATTCATCTGAAGAAAGGTGGCCCCGTACACTGCCCAAAGAAGATGAGAACATTGTGATACCTGAAACTGATATAAGTACGAGCTCAAATATTTCATCATCCACACAATCTTCATCTGCCGTTGCATCTGCTTTTGCTGCGGCTAGAAGAAAGAAGAAGTCAGCTTGTAAATCAGTGGTGTTGAGTGATCGCTATGCTTCTTGTACTTCATCTAATCGATCAAACAAACCTCAGACAAATCTTCAAACCTCGAGTAAAATTCCAAAATCCAGAAGGAAGTGTACCTTTTCCTCAGCTAGTGATGTGCCACCCCAGAAAAGTGTAGTACTGCCCTCAAAACGCTCTCTCAAATTCTGCGAGTTATCCCAGAACATCGATCAAAACAAAGGTAAAATGAGTTAAATTTAGTACATTACTTTAGAATCCTCTGTGTGTAGTTATTACAACCTGCCCTTTACCTTCCAGTGCAACCTTCATTTCCCAACATATCCAAAGTGTTTCAGCCAACCAATGCCTCATCACCTAGAGATATTCAAGCTGTCAACAACTCTGAACTAGGTATACACAGTAAAGTAACTACAATTTCTTGATTTGCATATTTTTATTTTCAATATTGCTCATGCTTTATTTTTCAGTTGGAGTTTTAAAGATAACATCTCCTTTACCATCTCCTATATGTAAGACGAGTAAGGCAAACAAGGAAAATAAGGGTACAAAGTTTTTTTTTTTTTTTTTTTTTTTATTTTTTATACTTTATGTTGTGGGTCTAAGTTGCCAATTAACATACACCTGTATTTAATTCTAGTGTGGCTCGTGGCTTAGAAGTTGTATCCGTATGAGAAGATTTAGTTTAGTTTCTTTCTTCTTCTTTTTCAGTTTCTCAGCGGGCATCAGTGTCTGCAAAAGATATTACTGTCCCTTCTGTTCGCCATGCCGACCATCTAGGTTCAAAGAACCATCTGCTAGCTAAGTCTTCAATGCAAGATGCAGCAACTTTTGTTAGAGGTGGTTCAATGGACCAGTCTAATTGTGAGAAATTTGAGCTTTCTAACAAACAGACAACACTGCCCAGTATTGGTAAATTTTAAATTACTGGGTTGTATGCTTTTCTTTGTTGACGATTCCATTTCTAATTCTCTCCTTTTTTATTTCAGTTCCACGCCGTGCTTCAAAGTCTGTCCCAAGTTCTCAACCTGGAATAGGACATGAAAAGGACGTAATGGAAGGAAACAGTAAATTTGTATCAATTGTTACATCAAACAGTGGTGGAGACTCCATTGCTAAGTCTTCCAGACTGGGTTTGTGTTTTATTTATAACATTTACTTACTTATTGACTGTTTTTATTCTTTCCTGCATTTCCAAATATAATTGTTGTTTCAGTTACTCGGACAGCATTGAGATTTTCAAGCAAGCAGTTGGGTGCAACTAACCACAAGTCTAGCTCAAGACCCGCATCAAAACCTACAAAGAAAACAACAGACAGTTTAATGGATGATTTTGAACATTTTGATTTAATGTTGAAAGAGTTTCATGATAATATTCAACCAGAGGATTTGCATAAGACCACTGACACACAAGGTTAGTTTTAAATACTGTCAACTAACTTTTCTGGGCTTAGAAGTTGCATCCGTATAAGAAGATTTATTTTAGTTTCTCCTTTATCAGTTTCTCAGCCCGCATCAGTATCGGCAAACGAGATAATTGTTTCTTCTGTTTGCCATGCCGATAAGCTTGGTTCAAAGGACCAGCTGCTAGCTGCGTCTTCAAAGCAAGATGCAGCAACATCTGTTAGAGATGGTTCAATCGGCCAGTCTGATTGTGAGAAATTGGAGCTTTCTAACAAACAGACAGCACTTCCCAGTATTGGTAAATTTCAAACTAATTGGTTGTATGGTTTTCTTTATTGACGATTCCCTGTCTTATTCTCTCCTTTTTATTTCAGTTCCACGCTGTGCTTCAAAGTCTGCCCCAAGTTCTCAACCTGGAAAAGGAAATGAAAAGAACATAATGGAAGGAAACAGTAAAACTGTATCAATTGTTACATCAAATAGTGGTGGAGACTCCATTGCTAACTCTTCCAGACTGGGTTTGTGTTTTATTTATAACATGTTCTTACTTATTGACTGTTTTTATTGTTTCTTGCATTTTTAAATGTAATTATTGTTTCAGTTACTCGGACAGCATTGAGGTCTTCAAGCGAGGAGTTGGACTCAACTGGCCGTAAGTTTAGCTCAAGTTTACAGCCTCACTTGAATGCAGCAAGCACTATAATGGATGAGCCTGGAAATTCACAGCAAATAAGTGATTCCAGTGATGACAGTGATGTACCACTTTCTGTTATTCAAAAGAATACTCAGAGGCAAGGTTGGTTAACAAAAATACTTATCATAACTTTTTTTTAAACCAGCTGTTGTGAATTATATTGAACATCAGTTCTGTTCTGTATTATCTATTGTATTTCTTGTTTATTCTCAGCCTCTACAACAGCATTGAGGTGTTCAAGCAAACGGTTGGATTCAACTGGACGCAAGTCTGGCTCAGGTTTACAAACTGACGTGAATGCAGTAAACACTTTTATGGATGAGAATGGGAATATACCACTTGTAATTCAAAAGAATACTCAGAGACAAGGTTGGTTAACAAAAATATCTTTTGTAACTTTTTATTGGTTTACATTACATTACACACTTAGTTCATGGGTTGACACTTGCATTTCATGTTCTCTTCCTTTTTTATTCCAGTTTCTCAGCGTGCCTCTCAGTCTGCCTCAGGATCTGTCTCTCGACGTGAAAAAACCAATAATAGTGCCAGAGTGTCAGTTGCTAAAAAAAAGAGGACATCTTCTAAACAAGGTTGGTTTCTAATAATGATGTGGTAATTCAATGTATCGTATTCTCACCGCTCAGAACAATTACATTTCTGGGTTTTTATTTTTAGTTGCTCGGGCAGCAAGACCTTCAAGACAAGCAACAACTTCAGTAGACGAAGACTTGGAAGGAACTGGTCATTCTTTAGTCGAAGATGCTGATGTATCAGCTTCTGATGAAGAGCCACCTGCTTGGCGCCTTGGTGATTTGGAGGAGATCCCATTACCAGACGAGGCACTTTTTTCCATACCACTTGATCAGAAGTCTCCTGTGGAATACTTCAATTACTATTTTGACGATGATCTGATAGATCTCATAGTACGAAAAACTAACTTATACAGTACTCAAGAGACATCTAAGTGCCTGAATGTAACAAAAGAAGACATACGAGCTTTTCTTGGGGTGGCTATATACACAGGCATATGTAATTTACCTGCCATCACAGACTATTGGTCTGCTTCAACTTTAGTAAGTCAGGTTTCAGAAGTCATGACCAGGAAAAGGTATCAGGATATACATCGATACATACATTTTCACAACAATGAGGAACACGGCGATGATAAACTCCTGAAGGTGAGGCCTCTTCTTGACCACATTCGCAAAAAGTGCCAGTTGTTAGAAAAGGAAACCAAACTTAGTGTCGATGAAAGGATGCAGGGATACAAAGGCACTAGAGCCGGGAACATTCGCCAATACCTGCCTGATAAGCCAAGCAACAAATGGGGCTTTAAAATCTTCGTGTTGGCTGGTAAATCTGGGATGACTTACAACTTCATTCCTTATTGTGGTGCTGATACCTTTGCCCTAGAGCAACTCACTGCAGATGAAAAATCACTAGGTGTTGGTGCAAGTGCTGTGATTTCGCTCTGTAAAATCATAGAAGATCCCGAACAAACAACAGTTACATTTGATAACTGGTACACAGGACTTCCTCTCATTCATCACCTCAAGACTAAAATGAAGATCCACTCCATTGGGACCATTAAAAAAAGTAGAGCAGGTGGATGCCCTTTGATGGATGCTAAAGAAATGTTGAAGAAACCCAGAGGATCTTACGAGAGTCATTTAAACTCTGAAGACATTATTGTGGTGCAATGGCTGGACAACAAACCGGTTTGTGTGGCGAGCAGTTTCGCAGGCATTGAACCTCTTAGTACCATCAAGCGTTACTCCAAGGAAGCCAGAGCTAAAGTAGACGTTCCATGTCCTCGTGCCATCAAGATTTATAACAGCACTATGGGAGGCGTTGACTTGAGTGACATGTTCATGGCCTTGTACAAAATTCCTTCTAGAGCCAGGAGATGGTACTTTTCCCTGTTTGTTTATTGCATTGAATTGGCTCTCACAAATTCATGGCTCATGTACCAGAGAGATTGTGAAGTTCTCAAGAAACCTTTGGAATTCAAGACATCAAAACACTTCCGTCTTGCTGTCAGTAAAGGTCTGACTACTGGACCTCAGCGAGGCAAAGGAAGACCATCTTTGAACAATTCCCTTACCAAAAGAAGAATCAAGCGTCCAATGGTGCCAAGACCGCATGACCACTTGAGGCTTGATGACTTCAACCACTGGCCTAATACTTCTACAAAGGGAAGGTGCAAATATTGTAAAAAGGGCTATTCAAGAATAATGTGCACAAAATGTGAAGTCAATCTGTGCTTGGTGCCGGACAGAAATTGCTTCATCCAGTTCCATTCAGATAAGTCCCTCAAGACTGCCAGTGTTCTTCCAAGGGAGAGGGAGAGTGATGATGAAGACGATCCTTCTATTTCAGACGGTTCTGATTGTGATATGTTTGATGAATAGTTTTATATATACTGTGCTACTTACTCGATTAGTTATATGCTAGCCTATATTTCTTCATGTCTCTAGAATTGATAGAGATTTTAGTGTGGTAGTTGAAATTATGTCTACCCTTATATGTTCATAAGAGGTTTTCTCGCTCTTGCTAGTCACTGCCCCAATGCAAATATATCTTCGGTTGTGATGCGTACTTTGTTACCATTTGTTACAACGTTTGTAATGTTGTACTTGCTTGTCACAATTCAAATATTGATTTCAACTTCGGATGCATAGTTTGTTTCTTTGAATTATTTGTAGAAAATTTCTTTCACTCAATGTTGTACTTGAATTGTACAATTCTTCTAGCCACTTACCTAGAATAATTATTTATTTAAATACTATAAAGATTTTAATGTGTCTGTTGTCAATGATGTACTTCAAGAGTTATATTCTGTATTTCTACAAATTTTGCATGCATAGTTTGTTTCTATGAATTTGTAGTCAATGTTGTACTTGAACTGAACAAAACTTGTAGCCACTGAGCTAGCATAAATATTTATTTAAATTCTATGAACATTTTAATTTGTCTGTTTGTTGTCAATGATGTACTTCAAGACTTATATTCTATATTTCTACAAGTTTGTTATTATTATAATTATAACTTAAACATACTGGCAACTTGTGCAAAATCTCTCCCTTCTCTGGGGTACTCCTATTTACAATTATTTACAATATTTATTATTTATTGTTCTTCACCCCACCTTTTGGCTCTTGCTCCTGAAAAATTTAAAAACTAAGTAAAGAACTTTTTTAATTTACGCAACAGGATAGTTCAGGAGATGTATGTAAAATTATACCTCTTCATTTGCACCACTACGGAACTCATCCTCCTGTGGCTCCAGCAGAGTGATTAGTGAGTTGTGTCCAGTTGGTACCTGAAATAACAAAAGACGTATTCATGCTTCCTCGTAAAAACAATACAGCTGACACGTAACCGTTAACTGTGTTTATAAACTTACAACAATGACACTCCTTTCTCTGATCATGTGCTGCAGCAGATCTTGTATGTCCTCCTGCCCCCTAGCCAAAGTTGAATAGTGCGTCTGTAACAAATGGACACGAGCACAGAAACATGAAGCATGGGTTGTCGCAACTGTTCGAGAAGGTAATTTGAGCTCTACAGACAACTGATACTGCACAGGATGCAACACGTCCATCCAAGATGCAATGGCGCGTTATGTCGTAGCTTGTCTCGGTCAGCGCCTACTGAGTAGCCAACCCCTCCACTAGCCGTGAACCTGGGGGCTGAAGCCGCCGAATGGGTTGCCTACCTCGCAGGCGCTGACGTCTGGGTCGTCGGACGCATGAGAGTTGTACGTACCTCCATAGCTGTCCAGCGGTGCTCCCACACAATGGGGTCCCACACCACACTGGGAACCGCCCGCAGTGGCACCGGACCCGCCAGATGCATCCCTTCGGCTGGAGGCAGGTCGGAGAGGGCTGCTGGAGGCTGGTCGGAGGGCGCTCCTGGAGGCTGGGCCGGAGGCTGGGCCGGAGGCTGGCCTGGAGGCTGGGCCGGAGGCTGGGCCGGAGGCTGGGCTGGGGCTGGAGGGTCGGAGGGGGCTGCTGGGGCTGCTCCCGCTGCAGTTGGCACGGCGGTGCCTCGACGTCGGAAAACCCGCGCCGCCGCACGTCCCACACGGCAACATATGTTGTTGCATTTCTTTTCACCTGTAACAAAATTGCATTGGTAAGCAAACGAGACCTGGCGAAAGTTAGTCGTCTTTTTCCATAGAGGCCCGCACCTTGTTGCCAAATTAGTGGGCAACCCTCTGGACACTTGTGCATAATTTTCACCGACTTATTTGGCAGCACTAGGCAGGCCCGCGACAGGCGGTTCGGTTAGTTTCCGACCTCTATGGAGCAGTTTCAGGCGTGCGAAGAGAGCCACTTACGTGTTTGGATGCACACGTGTGGCGGCTCGTCCTGCATCTTCTTCTTCTTCGGCGACTTGATCAAGCGCCGCCACAAAAACCCAACGACCCCAAGCACCATACGCGCTCGCGCGTCAGGTTGGTCGTCTCAACAGTCGAGTCGGCGCCCTCGCGAAAACATCGCCGCGCAAGAATGCTACCCCCGCAGAGATGCGAAACGGGCAGGCAACTCATGCCATGCCGGCCATGCCCCACCGGCGCCCCCCGCCCCCTCCGCGCCGCAGCCAGGGGCAGGGGCAAGGTAGGCCACCGCCCTCACTTCAGTGTGCAGCGGGACTGGCTGGTGGCCTACGCGGCAGGCGCTAGGGCCTACCCTCCCAGTGGCGCACACGTCGTGAGGCGGTCGGCCCACCATTGAACCTGAAGGGCAACGCACCTTCCGCTCCCTTGTAGCGTTCGAAATACGAAAGCGTTGGGTTCGAGCCAAAAGGGGAAAGACGAGTACCGGTTTGAAAACATTTGACTATGGAAAATGGCGCGATTAGGTCGTTTATTTGCACGAAAAGGACTCAATGGAAACTGAAAAGCTACAATCTGAAAGTCCCTTACCATTTACAGGCATCAATAACATAAATCCGTGACTTTGATAATTTTTTTTTCCGGGAAGTGCCAGTGTTGCCATTTGGCAACAACTAATAATTGGCCCTAGAAGCGCAGTTTATGATGCAAACCGAATAGAGTTAGGCCTTTACTGCAGTGTAGACTGCCCCTCAGGCAACAAAAAAGGTTTCCGAAAAAAAAATGAACCTTTCATGTTGATTTTTCACATATAAATGTTTTTTAAAAAAACGCGGTTTTTAGTACAAAAACGAGTACCTAGTGCAAAGACATGATCAACTACAATCAAGAAACATACGACCCAACAACGTAAGGTCAAAGCACAATCGTTGGAAAAAAAATTGTGCCCCCTAAAAAGGTAAAAAGAGGAAAACTGGAAACCAGGGAACTACCACTGTTGCCATATGGCAACAACCCACAAATTCGTGCTGCGGTGTCCGGTAAAGTTGTGATTGGTATTTTTGGGTTTAGGTAGACCCAAAGAGTTAAGAATTCACCAAAAATTTTTTTTTTTGCCATTCGGGAACAGTGCGGTAGTTACAGGGTTAAGCATTTTAAAACAATATGCCTTCTTCATACCTGGCTGGCGCAGGCGCAGGCGTGGGGACGGGCTTAGGCGTGGGGTCGGGGACGGGAACGGGCGCGGGGGTAAGAGTAGGCGCTGCCCGGCTGAAAAGGGAGAGATAAGACGTGGAATGCCTTTACAGCGTGTTGGATGAAACAGTGCAGGTTCTTGTACGTGCCTGAGAGCTATAAAGGCATCCAGCCTTTCCTCCATCCTGTCTTGCCTTCGCTGCAGGGCCCCAAGATTCGACGTGACGACCTGCAGTTCGCCACGAAGGTCGCGCAGCCCCTCACGCAAGCTCTCCCTTCGCGGGCCACAGAAAAAGTCCCTGCAAAATATAAATTGATTGTAGTTTTATACAGTAAGCAGTGTTGCCAGAAAGTTGGCAGAAAACCGCCAAAACACACAGGTGTGCGACGGGCTGGTATTTCCTCCTGCCTACCAGGCAACTTTGCGCCACAGCTGTTGTGTAGTTGCCTCGTAGGCAGGAGGAGATGCAGCCCATCGCACACCTGTGTGTTTGGGCGGTTTTTTGCCCACTTTTCTGGCAACACTGACAGTAAGGTTCAGGAACCAGAAGACAGCCCATAATCACCTCATCCTGGGCAGAGCCCCGCTATGGCTGGGAGGGGCCAACGCCGGGGCAGGCGGAGAGGCGGGAAGCGGCAGCGCCCCGAGCACCGCTGTTGGCGCCGGAGCCTCACCATCCTCCTCCTCCTCCGTTATGAAGTGGAAGCTGGACAATTACGGTGTCAGCTGGTAATATTACCTCGGTGGACAGCCAGGCTATCAGCTTCGCGCGGACGTACTGCAGACTAATGCGAAGAGTTGTTTCCATCCCTCTGCCTTTCGCGCACCTATTGGGACCCCCAATTAGTGCGAGAGAGACAGGACAATGAAAACGACTCTCGGAATCAGTCTGCTGTTTCTCTGGCGGCTGGCGAGCGATTCAAAAGATCGGTTTCGCTCTCTCTCTCCCTCTCTTTTTCATTTTGTGTATAAAAAAAAGATAATAATAAGAATGAAATGTTAGAGGGCGGGGATGTTGACTGTGGGGCTCTCTCTTAGCCCTTTTATGTAAACCCCTTAAGAAACAATAAATATCTCTCTCTCTCTCTCTCTCTCTCTCTCTCTCTCTCTCTCTCTCTCTCTCTCTCTCTCTCTCTCTCTCTCTCTCTCTCTCTCTCTCTCCCTCTCTCTCTCTCTCACCCTTATGCCTTATGGAGAGCACCACAAGTGCGACAGAGACAGAGCGACGAAACGACTCTTTTGAATCGCTCGGCTGCGCGGTGATACGCCTTGCCTCCAGTTTAGCGTAGTGGACAGTGGATAGTGGACGGTTGGTGCTGGGTTACAAGGTGCTGACTGCCTGTGACGTTGCCAAACTCGTGTCTTGTTTATTCGTTTCTGGATTGAACAAACGAATCTCTCGCACCTCATTTCACTAAATAGTTATAAATATGGCATTCGAGCAAGTCATTGAGTGAATTTAGCAAATATACGATGATTTAGAGTTGATTGCGAATCACGAGCCTAGCAGACGACGTACTTAATGGCAATGCTGCACGAGTCCGCGCCTTACCAACCGTCCACTACGCTAAGTCTATGCGAGAACGTACCTCAGGCCTCTAGAGCCGCGCCCCGACAATGAGGGACGCGGCGTAGAGGCTCTGCAGGATGGCGTGGGTGGCGTTGCCGTCCACGTGGAGGGCACGCCTGGCGGCAGCGCCGCGAGGAAGGCCTCCGAGGGCTTCAGGGGCAGAACCTCCGTCGACGCACTACAAAATGTAAAGCATGCTCCATAGATTTTGCACCGACCACTGGTGAAACAAAGGCATAAAACCTATGCCCTTACAGGGCGTAAACGGTTCACGCCCTTGAAGAGCGTGAAAACTGTTTATGGCCTTAAAGGCGTAGTTTTTATGCCTTTGTTGTATTAGTGGCGACGGAACAAACTCCTGAAAGTTTATTTTCCCTCCAAATGCTGTCTGCACCTCCCGAGAGCAGGACGCGGCCCACCTAGAGGCCGTACCCAAAGAGAAACAGGACGTGGATTCAACGTTGAATCGACGTAGATACGTTGACTTTTCGTAGACGTAGATTTGTCCACCACATGTCAACTAGTTTTCAACCTTTTTTTAAAACTGGACAGCAACATTTCGGATAATCAACCTGGATATTAAATGTTCCATTTGTTGATAACTTTTATTTTTGTGCTGTAATTGTTGTGTATGTAATGAAGTAGTGGAAGTAACGTTTATTCGACGTAACGTCGACGGAACAGTGTCACGGCAGGGGATACGCGGAAAGGTTTTTTCTAGGTAGAGGAAGATTTTTGTTAAAGAAAAAACCCTTTAAAGTTACTAACTAACATAAGAGAAAAGTCAACGACACAAAAAACGCATAAAAAAAATTGAGGGACCGTCCTTAAAAAATATGTTTTTTACAAATCCGACTGTTGAAAACGAAAGAGGAAGGTGCAATAAATCGGCCCCTACCCCGAAATAATGTTTTCAAAAACATTTAACTTGGTTGAGAGCATTTTAAACAAAATGCTCATTGTTTCGGGACCGGCCCCGAATTTTTGAACAGGTTTTGTGAGGTTCCCTTTCGTCCGATTGAATTCAAATTTGGAAGGTGTGCATGTTTCAACTCAATTGAACATTTGTCAAAAATTGGGCCCGATCTGTGCAACCGTTCTAGTGCTAGGGCCGAAGTGCAATTTCTGTTTTGGGACTTCTTCCCGAGGTGGTTCGCTGCGACCTACCCCGGCCTTGATCGCCAACTTGGGTGATTTTTTGCATTCACGATTTTGAAGACGCGCTTTAAGTTTCACGCGTAGAAGAGGGATGGCATGGACAATTGGTACCCTGTCTACACGTCACCCAGTAAGTCGAACCGAAAACTTGTGGATTGTACAAAAATAATGCAAAAATAACAAGTACGGTCGTCTGCACACTTCTCCGACATCCCGCCTTTTTTCGGCCAAGCCCATTGGCCGGACTAGTCATGTGACAGGGCAGTTGTTTTAGCGCGGAAATTCAAAAGTAGCAGGAACGGTTTTTAGGTTTAATTTCACTTTTGATCGATTGAGCGCTCATGCAAAACGCGCCAAGATGGCATTGAAAGTTTCTTAAATGCACAATTTCCCATTCTGTGCATTTCCTTTTAGGGATAAAATGATAGAACGATACGTGCAAAACTGACTGTTCAAATTCGGCGCCAGCAGCTTGTCGTTTTGCCAACTATGAAAGCGAAAGATGCAAAATAAACCAATAAACCAGGTAACTTGTGTGGTGAAAATTGTTTTTATAAGACTTGCGAACATTGTTTTTATTGTTTTTTGTTATAAATCAACCGCTAGCGTGTAAAATAATCTACCAAACTTGGGTGATATTTTGTTTTTGTGTTGGTACTTCTGCACCCTAGCATCGAAGGGCCGAGAAGCATCCAGAGAGCTGGAACGGGCGACGGCCGGCGGCACGGCGGCCTTGGCGGCGGTAAAGTCCGCAGTCAGCGATTTACACTGCGTTTCCTAATATCTCCCAGCAATAATGGATCGCAAGGTAATGTAGACGTGATTTTGTGTCTGTGTTGTCTTAAACGACTCCTTGGTTTTGAGTTGCGTGTGGGAATGGCGCACGGTGAGGTTACGGCAGTCCAAAGCGAGCCTAGTTTTATTCTCGAAATAATCTAACAAACGTTGTGCCAGTCAGTGTTTATGGCGTGCCTTGATTTTCGTAAGCGAAGGCTCATCCATTTTGCATTGAGTTTATCATAACCTTACTCGGAGCCGCGTTAACAAACCGGGCTTTGCCCGGCACACAGTGGGGCAGAAGACCGTTGAGGCGGCCAAAATCTCGGACACATTTTGAGCCCCAGTGTCGCTAAATGGGACTCAAATGGAACGTGTGACCCCACCAATGGATTCCTCGGTTGGAGAGAAATTTATTGGTAGCGTCACACGTTCGATTCACGTTGCATTTGGCGACTCTGAAGCTCTAAACGCGTTTGGCCGCCTCGACGGTCTTCTGGCCCACTGTGCGGCAGGCCCGGCGGCCCACCAGGCCCACCTGTTGTGCTGCATTGTACAGCATTGCTGCTGAAAGTTGGGACAGCAATCTGTACTTTTGTGCAAAGTAATTTTTGATCATTGTATTTTATCTTGTGTACCAGCAACCAAAAAGGAAGGCTGAGCGCATAGCTCGAAGAGAAGGTGCTCTCAGAATCCGACAAGCTGAGATGGTGCTGTCTCGTAACCAAGAAGTAGACAACAGCAGTGAGAGTGCTGGAGAAATGAGTGACTCCAGTCAAAACTCAAGTGACAGTGCAGATGTGCTGCACCAAATGAATGAAAGAGAAGAGGACATGGATCGAGATCATCCTCAAGGCCAGGCCGCTGTTATAGATCCTGCAGCGGGTGGACAACGGGTAGCTGGTGAGATAGCAGCAGGTGGAGAAGAGGCTGCTGGTGGACAAGACAGTGACGAGCAGAGCAGTGATGGGGATAGCCCAGGTGAAAGTGACAGTGTAACCAACAGTGATAGTTCTTCAGACAATGAGGAGAACATTGATGCTGGTGGCAATGTGGTTGAAGACGTTCCCCAACTTGGTGATCCCCATGAGTATGTGCGCCAACAGTTGTTAGAGTGGGCTCTTGATGGTGGCGTATCTATGAGTAAAGTAGATAATCTCTTAAAAAGGTTAAAAGTGGTGCACCCAAGGTTTGCCCCTTAGTTACAAAACTTTAGTGCAGACACCTAAAACAATAGAAGTGGTAAATTGTACGAATGGTGAAATGTGGTACTTTGGTATTACACCTCACCTTCAAAGATTGCTATCTCAAGAGTATTTTCTGAGTCATAATAATGTACAAATTGATGTAAATATTGACTCTTTACCCATTTTTAATAATTCAAAAACTAATTTTATTCCTATTTTAGGCAGGTTAGTAGATTGTCAGGAAATATTTATTGCTGGCATTTTTTGTGGAGATGGGTCAGATCCTAAAGATTTGCATCGTTTTTTTGAAGATTATGTGCAAGAAGTATGTGAACTTCAATCAAATGGGTTGATGTTTGAAAATGAGATGTACAACTTCAAAGTCCGAAACTATATTTTGGATCAAAAGGCAAGAGCCAGCGTTAAGTGTGTGAAAGGTGTTCGAGGCTACTTCTGTTGTGAAAAATGCACTGTGCGAGGTATTGATTTTATGAATCGAATCGAATGTGTCGAATCATAACTGTGAACTTCGCACTGATGAGAGCTTTAATGAGTTAGTTGCCATCTTTATGACACCAAAACATGAACATTACGATGATTTTGATAATGTTGATGAGCATATTATTGGAGTGTCGCCACTATTTGGTTGTGAACAGCAGCTTGTGTCGAAGTTTCGTTTGGACTCTATGCACCTTGTTTACAAAGGTGTCTTCTTGCGGTGGTTAGACTTTATTTGGAATGGCAAACTGCATTGCATGAGGCTCGGCAACGGGGAAAACGTCTTCGGGGGGTCGAAAGCGAGTCCGATCCAAATCTGAAGTCCAAATTGAGCTAGCTCGTCATCAGCTCTCAAAAAGACAGTAAATGTCATCCGATTTCATAGAGATAAAAAGTGGCCTAGCCAAATCTTGCAAATAAGACGCTCTCCAAATTTGAAAATGAACGTACGTAAACTTTCTATTTTACAGGGATCTCATTTTCTGAACATCAGACACTGAAATATTTCTGACGATTATATTTCTGATAACTAGCAGTTATCAGAAATCAGATCGACTTATCAGAAACGTCTCTTTTTCTGATGTCTCTATTCTGATAACCTATGAAAGAATCTGAAAACAAAACAGCCTGATAACCTATTTCTGATAAATAACTGATGTTATCAGAAAATACTCAAAATCTGATGTTTTGTTGTCAAGTTATCAGAAAATCGACCGTTTATCAGAAAACTTCTGAGTTGATTTACACCAGTGTTGTCGTCGCTGTCACTGCCCGAGGGGCTGCCCTGAGCGCTGCCCTGAGCGCTGCCGTCCCTGAGCGCGGCCCGCGGTCGCAGGTCCGAGCCGGCGCTACCGACCCCACCTCACACCACTTTTTGGCTCTGCGTATTCTTCGGAGATTTACCCGCCCAATGCCTCTCTCTGCTGGCCCGTCGCGCTAGGGCTCTGACTTTTACCCGGTAACCCGGGTTCCCCGGGTACCCACCAGACTGGCAGTGTCCGCACTTTGGCTGGCTGGCCCGGCTGGTGACCAGCCGGCCGCCGGCTGACTGGCGGGTGAGAGAGACAGACGCATGGTGTCTCGTGCCGGTGCGAGCGGGACAGAGCCAGGTTCAGCCAGTGGCCGGCTGGTCCACCAGCCGGGCCAGCCAGCCAAGATGCCAAAAGTTCGGACACTGCCGCCTGGGTAAGAACCGGGTCACCACGGCCCAGGGCACGTCGGCCCTGATGACGCGCACCTTGCAGCCGTCCAGGCGCAGCTGTGCCTTGCGGAGAACAGAGCCGTGGAGCCAGACCCCGCTCATGACGAGGAGGCTTGCTGGCACCAGGGCGCGAGCCAAGGTCGCGGACGAGGACGAGGTCGAGGCGCAACCTCCACAGCGCAGCCGTGCCGGAAGCAGCGCGGGAGGTCGTCGTCAACGACCTGGTCGCCACGCGTCACCGGCTCTACCGCATCAACCGCACGGACACCGAGCTGTGCCCCACGCGCAAGGTCCCCGACGTGCTGGCGCACAGGCTGACGTGCCGCCGGAACACCAGGTCCATGTGGGCGTAACTGTGGGGCGTCCTGGAAAGGACTCTCGGACGTGGCCCCACGCCCGCGATCGAGGGGGAAACAACTCAAAAATTTTGTGTACGTTTCACGAAATTTTTCGAAATTTTTCGAAATTTTTCGAATTTTTAGAAATTTTTTGTAATTGTTTAAAATTGATAAATTTTTTAAAATTGCCGAAATTTTTTGAAATTTTTCATAATTTTTTGAAATTTTTCAATTTTTTGAAATTTTTCAAATTTTTTGAAATTTTTCAAATTTTTTTGAAATTTTTCAAATTAAAAAAAAATTTAAATTTTTTCTCAAAATTTCAACAATTTTTTAAAATTTTTCAGTTAATTCGTTTGTGTTTTTTGTGACAACCGTGACAACTAACCGCCACTGCCTGATGCATTCGAACTATGATAAAACATCGTTTCTAATAGACACAACTGCCACGGGCGGCCACGGGCCAGTCCTGATGTCGTCCTTTTCATTTATCTTCACCTTCACTGAAGGGAGGTTTGTTGTTCGCTGTGTCGTCAGCTGTCATCCGTCGCGTCGTCTGTTCTCCCGTCCTCCCCTCCCTCCCTCCCCTTCCTACCCACCTATCTCTGCCCTCCCCTCCCCAGTTAAGTGGACGAGTGGACATGGACAGCGTGTATACCTAAACCTCATGAACAAATGCTCCCATTATTTCTAAGTATACTACATTTAGTCAGTTATCTAATCAACCGGTTCTAAGTACGAATCTGACCGGGATTTCAACATGTCGCCAGATTTCAACATGTTCATGTTTGTCGTGCTTTGGCCCGTCGTCGTTCTGCACACCAAACCCTGCGTTTTCAGGCTGTCGTATTTTTCTGATCTGAACCGGTAAGCCGTATTGGAGGGGCACTGCGCAACGCACTTGCTTTGAAAATGACTGCTGTAATATTTTATGTTAGATATTTATGCGCACACCAGTGCATGTTTAGTTTGACTATTTTCGGAACGCATGTGTGCAATATCATTCATCCTCAGCACTTCATTTCTGGACTGTTAAGCCCCATGCTAGATGCAAACAAGGATGTTGTATTTCTTGGATGCAAAGCTATGGTTTGGGGAAAGGCAGATCCATGAACGTGTCACATGCCATTGTCTTCTTGGAGTGTTATTCTCATCTTCAAATTTACTTAAGAAGGATGCACATGTGTTCTTGTTGACACACTGCGAAGCCAATTATTATTATGAATGCATCGCAATGCATCCACTTCATATAGATCTTTAGGTTCCAGTTTCTCTTAATGTATTGGAATCTAAAATTTACAATTTAATGCACTCAGCTTATGCTTGCATTTGCCATATATTTTCGTGAAGAATTTTGTTAGAATGTTATTTTAACTGCCATATTTGTGTTTTGTCACAGGAACTGGAAAGCAGCATTACAAAATGTTGGCTTTGGAAACTTTACTAAGAATTGGTCGCAGCAGCACTGCTCCTCAAGGTGGGCCAACATGTTCACATTGAGATGTCTACATCTGCGATTAAGAGTACCACCGACAAGCCGCCTGCATAACCGCTTCCAAAGGTAATGAAAATATCTCAGAGAATATAGTATAACAGGGCAAAGACATTGTATCATTTATTCCCTCCGTGATTCCCTAAAAATAACTTTCTTATGAACTTATAATGGCACGGTAAAGTAAATCTACAATATGTAAGGAAACAGAAACAAAGTGTCATCATAGTTCATGGCTTTTTGGCCCGTCCCGTATTATTTATAAAATAAATACGGAGGACGGGCATATAGTCTGATGCTTGCTGTGCGTCCGTTCGTCCGTTCGTCCGTCCGTCCGTCCGTCCGTCCGTCCGAGGACTTCCCGTTGTCCGATCTTCACCAAATTTGGTATTCAGCCTCCTTGGGTGACCCTAAGAACCGCTCGGTGGCAGCAAATCCGATCCGAGCCCCGGGGGCGCTGCTGCAGGTGCATCATGGTCTACATGGGGTGCATGAGGATTTCGGCAACGGGTACAGCTAGAAGGGCATGTAGGGGTATTTTTGGAATCGGGGCGACGAGACAAAGCCAACGGTGCTAATTTCGAGCAAAGCGGAGAAGTTTGGACCCGGGTTCAAATCCCGGTGGGGTATATTACGACTAAATTTTTATTTCAAGTTTTCTTTTGTTTCATAGGTTTTTGATGGTGCTGATGACGAAAATAACGTCCATTTTGACCCAGACCCACGTTAAAAGCCTGTAAGAGTTAACCATTGGCGACATTCGTGAAATTTAAAATGTACGGGACGGGCCAAAGTTGCCGATTTGTATCGCCACTTTTCCTGTTATTTTTTTTGTTTTCATTTATTGTTTATATACATCACCCTAAATTGAAGTCCTTCTAATTTTATTTTCATAGTACAAAATAATACATTTATTTATTATTTGTCTTTCAGTTTCTGGTGATGCTGTAGGGAGTTGGATCTTAATTCTTAACCTTCAGATGTTTCCCTTAATCCTTGGCTAAAGAGGAGTGTGATTAGGAGATTAATTTCTTATGCTGAATGTACCATTGTATTTGGCATAAAAAAACAAACTTTGTTTTGTAAGAGGAAATTTTTGTCTCGTGTTTTCAAATTCACATTTGATGTGTTTGTGTTTCAGTTTCTGGTGTTCCAGGATGTCGTCGGTTTTAATCACTCGAATAACTGGTAGTCCTGGCCTGAGAGGAGAGCGGATTTGTTACTGATCTTTCCTATGTGAGTAGTTTGAACTTTTCATGGCCCATTTATTTCATACAACTAACAAACCATCATCTGTAGAAATACTTAATGTTAACAGGCTTTGGTTTATAATCATTGGTTGCATCTGAACAAATCACCCTCTTCTGAACATTAATATACTTTGGTTTTAAACAATGGGTTACATCTAAATCATAACACGAGCCTATTTGTGCTCACCGTAGCACAAATTGTGACTTCAATAATACTTAAAGTAAAATAGAAATAAATTTTAATTATTTTATTTTTTTACTTTGGCTTGTAATAAAGCTAGTTCACCATTTGGTGAGAGTTTGCCTCTGCAATCAATAGGTTTTAAACTTTCATTAAAATAAACATTTAGTAAGTTCCTACTACTAATAAACGAGAGACTTTCTAAATGGACTCTGTAGAATATCATCAGACATCACAGAGGCAAAAATTAATAAATGCTATATGCACATTATGCATGGGTTAATCTAACATCATAAAATATAAATCTATATCACAAACTCTTAAGGTTCCCTATCAGTTACTGATAAACCTTACTACCTCCTGCTCAAGTGTAAGGTTTCCTCGGACAACCTGTGGAGGTGGGAGTGAATAGCGATACTGCTCAATTTCAATCATATTTGAATTGTTTCTCCTATATCTTGTTAGTGACCCACCAGGGGATAATTTGAAGAAAGTGCAAATGCAGCCCAGCCCTCTGCGCCTTGCTCCAGTTGGTAAAGAAACTGGGGCAGTTGGTTATGAATACACTTTCTCTCTTCCTGCTCCAGTTAGGTATTTGAACATGAGGACTCTGCCTACAATCACTCCATGTTGATCATCTTGCCAGGCACACCACTCTCCAGTTCCAATTTGAGCACCACGGGTAACCGTTGAAGTAGTTTTCCTGCTTTTACTTCTAATGTTTTCAGATTGCTGGACACGTAGCAAGCGATCAGAGCTGAGTTTCTCTTTGCCTGTAGCAAGCAGCCAGCACAGTGTCGACTTCCGGATGGGCACCTTGATACCGCTCTTTTTGGTGTAATACACCCAAGGGCTGTCTGGAGCAAAATTCTCCACTTCAGCACTCTGATCCTGTCGTATTCTCTCCTGAACAGCCAACAGGGCAACATCATCGGGGTCAAACTCTGGAACGTCTGCAGGAGTAACCACATCAGGTTCTTCGACGTCTCCATCATCTTCATCTTCCACAGTGTCTCTTGTATGCATCAGCAGGACCTGCACTGGGCATGCTATTTCATCATCTTCCTGCAATTACATAAACAATTAGGAAATTAGCACTGCTACACTGTTATATGTGTGCTCTTTTTCCTTTTTCCACTTAAAATTATGAACAATGTTATGTATTTTCTTTTTGAATAGGAACCACAATGAACTCATTAGGAATTATCAACTCCTCTCATTTCCACTCATTCGCTTTCTGTTAGAAATGAAGAACAAATATTGGTTTCCAACCTCATCAATCAATGCCAACTCTGTTTATTCAGCAGAGCAATGCTAAGAGGAAAAGAAAAAAGAGTGGTGCATGCCTACAAGTTCAACAGTTTAGAGCAGAGCTGCGTTCTACAGACCACAAAATTGTATTGTTGAAAGGGGTCGGTAGTATGCATCTCTACTTCTAACTATAAGACTTAGGCATCCACTTATGTTGCCTTGTATCTCAATAAACCTAACAGAATTAAGACAGCTCTTGGCATTCATTGATGAGGTTCACCTAAAGAACACAAAGATGCAACTAAGTTTTGCTCAAGGAACAAATTTACTGTCTCGAACAAAGTGAGTGAGTGTGCGATGAGTCTGATAAGTTCCTTGTGGTAGTGCCAGATGTTTTATTTTTTTTAAGGGGGGATTCTAGTGTAGCGGGGTCAAAAGAAGGGTGTTTTGGGGATTTTTTTTTAAAAAAAAACTAAAGCTTCACTCTAAAATCCGAAGACAGGGTTGAATTTGTGGTTCTTTAATCACTTCAGAAAAAAAAAAATTATGGTGATAAATTGAAAAATGTTGCTGCACGGTCCGCTGCAAAATGGCATGTTTTGCGTGCAGTGCCTGGACGGGCGTACAACTGGAGGGCGACTCGAACGCCTGAAACAGTCGTTCGAATTTTTTTTAGACTCATTAGGGATCGGTCCAGTATCTGAACTAGAATCTTCGAAAAATAATAACTTTTAGTATTTTTTTTGAGCAAGTTAAACTTTTAGTACCAAAATTTAGGCAAAATTTTCAAAGTTTTGATTTTTTTTTCTATGAAGGGATACTCCGATCCCGGATCTTCTAGTTCAGATTATGGCTACTAGTGTCGGGAACATTCACAAAAATTTTTAGCTCGATCGGATCAACCGTTTGGGCTGTAAGTGTACGCCCGTCCAGGCACTCCAGGCCATTTTGCAGCGGACCGTGCAGCAACATTTTTCACTCTATCACCACAATTTTTTTTTTCTGAAGTGATTAAAGAACCACAAATTTAACCCTGTCTTCGGATTTTAGAGTGAAGCTTTAGTTTTTTTTAAAAAAAAACAACCCAAAAACACCCTTCTTTTGACCCCGCTACACTAGGATCCCCCCTTAAATTGGCATTTTTTATCTTACAATCAATTGTGAAGATTTGTGTAGATTTGTACATTTTAGGATAGCTAGGGCAGAGGTTTTGGCTTGTCTTAATTTTAACTCTTCAAATCAATTAAAATTGATTAAAATTATAAAAATCAATGGAACCTCTCTGCTGTCTTGAAACTTTTGTGGTGTAGACTGAGCATATGTGATGTCATATAACATCTTGGAAGTTTAATGACAGCTGTTTTAAAATCTAATATTTTGTCAAACTTACCTCAGAATGGATGGAAAATAATGCCGCCCACTCCTTTGCCTCACTCCTTGCTCTGTCTATGACCATCAAAATTTCTTCATCTGTAGGTAACTTAGTGTTGGCACGAACTCTCATCTTCTCTGCTGCATCAGTTATTTTCTTCTCATACCTAAATTTTTGAAATAATTTATCTTTTAGTCAACATGTAGAAGAAGAATTTTTGTTGTTTCTTTCATCTTTTGGCTTACCGTGGAAATGTAAATTTATCCCCAAGAACTTCAACAACATATGTTTGCAACTCAATGCGCCGAAGTCTGCCAATCATTTGCAATAAGTCAAAATTTATGACTGTTGCAAATACTGTTGTCAAAGATCTTGCAGCACGGAAAGCTGCTTCACATGCTTGGCTGCCTATTAGTTCAAAAATAAGATGTTCAGGGCATCCTTCATCCCGTAGTCTTCTTACTAGGTGTATGAGGGAATGGGCATTCAGCTCAATGCTCTCATAGGAGTTTTGAGTTATGAAATGCTCTTGCAGCGACATGCCATCATTAATTAAACTTCCCCGCCACAGTCGAAGGAAAAAAACAACTCTCCAGAGGATGAAAATGCGATCATCAACAAGAAGGTTCGGGTCCATGTAAGAATCTAACACATGTTGAGTGAGTGTTAGATACATCTCTGTTCCTTCTGCATCAGGCTGTTTACGCAACTCTTTAAGTACCCTCTCTGAAGTTATTTTTAGAACTGATGGGAAATTCATCTTGTCACGAGAGTCAATGTCGGTTCTTGTCAAGCCATGGTGGATTTTGTCCCTCGTGTCTATCAATGACTCCAAGTGCGTTACTGATGCCTGAGATTCACCAATGGTTATAATCCTGCCAGCTTTGCAATACCTTGTTCTTAGTTTTGTGCCAATGTGAGTCGTGTCCTGAAAACAACATTAAGTTTTGTCAGGCTGTTAAGCACAAGGGTTACTGTAAAAATGTGGTAATTTTTGCACTAACATTTTAATAATTTTAAATATAAATGAGTCTGTAAATTTTAGCCAGCAAGATACTCTTTGTGGGTATAATAAGATACCATTTTGAGCATGCTAAATATTTTTAATTTTAAAGAAATCTAATATATATATTTTAGCTAAATTACTTGCTTACCTGCACACACACAGTTTTTGGGTTTAGACTTTGACCAAACCACCCTTTCCAGCGGTTGTCCGGGTTGTCCTCATTTTCTTTTGAGTCAAATGATATTAGTTTCATTGCCCTCAGTAGCTTAGGATCTAATAAAAAAGACACCAAAATATCACTAATTTATTTACAACTCTGTGTGCAGGACAGGATTGCAACTACCAAAATGACTTAAGATGCTTACCACCATCGGACGAGAAGGCCAGGAGTGTGATGCCCACTCGCAGTGATTCTTTCTCCATGAACTGCCAGCGACGAAGGACAGAGTCTGCATCGAATTTATTGTCTGTGCCGAACAATCCCAGGCAAAACGCTGGACAGCCATCCTGCAATGGCTGTGCCATGAAGATGTATGCAATCTTTGCATGGGGATAGGTAAGAAACATTTTCTTAATAGTATCTTCACTAAGCGCCTGAAGGTGAGATGTTAGTTAAAAAAAAAAAAAAAAACTTAAATTATGAAACAAATTCACTAAGATGAAGTAGGGTAAGTGCTCAGCAGGCAAGGTTTCTTTTGGATGAGGATCTGTGCTGCAGCTAGTGTCCAATGGTGACTCCGGATAGATTTCAGTTTTGTCCCCAGCTGTACTTTGCTTGGGAAAAATAGAAATCTATCTGGAGTCTCTTTTTCACACTAACTCAGCGCAGAATTATGTCCAAATGGACACTTGACTTCTGGGAACTTGCGTAATTTGTCAAAGCACCAAATATTTAAAGTTTCCTTTGAAAGACAACTAGAAGATAGCCTCACCTTAAAGGGACTGGTGTCAGGAAGGCCATTTTGGTCCAACTCCCCAACAAGACCCACAATCCTGTTCGTCTTAGGATCATACACTATCCTCTGGATTATTCGGGTTCCGTCTTCACTTATTATGATAACCCTGGGTAAGTTGTTTCTGTCAAGGTATGCCCTAAGCTCATCAAAGCGAAGGACTCCTTCTTCCACTGGGTCCCTTACTTTGGCTACTAACTTTGAGACCATTGATGCAGTTGGTAATGATTTAACCAGGTTGCTCTGTATGACCTCAAACACCTCCTTGCCTCCTATCACGTACAAGTAGGTGCAAAAGAGTTTGAGGTCAGAGTTGTATCTGAAACAAAAGGGACGCAATATTAATAATACAGCAGACATCAAACGTTAATCTTTAAAGACACCCAAACACATTACATGATGTCCTGACCAATTTTTAATTATTTTTTTTTAAAGTTTCACTAAAGGGAGTCAAATTAGTCAGAATTTGCTGTGAAGCTCGAAGTTGTTCTCATGTTCACTCAAACACATGGACAACTACCGTAAAACCGGTACTGTTTCGTCGGATGTGGTTGTATTCGCGCGGCCAACTAGCTCATTCAAAAGTAGCGGGGCATGAAAAACTTGAAAATGACAAAGAAAGAAGACGCGAGTTTTTCCGGGGCGGCCAACTACGACAGCCTGCTGATACGAAACCTGCAGTACGTCAAGGGCCAGGACGTCCGCGCCAAGTACGCCATCGCGTCCGTCGCCGACCTGGTGCCCTCCGACACGGACTACACGGCCCAGGAGGCCGACGACGGCGTGGCCGGAGTGGCGGGGCTGGCTGCTGCCCTGTACGAGTCCGGCAGTCCGGCCCGGCAGCGGCGTGGTGGCGGGGCCGCGCTCCATGCACGCGCTGGCGCGGATGCCGCAGCTGCTCGTCCACCCCGTGCGCTGCCCTCCGACGTCCTGTCGCTCACGGCACCCGGGTCGTCTTGGGAGGGCATCACGGCAGCGCCGTCGACGGTCCGGCCGCAGGCCAACCCGGCCTTCGTCGTGGCCAAACCCGTGAGCGTGGGCGAGGAGCTGCCCAGCCCCGCGTCCCAGGCCCCTCTGACCGTCGCCTACCGGGCCTACTCGTAGCGGCGCGCGGGCCGCCCTCGAGGCCGCGGGCCTCGGACGACGACGGCCACCCCAGGCATTGCAGAGAGTTCGATGGGGCTGCTCTTCCCTTTGGCCCGAGTGTAGGCGCGGGGTTGCGGAGCGCGACCGGCCCGGGGAGCACCCTGTCTCCACTGCGGGAGGCTCGGGACAGCGGTGGCGCCAGCTCCTCGCGGCCAACGACGCCCCGTCGCACGGTGCGCAGCGGGGCTGACGACCACGACGATGGAGCGCCATCCGGCAGGCCGCTGCCCTGCGCGTAGCGGCTCCCAGCTCGGCCTCTGGCGCCTCACCCGGCCAGCAGCCACGTGGCTATGTCCACCAGCAGCCAGAAGGCGCGCAGCTCATGGTTGGACACCACGCCTGTGGACTAGTTGAAGGCGCGCCGCGGCGGGATGGGAGGCGGGCAGGCTCCGCTAGTCGGTGTAGGAGATGTTGCCCGCGCCCAGGACCAACTGCGGCACAGCCAAAGCAAGTACTTGACGGCGGCATTCAAGACGAGTTGTGTTGGTTCGTGCGCGGCCTGGCAGGAAAGTGCGTACGGTTTCGACGGGCCGCCTTTGGACCGCCTGCCCTCGATCCAGTGGCGCGTCGCCCGTCGAGGTCTGCAAGTAGTGAATGGACGCGGCCACGTCCTCGGCTCGCTGCGCTAGTGCGGTAGGGCGCCAGGTGGCGCACTGCGGGCCGATTCCGAACAGTGCTTTCGTCGCTCTGTCTCTCTCGGCGACAACGGCGCCGGGGAGGCCGAGGCGGGCCGAGGGCGGGCGGCGTCGGCGGGGTCCAGGGTCTGGGACACCGATCTGCACCGAACGCTCTGTCTTGGCTCAGCAGACTGATTGCAAGCCGGGTCGCTCCCATGAAAGAAATACTGTTGTGTTGTGCGTCACTTTTCACGGCCTTCCCTGCAGACGAGCAGCAGCGCGGCGCGACGACGGTCGCTGCCGACGTCACCGACGATGACGACGACGGAGTCAGGAGGAAGCTCACCTTCCTGGATCGGGTTCTGGGGCAGCAGCAAGATGTAACGGCGGCCGTCGTCCTGGCAATCACCGGGGCACGTGGTCGAGTGCACCCTGACAGCTACACGTAGTCCCGGGTGCTGACACTGTGAAGATGGCGTCGCGGTCGCCGCGCCCCGCCACCGCCGGCCAGGGCCAGGATGTGCTCAGTGGCCTGTCGGCGTCGTGGAGGCCGCGGCCGGGCAGCCCCGACTCGGACTTGGCGAGGGTCCGCGCGCGGCTGGCGGGGCGCGCGCGCCGGTGGCGACGAGACCCGCGCGAGGTCCGCGACCCCCTTGACGCGGAGCTGGCTGCGCTGCGACGCGACGACGGCGGGGGCCTTGAGGGCGGGCGAGTCGTTGACACGGTCACCGCCACGATGTGGCCCAGGCTCTGGAAGCTCTCGACGATCAGCATCTTCTGCGTCGGTGACGTCCTCGCGATAAGACAATCTGCCGCGAGGGGCGTGGATTCAGCAGTTTGCTGGGTGGGCAACCGTAAACTCTGTTGACGGCGGCTCACCTCCGGGAAGCGGTTATCAGTGCCACCAGCCTCTCCTTGGAGTAGTCCACGATCTCGAGGCCCGTCATGAGCAGCCTCCTCGGCGCGAATGTCCGAGACGCCCACCTTGCGGCTGCGGGCCACGACCGGGGTGATCTTCTGGTCCGCCGAGAAGACGCGTACCTGGCCCGGCAGAAATAAGAAATGATGGGATGCAGAAGCACAACATGAGACTAATACTGAAAGGGAAGGTCAATGAAGACCCCAAGAAAAACGTGATGCTTGTGAAGCGGAGAGATGCTGCAGCCAGAGGCTCTGATGACGTATTACATTGCCCAACTTGCAATGTATGCATTTCGAGGCATCAGCTAGCACTGCACATGAAGAAGGCTCACTCTATCAAGCCTGGACGGAACTGCCAGTCACAGGCCAAGGCATGTGAGCCAGTTGCCAAATCCCTTGAAAAAGACTTCAAAAAGCGAGTGATAGATACTATTCAAATTGGAAAAGAAAGACTGCAAATAAGAAGAGATCATTTAATAATAAGAAAAGGAGAAAAATTGTTTGCAGCACATAATTGGCCATAGAAACATGCCGCAACCGAATGAGGGAGTTGGCCAGACTTGTGATTGAGGCTCGAAAATTTGAACCAAAACTGCAAACCCTAGAAGAACTAATGGTGGCCCCAAAATATGACCTCATTGTGGTGGCCACAAAGGAACTATGTGAGTACGATAAAAGGTAGAGGATATTCAGTAAGGGCACCTTAGCTAAACAAATTGGACACTCCATCAACAGCTGTATTGGGATCCTAAGAGGGCAATACATACGTCAAGAAAATGAAGAGAAGCTAAGGCGGCTTCAGCACTTTGAAAGCTTGATGAAGGAGTGGAAGGATGACATATCGAGGCATGACCTTCGATCAATTTATATGAAGCGGCAGTCGAAACCGCTATGCTTCCCTCTGGCCAAAGATGTACATAACTTTGGAAATTTCCTGAAGAGAAGGATCATAGAGGCCACCAGAAATCTTGAAGAAGAAGTTAC
The DNA here is from genome assembly GCA_030522485.1 of Stenchaetothrips biformis. NCBI lineage: Eukaryota > Metazoa > Arthropoda > Insecta > Thysanoptera > Thripidae > Stenchaetothrips > Stenchaetothrips biformis. Next base: position 10,258,660 of record CM060102.1, read on the forward strand.
AGTAGACTCCTTCAAGATTCTGTGCGAGCTTGTTTACATTCAGGTGACAATGTTCAACCGGAGAAGGTCAGGAGAAGTTGAACACTTGCTACTAGAGACATATGTCAACAGGCTTCCGAATGATACTCATGAAGACATATTGGAAAAAATCTCCCAGTTAGAGCAAGCACTCATTCATGAACTAACTTTGGTAAAAACACCTGGGAAGCGTGGCAAAATAGTACCCATCCTGCTCACCAAACGTATGAAAACATCATTAGACTTACTCTGCAAAACAAGAGCACAGCTTCCAGAGTTGAACAACCAGTTTCTGTTCCCAGCGACGACAAAGCTCCAACATATCAATGGGTCCAGCATCTTCAGGAGAATGGCAAATGAAGCAGGGCTGGTGAAGCCAGAGTTTGTGAGATCCAGGAATCTGCGGACACATGTTGGAACAATGTCTCAAATTCTGAATTTGGGGAAGAGTGGACTCCGGATACTCTCAAAATTAATGGGCCACAGTGAGGCTGTACACGCCAAATTTTATGAGCTCCCAGAGGACACTCTTATGCTTGCAAAGGCATCCAAAGTTCTCTTAGCAATAGAGAGGGGAATTACGAAGTACAAGGGGATGTCTCTGGATGAGATTGAAATAAACCTTGATGAGGAACCAGAAGAGGACAACAACAATGAAGACGAAGAAGACGCATTTGATGAAAAGAATGAAGACGCATTTGATGTAGAGAAAGAGGATGCAGAAGATAAGAAGAAGGAAGAAAAGAAGAAAAGAAAAATAAAGCTCTCCAGTCAAGTCCCAAAACAAATAACCAATGATGAGCCCAAAGTACAGAAGTCCAACACCCAGCCTGAAGATCAGAAATCTGATGATGAACAGTTCGAAGATGACCCCAAAGTAAAGAAGTCCAGCAATCAGCCTGGAGATGATGAATCCGATGATGACCACTCTGACGATGAGCCCAAAGCAAAGAAGTCTAGGCCCCGTCTTGAAAGAAAACCCACTGCCAAGACCCAGCCTGAAGATCAGAAATCTGAAGATGATGAATCCGATGATGACCACTCTGACGATGAGCCCAAAGCAAAGAAGTCCAAGTCCCGTCTTGAAAGAAAACCCACTGCCAAGACCCAGCCTGAAGATCAGAAATCTGAAGATGATGAATCCGATGATGACCACTCTGACGATGAGCCCAAAGCAAAGAAGTCTAAGTCCCGTCTTGAAAGAAAACCCACTGCCAAGACCCAGCCTGAAGATCAGAAATCTGAAGATGATGACCAAAAGCCCAAAGCAAAGAAGTCTAAGGCCGGACTTAAAAGAAAACCCACTGGCAAGGGGCAGGTCCATGTTCCATGGAAGGAGAATCAATTACTTAAAATGGAAACATTTTTTATTGAAGAACTGAGCAGCGTGGGGGACTATGCTGGAAGCTCCAACCCCATCTGGCCCAAGCAACTAAAATGTCAGACATTCTTAAAGAAAGAAGGCATCATGGATCGGAATTGGCTCGATGTGAAGAACTGTATAGCTAATAAAATGAAAAAAATAATGAACAAAAAACCAACCATAGTCAAGAAGAAAGGGACGAAACAACTTAAGGCCAAACAGTAAACACTAGATCTTCTATCCAGTTATCTTCCGTCATTCTAAGACTAAATGTTAGATATTTGTGATTGGATATTCTGGGGCCTTAATCTCTGTGGCTCAAAGATTTTCTCTAAGCACGATTCAATTTTTACCCAATTGCAACCTAAATGTGTTCGGTTTCCTATACAACACTCATTGTCTTTCTGCCTATTCATGTAATTTTTAGACAACTTGCCTAGTTGATAGGAATGTTAAATTTTTAGGTGAGAACATAATACCATAATATTTATTCAATTTTTCCTTGTGGATCAGTTGGTTTTATTCCATGTATCATTACTTTTGACCTAAGAAGATAAAATATTCAGAAAACATGAAAAAACTTTCTTGTTGCACTTATATTTATTGTCTCTAGTATTTTGGAAATAGATATTAAGGAGTGTGTGAACCTCTGTGTAGCAAAGTGCCATTTTGCTTGCATTTGTCCCCGCTTGATTGAAGCTAGTTATGTGATGTATACCTAATATTTATCTGAATTTTTGTTAAGGGGCCTAAAAAGTTCTTATTTTCCTGTTGAACAAAAACAAAACAAAGATTGGTTTATCTTTAATTGTGTGTTGTGCGCTAGTTCCTTCTTTGCTTAGCTGTCTATGTACCCAACGAGAAATGCAGTAAATAAAAATCTAATTCAATTTTATCTACGATGCTCACTTTTTCTCACTTCTCCTTACTTTCTTGTTGACTTGACTATGTGATAATGAAATTTTCTTTCTTATTTGGTTCTAAATAATAATAATAATAATGATAATAATAATAATAATAATAATAATAATAATAATAATAATAATAATAATAATAATAATAAAAGACTTGCAAGTAGTCACAAGTAAAAAAAAAAGTTCAACCGTGAGTTGTTCCATATAGCTGTGTACAAAATACCATGCTCACTCTGATGTGAACCAAACTTGAACAGTACAAATTTCGCTTCCTATCACCCTTACACTAGAATCTGGGAAACAGCAGGCCTTGAAGAATGGTTTGAAGTCTCACCTCGCTCTTTGAATGAAGCAGATGCATGATGAAGTGCACAACTAGATGAGGCAGCCACTAGCTGGAAACTGGAGCCTTGTTTTGGAGCTGCAACACAAACAAAACATTTGGTAACAGAAAAGCAATGCCTCTGAGATGTTGTATTGATGCAGCAGAAAGAGAAAGATTTAAATTAGCCTACAAATGAGCATACTCGCAATACAGCGCTGCGGCCCGGCAAGCTGGCAGTCAGGCGAGCGCTTGTTTCCACGCCGGCCGATAGATAGCGCTGGCACCCGGACACTCCCCGCGGCTCGCGGTGCAAACTACAGGTGGCACTTAGGTTAGTCAGGGAAGTCGCCACCAACGAAGCATGAAGCTAAGGACACCCCACCTTGCTCTCCCAGATACCAAACCTGGGTCTTCTTGCCCCTGTACGAGTGAGGACCTGGCTTATTCGGATCTCCAGGGGGCGAGCCAACTTGGGAGGTCCTGGGGGAGCGAGGAGTAACTTTTGAAGGTCCAAGCCCTATCTTCCGGGCTAGACCAATAATCTGTACAATTTACCGGGTCAAAGGGATGTATGCCGGCGTGGGGGCATGACTGTCGCGGGTGCGAAAGGTACTGCGTTCGACTACCGGCTGGGCCCCTCTTTCACGCAGTGATTCCGCCCCGTTTGAAAGAGTAGAAACGAGCATTTTTGGCGCTTATCCGAGGTCAGCGCCCAACTCAGCGCTCAAGCTGAGCCTTGCCAAGGCCAAGAAGGGCGTGGACTACCGCCTAGACCTGCAGCACCTCGTGACGGACACAACGCATAAATGTTATGTTCTTTAGAGGCGCAAACCTATTTACGTCCTTTATCCAACCTTTTTCGGCACAATTGATTTACGCCCTTTAAAGGGCGTTAAAACAACACAGGCCTTTTAGGCCTAAAATCAATGCCAACGTCCCTGTCATCAACTACGCCCTCAGATCGAGATCCTGTACGACGGCGCCCGCGTCATCCTGGCCTCTTCCTGCTGAGGTCTGCGGCCTGTACGGCAGCTCACCAGCGAGACCGTCCCCGACTTCACCACCCCCGCCAACAGCATCCTGCGCAGGGGCTGGCCGAGGAGCGCATCCCGGCCGTCGACGCGGACGTGTCGGACCAGCTGCGCTTCCCGAGGTCAAGGCCGTGATGCAGCTCCGCTAGCGAGCGAGACGAACCGACAGGGGAGGAAATACGATGCTTGTTGGCGCTGGCGTCGCGGTCGCCGAGCCCCGTGGACGCGCGCACCTACACCCACAGCTCGTTCCCACGGGGGGCCGCGCCCCGGCGGGGCGGTCGCGGTGCCAAGACTGCTGGGGCGGCTGGGGTGGCTGGGGCGGCTGGGGTGGCTGGGGCGGCTGGGGTGGCTGGGGCGGCTCTGTAATCAATCCAATGAAACGAATCCAAATAGAGCGCCTGCCGAGGTGATTGGCCCGCACGACCACAGCACTACCCATTTGGGCACAATTTTTTTCTGGAAGGGACTGGTTTTGTCCCGTGTATGTGCGAGACAGACGAAGCGCAGCGAGCCACGCGCTAAAATAAGTTTTTTCCCGTTTGGCCCGCTAGGCCTGCCGTTTGACGGGCTCTACCCTACGACGAGCAGAGAACAGGCGCCGCGAGGCACAACGGCATGGCAGGAGGAGGTGCCCTCCCCCCCCCCAAATCCCGCTGCTGGAGCTTCTACAGCAGGTCTGCGACTCACCTGCTGTTCGAACAGCAGGCTCTTTTCGTCGCTCTGTCTCCCTCGCACTCATAGGGCATGAGAGCGAGAGCGAAAACCCACTCTTGGCAATCGCTCCGCAGCCCCCTTCTCGTTGTGTTCGCAGAAATGTTTTTGCAAGCACGGCGTGTTCCGGCCCGGGCAAATCTAGCCAGGTTCAGGACGTCCAGGACGTCCAGCAGGAAGGGGAATGGCCGGGCCGCGCGCGAAGCTGGAGCTAGAGCTACCTGTTCCCCGGCGTGGCCGCGCCGGACGACAACCTGCAGCCCGTCGAGTACTTCTTCACCAAGGTGGTGCAGACCTGATCTCTAGCGGGCCTTCGAACCCCTATACTACGTTCACAACACGCTGCCGTTGCCGTCACCGACTTGATTCAAGGTTCAAGGCTGGACTTTCAACGCGCATCAGACCCGTAAATCAGTGCGCCCTAAGTAAACGACTGACTATAAGGATGGTCGGTAACTTAAAGCCGTGTAAGCGGGAAAGATGACTTTTCAGCAGAAGTTGCTGCAGTACGGCCGTGACGGACTCCCTGTAGCGCCTGCGAGGTAGGCCAGCGGTCCACCCCGCAGCGCGCCGCTGTGGAGACGGTGGCCTACCTCGCCCCTGGACGCGACAGGGGCAAGGTAGGCCACCGTCTCCACAGCGGTGCGTCGCGTGGCCGGCCGGCTGGCCTACCTCGCAGGCGAGCGATTCAGAAGAGTCTGACTGTCGTTCTCATGGCTCTCTCCATAAGAGTGCGAGAGAGACAGAGCGACAACCGCTCAGCTGCTACGCGGTTCCACACTGCATCGAAACGACATGTCGATCAGAGTGCATTCGGCCTATGTGATTGTGATCTTCACGTGGCAATGTTGAGATTGTCTGGAGAGAGTGTCTAATATTTGATGACTATGTAAATGGTATTTTGTTTCAACATGCAACTTTGAGGAACCTCTAGCTGCGGCTTGAGCAGCTCTGCGACTGGACCGCGGAAGAAAGGGGCCGCAGGAGCTGCACCGGGACGACAGCGACCATGAGACGAGCAGGCGCACACCGTGTGCAGCAGGTGCATCGGCCGGAACGCAGACGACCGATTGACGAAACGCAATGAAGTCCGAGCCAAAACTATAAAGAAAGGTATTCCAGGCTGGAAAGCTACTACTACGGTACAAGTCGGCGAAGTGGGGCAGCGCGGCTGGCCACGCGGAAGGACTTGCTCATGTTCGACACGGGGGTTTTGGGTTCCTGGTCGCGGGGGCGGCGGTTAACCTGCGAACTCGTTGTTCACTGGTGTAAATCAACTCAGAAATTTTCTGATACTTTTGCATATCAGAACATTTCTGATGTCTGACTTCTGATGTTTTTTCGGACACCTATTTCTGATGTTTGTGTTTCTGATGCCTCAATTTTCTGATTACTTTAGTTCTGATAACATCGGCTGGATTCATAAAGAAATATATCAGAACAATCAGTTTCTTCTGTAAACATATATTTTGATCTACATGAGGCTCGGCAACGGGGAAAACGTCTTCGGGGGGTCGAAAGCGAGTCCGATCCAAATCTGAAGTCCAAATTGAGCTAGCTCGTCATCAGCTCTCAAAAAGACAGTAAATGTCATCCGATTTCATAGAGATAAAACGTGGCCTAGCCAAATCTTGCAAATAAGACGCTCTCCAAATTTGAAAATGAACGTACGTAAACTTTCTATTTTACAGGGATCTCATTTTCTGAACATCAGACACTGAAATATTTCTGACGATTATATTTCTGATAACTAGCAGTTATCAGAAATCAGATCGACTTATCAGAAACGTCTCTTTTTCTGATGTCTCTATTCTGATAACCTAAGAAAGAATCTAAAAACAAAACAGCCTGATAACCTATTTCTGATAAATAACTGATGTTATCAGAAAATACTCAAAATCTGATGTTTTGTTGTCAAGTTATCAGAAAATCGACCGTTTATCAGAAAACTTCTGAGTTGATTTACACCAGTGTTGTCGTCGCTGTCACTGCCCGAGGGGCTGCCCTGAGCGCTGCCCTGAGCGCTGCCGTCCCTGAGCGCGGCCCGCGGTCGCAGGTCCGAGCCGGCGCTACCGACCCCACCTCACACCACTTTTTGGCTCTGCGTATTCTTCGGAGATTTACCCGCCCAATGCCTCTCTCTGCTGGCCCGTCGCGCTAGGGCTCTGACTTTTACCCGGTAACCCGGGTTCCCCGGGTACCCACCAGACTGGCAGTGTCCGCACTTTGGCTGGCTGGCCCGGCTGGTGACCAGCCGGCCGCCGGCTGACTGGCGGGTGAGAGAGACAGACGCATGGTGTCTCGTGCCGGTGCGAGCGGGACAGAGCCAGGTTCAGCCAGTGGCCGGCTGGTCCACCAGCCGGGCCAGCCAGCCAAGATGCCAAAAGTTCGGACACTGCCGCCTGGGTAAGAACCGGGTCACCACGGCCCAGGGCACGTCGGCCCTGATGACGCGCACCTTGCAGCCGTCCAGGCGCAGCTGTGCCTTGCGGAGAACAGAGCCGTGGAGCCAGACCCCGCTCATGACGAGGAGGCTTGCTGGCACCAGGGCGCGAGCCAAGGTCGCGGACGAGGACGAGGTCGAGGCGCAACCTCCACAGCGCAGCCGTGCCGGAAGCAGCGCGGGAGGTCGTCGTCAACGACCTGGTCGCCACGCGTCACCGGCTCTACCGCATCAACCGCACGGACACCGAGCTGTGCCCCACGCGCAAGGTCCCCGACGTGCTGGCGCACAGGCTGACGTGCCGCCGGAACACCAGGTCCATGTGGGCGTAACTGTGGGGCGTCCTGGAAAGGACTCTCGGACGTGGCCCCACGCCCGCGATCGAGGGGGAAACAACTCAAAAATTTTGTGTACGTTTCACGAAATTTTTCGAAATTTTTCGAAATTTTTCGAATTTTTAGAAATTTTTTGTAATTGTTTAAAATTGATAAATTTTTTAAAATTGCCGAAATTTTTTGAAATTTTTCATAATTTTTTGAAATTTTTCAATTTTTTGAAATTTTTCAAATTTTTTGAAATTTTTCAAATTTTTTTGAAATTTTTCAAATTAAAAAAAAATTTAAATTTTTTCTCAAAATTTCAACAATTTTTTAAAATTTTTCAGTTAATTCGTTTGTGTTTTTTGTGACAACCGTGACAACTAACCGCCACTGCCTGATGCATTCGAACTATGATAAAACATCGTTTCTAATAGACACAACTGCCACGGGCGGCCACGGGCCAGTCCTGATGTCGTCCTTTTCATTTATCTTCACCTTCACTGAAGGGAGGTTTGTTGTTCGCTGTGTCGTCAGCTGTCATCCGTCGCGTCGTCTGTTCTCCCGTCCTCCCCTCCCTCCCTCCCCTTCCTACCCACCTATCTCTGCCCTCCCCTCCCCAGTTAAGTGGACGAGTGGACATGGACAGCGTGTATACCTAAACCTCATGAACAAATGCTCCCATTATTTCTAAGTATACTACATTTAGTCAGTTATCTAATCAACCGGTTCTAAGTACGAATCTGACCGGGATTTCAACATGTCGCCAGATTTCAACATGTTCATGTTTGTCGTGCTTTGGCCCGTCGTCGTTCTGCACACCAAACCCTGCGTTTTCAGGCTGTCGTATTTTTCTGATCTGAACCGGTAAGCCGTATTGGAGGGGCACTGCGCAACGCACTTGCTTTGAAAATGACTGCTGTAATATTTTATGTTAGATATTTATGCGCACACCAGTGCATGTTTAGTTTGACTATTTTCGGAACGCATGTGTGCAATATCATTCATCCTCAGCACTTCATTTCTGGACTGTTAAGCCCCATGCTAGATGCAAACAAGGATGTTGTATTTCTTGGATGCAAAGCTATGGTTTGGGGAAAGGCAGATCCATGAACGTGTCACATGCCATTGTCTTCTTGGAGTGTTATTCTCATCTTCAAATTTACTTAAGAAGGATGCACATGTGTTCTTGTTGACACACTGCGAAGCCAATTATTATTATGAATGCATCGCAATGCATCCACTTCATATAGATCTTTAGGTTCCAGTTTCTCTTAATGTATTGGAATCTAAAATTTACAATTTAATGCACTCAGCTTATGCTTGCATTTGCCATATATTTTCGTGAAGAATTTTGTTAGAATGTTATTTTAACTGCCATATTTGTGTTTTGTCACAGGAACTGGAAAGCAGCATTACAAAATGTTGGCTTTGGAAACTTTACTAAGAATTGGTCGCAGCAGCACTGCTCCTCAAGGTGGGCCAACATGTTCACATTGAGATGTCTACATCTGCGATTAAGAGTACCACCGACAAGCCGCCTGCATAACCGCTTCCAAAGGTAATGAAAATATCTCAGAGAATATAGTATAACAGGGCAAAGACATTGTATCATTTATTCCCTCCGTGATTCCCTAAAAATAACTTTCTTATGAACTTATAATGGCACGGTAAAGTAAATCTACAATATGTAAGGAAACAGAAACAAAGTGTCATCATAGTTCATGGCTTTTTGGCCCGTCCCGTATTATTTATAAAATAAATACGGAGGACGGGCATATAGTCTGATGCTTGCTGTGCGTCCGTTCGTCCGTTCGTCCGTCCGTCCGTCCGTCCGTCCGTCCGAGGACTTCCCGTTGTCCGATCTTCACCAAATTTGGTATTCAGCCTCCTTGGGTGACCCTAAGAACCGCTCGGTGGCAGCAAATCCGATCCGAGCCCCGGGGGCGCTGCTGCAGGTGCATCATGGTCTACATGGGGTGCATGAGGATTTCGGCAACGGGTACAGCTAGAAGGGCATGTAGGGGTATTTTTGGAATCGGGGCGACGAGACAAAGCCAACGGTGCTAATTTCGAGCAAAGCGGAGAAGTTTGGACCCGGGTTCAAATCCCGGTGGGGTATATTACGACTAAAATTTTTATTTCAAGTTTTCTTTTGTTTCATAGGTTTTTGATGGTGCTGATGACGAAAATAACGTCCATTTTGACCCAGACCCACGTTAAAAGCCTGTAAGAGTTAACCATTGGCGACATTCGTGAAATTTAAAATGTACGGGACGGGCCAAAGTTGCCGATTTGTATCGCCACTTTTCCTGTTATTTTTTTTGTTTTCATTTATTGTTTATATACATCACCCTAAATTGAAGTCCTTCTAATTTTATTTTCATAGTACAAAATAATACATTTATTTATTATTTGTCTTTCAGTTTCTGGTGATGCTGTAGGGAGTTGGATCTTAATTCTTAACCTTCAGATGTTTCCCTTAATCCTTGGCTAAAGAGGAGTGTGATTAGGAGATTAATTTCTTATGCTGAATGTACCATTGTATTTGGCATAAAAAAACAAACTTTGTTTTGTAAGAGGAAATTTTTGTCTCGTGTTTTCAAATTCACATTTGATGTGTTTGTGTTTCAGTTTCTGGTGTTCCAGGATGTCGTCGGTTTTAATCACTCGAATAACTGGTAGTCCTGGCCTGAGAGGAGAGCGGATTTGTTACTGATCTTTCCTATGTGAGTAGTTTGAACTTTTCATGGCCCATTTATTTCATACAACTAACAAACCATCATCTGTAGAAATACTTAATGTTAACAGGCTTTGGTTTATAATCATTGGTTGCATCTGAACAAATCACCCTCTTCTGAACATTAATATACTTTGGTTTTAAACAATGGGTTACATCTAAATCATAACACGAGCCTATTTGTGCTCACCGTAGCACAAATTGTGACTTCAATAATACTTAAAGTAAAATAGAAATAAATTTTAATTATTTTATTTTTTTACTTTGGCTTGTAATAAAGCTAGTTCACCATTTGGTGAGAGTTTGCCTCTGCAATCAATAGGTTTTAAACTTTCATTAAAATAAACATTTAGTAAGTTCCTACTACTAATAAACGAGAGACTTTCTAAATGGACTCTGTAGAATATCATCAGACATCACAGAGGCAAAAATTAATAAATGCTATATGCACATTATGCATGGGTTAATCTAACATCATAAAATATAAATCTATATCACAAACTCTTAAGGTTCCCTATCAGTTACTGATAAACCTTACTACCTCCTGCTCAAGTGTAAGGTTTCCTCGGACAACCTGTGGAGGTGGGAGTGAATAGCGATACTGCTCAATTTCAATCATATTTGAATTGTTTCTCCTATATCTTGTTAGTGACCCACCAGGGGATAATTTGAAGAAAGTGCAAATGCAGCCCAGCCCTCTGCGCCTTGCTCCAGTTGGTAAAGAAACTGGGGCAGTTGGTTATGAATACACTTTCTCTCTTCCTGCTCCAGTTAGGTATTTGAACATGAGGACTCTGCCTACAATCACTCCATGTTGATCATCTTGCCAGGCACACCACTCTCCAGTTCCAATTTGAGCACCACGGGTAACCGTTGAAGTAGTTTTCCTGCTTTTACTTCTAATGTTTTCAGATTGCTGGACACGTAGCAAGCGATCAGAGCTGAGTTTCTCTTTGCCTGTAGCAAGCAGCCAGCACAGTGTCGACTTCCGGATGGGCACCTTGATACCGCTCTTTTTGGTGTAATACACCCAAGGGCTGTCTGGAGCAAAATTCTCCACTTCAGCACTCTGATCCTGTCGTATTCTCTCCTGAACAGCCAACAGGGCAACATCATCGGGGTCAAACTCTGGAACGTCTGCAGGAGTAACCACATCAGGTTCTTCGACGTCTCCATCATCTTCATCTTCCACAGTGTCTCTTGTATGCATCAGCAGGACCTGCACTGGGCATGCTATTTCATCATCTTCCTGCAATTACATAAACAATTAGGAAATTAGCACTGCTACACTGTTATATGTGTGCTCTTTTTCCTTTTTCCACTTAAAATTATGAACAATGTTATGTATTTTCTTTTTGAATAGGAACCACAATGAACTCATTAGGAATTATCAACTCCTCTCATTTCCACTCATTCGCTTTCTGTTAGAAATGAAGAACAAATATTGGTTTCCAACCTCATCAATCAATGCCAACTCTGTTTATTCAGCAGAGCAATGCTAAGAGGAAAAGAAAAAAGAGTGGTGCATGCCTACAAGTTCAACAGTTTAGAGCAGAGCTGCGTTCTACAGACCACAAAATTGTATTGTTGAAAGGGGTCGGTAGTATGCATCTCTACTTCTAACTATAAGACTTAGGCATCCACTTATGTTGCCTTGTATCTCAATAAACCTAACAGAATTAAGACAGCTCTTGGCATTCATTGATGAGGTTCACCTAAAGAACACAAAGATGCAACTAAGTTTTGCTCAAGGAACAAATTTACTGTCTCGAACAAAGTGAGTGAGTGTGCGATGAGTCTGATAAGTTCCTTGTGTTAGTGCCAGATGTTTTATTTTTTTTAAGGGGGGATTCTAGTGTAGCGGGGTCAAAAGAAGGGTGTTTTGGGGATTTTTTTTTTAAAAAAAACTAAAGCTTCACTCTAAAATCCGAAGACAGGGTTGAATTTGTGGTTCTTTAATCACTTCAGAAAAAAAAAATTATGGTGATAAATTGAAAAATGTTGCTGCACGGTCCGCTGCAAAATGGCATGTTTTGCGTGCAGTGCCTGGACGGGCGTACAACTGGAGGGCGACTCGAACGCCTGAAACAGTCGTTCGAATTTTTTTTAGACTCATTAGGGATCGGTCCAGTATCTGAACTAGAATCTTCGAAAAATAATAACTTTTAGTATTTTTTTTGAGCAAGTTAAACTTTTAGTACCAAAATTTAGGCAAAATTTTCAAAGTTTTGATTTTTTTTTCTATGAAGGGATACTCCGATCCCGGATCTTCTAGTTCAGATTATGGCTACTAGTGTCGGGAACATTCACAAAAATTTTTAGCTCGATCGGATCAACCGTTTGGGCTGTAAGTGTACGCCCGTCCAGGCACTCCAGGCCATTTTGCAGCGGACCGTGCAGCAACATTTTTCACTCTATCACCACAATTTTTTTTTTCTGAAGTGATTAAAGAACCACAAATTTAACCCTGTCTTCGGATTTTAGAGTGAAGCTGTAGTTTTTTTAAAAAAAAAAACCCAAAAACACCCTTCTTTTGACCCCGCTACACTAGGATCCCCCCTTAAATTGGCATTTTTTATCTTACAATCAATTGTGAAGATTTGTGTAGATTTGTACATTTTAGGATAGCTAGGGCAGAGGTTTTGGCTTGTCTTAATTTTAACTCTTCAAATCAATTAAAATTGATTAAAATTATAAAAATCAATGGAACCTCTCTGCTGTCTTGAAACTTTTGTGGTGTAGACTGAGCATATGTGATGTCATATAACATCTTGGAAGTTTAATGACAGCTGTTTTAAAATCTAATATTTTGTCAAACTTACCTCAGAATGGATGGAAAATAATGCCGCCCACTCCTTTGCCTCACTCCTTGCTCTGTCTATGACCATCAAAATTTCTTCATCTGTAGGTAACTTAGTGTTGGCACGAACTCTCATCTTCTCTGCTGCATCAGTTATTTTCTTCTCATACCTAAATTTTTGAAATAATTTATCTTTTAGTCAACATGTAGAAGAAGAATTTTTGTTGTTTCTTTCATCTTTTGGCTTACCGTGGAAATGTAAATTTATCCCCAAGAACTTCAACAACATATGTTTGCAACTCAATGCGCCGAAGTCTGCCAATCATTTGCAATAAGTCAAAATTTATGACTGTTGCAAATACTGTTGTCAAAGATCTTGCAGCACGGAAAGCTGCTTCACATGCTTGGCTGCCTATTAGTTCAAAAATAAGATGTTCAGGGCATCCTTCATCCCGTAGTCTTCTTACTAGGTGTATGAGGGAATGGGCATTCAGCTCAATGCTCTCATAGGAGTTTTGAGTTATGAAATGCTCTTGCAGCGACATGCCATCATTAATTAAACTTCCCCGCCACAGTCGAAGGAAAAAAACAACTCTCCAGAGGATGAAAATGCGATCATCAACAAGAAGGTTCGGGTCCATGTAAGAATCTAACACATGTTGAGTGAGTGTTAGATACATCTCTGTTCCTTCTGCATCAGGCTGTTTACGCAACTCTTTAAGTACCCTCTCTGAAGTTATTTTTAGAACTGATGGGAAATTCATCTTGTCACGAGAGTCAATGTCGGTTCTTGTCAAGCCATGGTGGATTTTGTCCCTCGTGTCTATCAATGACTCCAAGTGCGTTACTGATGCCTGAGATTCACCAATGGTTATAATCCTGCCAGCTTTGCAATACCTTGTTCTTAGTTTTGTGCCAATGTGAGTCGTGTCCTGAAAACAACATTAAGTTTTGTCAGGCTGTTAAGCACAAGGGTTACTGTAAAAATGTGGTAATTTTTGCACTAACATTTTAATAATTTTAAATATAAATGAGTCTGTAAATTTTAGCCAGCAAGATACTCTTTGTGGGTATAATAAGATACCATTTTGAGCATGCTAAATATTTTTAATTTTAAAGAAATCTAATATATATATATTTTAGCTAAATTACTTGCTTACCTGCACACACACAGTTTTTGGGTTTAGACTTTGACCAAACCACCCTTTCCAGCGGTTGTCCGGGTTGTCCTCATTTTCTTTTGAGTCAAATGATATTAGTTTCATTGCCCTCAGTAGCTTAGGATCTAATAAAAAAGACACCAAAATATCACTAATTTATTTACAACTCTGTGTGCAGGACAGGATTGCAACTACCAAAATGACTTAAGATGCTTACCACCATCGGACGAGAAGGCCAGGAGTGTGATGCCCACTCGCAGTGATTCTTTCTCCATGAACTGCCAGCGACGAAGGACAGAGTCTGCATCGAATTTATTGTCTGTGCCGAACAATCCCAGGCAAAACGCTGGACAGCCATCCTGCAATGGCTGTGCCATGAAGATGTATGCAATCTTTGCATGGGGATAGGTAAGAAACATTTTCTTAATAGTATCTTCACTAAGCGCCTGAAGGTGAGATGTTAGTTAAAAAAAAAAAAAAAAAACTTAAATTATGAAACAAATTCACTAAGATGAAGTAGGGTAAGTGCTCAGCAGGCAAGGTTTCTTTTGGATGAGGATCTGTGCTGCAGCTAGTGTCCAATGGTGACTCCGGATAGATTTCAGTTTTGTCCCCAGCTGTACTTTGCTTGGGAAAAATAGAAATCTATCTGGAGTCTCTTTTTCACACTAACTCAGCGCAGAATTATGTCCAAATGGACACTTGACTTCTGGGAACTTGCGTAATTTGTCAAAGCACCAAATATTTAAAGTTTCCTTTGAAAGACAACTAGAAGATAGCCTCACCTTAAAGGGACTGGTGTCAGGAAGGCCATTTTGGTCCAACTCCCCAACAAGACCCACAATCCTGTTCGTCTTAGGATCATACACTATCCTCTGGATTATTCGGGTTCCGTCTTCACTTATTATGATAACCCTGGGTAAGTTGTTTCTGTCAAGGTATGCCCTAAGCTCATCAAAGCGAAGGACTCCTTCTTCCACTGGGTCCCTTACTTTGGCTACTAACTTTGAGACCATTGATGCAGTTGGTAATGATTTAACCAGGTTGCTCTGTATGACCTCAAACACCTCCTTGCCTCCTATCACGTACAAGTAGGTGCAAAAGAGTTTGAGGTCAGAGTTGTATCTGAAACAAAAGGGACGCAATATTAATAATACAGCAGACATCAAACGTTAATCTTTAAAGACACCCAAACACATTACATGATGTCCTGACCAATTTTTAATTATTTTTTTTAAAGTTTCACTAAAGGGAGTCAAATTAGTCAGAATTTGCTGTTTAGTGTGGGGTTTTGTTTTCTTTTTTTTTTTCTTACAGTGTAGGAAGGTTGACCTTTCTTTGTCTGTTGTGGAGGGAATTCAAGATGTTCAAAGTGAAGAGATCTAAGCTGTTTCACCCACCTTCGAGCGTTTGGATGTTTGCCATGGTTGGCCTTGGCAGTCTCAATGAGTAACCTTAAAAAGTTGCTGCACCCCTCCAAAATATCGGCCTTTAAGAGGTCTATGCTTAATGGGCAGGCAACGATGGATAGCTGGAATCTGATATCGTCATTCTTCTCAAGGACCTCCATGCAAGATGCGAGTACCCAGTCGAAGTGGTCTGTTAGGAGACTCTGGTTTAGTGGCACTTTAGCAAACTGACGACGCCGTCTCTCCAGCCGCTGGTACCGTGCCTGCTTCCAGCGTGAAACTTGGAGCACACTTTGGTTAGAGGGAAGTTCTGCTCCATCATCTTCCCTCTCATCTAAAAAGATGACGCTGTACCGGCACGGTTTGTTGTCTTAGAAACATTTCCTCCATCAGAAGATTCTGTTTCCTTGGACTCTTCCTGATAGAACAAATGCAGAAAAAGTAATCAATTTTAGGAGACCCAGGTGACCTTACTTGTCCCTTCTTAAAATCTACCTTGTTCAAAAATTTTGAAGTATTAAGTGGAATTTATTCATTACATTTCTCTCCTAATTTGTACATTGAAGGTGCCACTAAACCAACTCATTACTCATTTTTTTCACTTTGACTTTTGAGTACTTTTGGATGAGCGTTTCCAAGGAATGAAAATAGCTGTCTAAAATCTAGTAAGGTCATGCAGCACAGCAAGATTTAAGAAAGCAAAGAAACATCACTATGTGACTTTAAGTTAAATTGTGTGATATATGGCTGTAACAGCGGTGATTACTAATTTGGCTCGTAAAGTGGTCCCCGCTGTTACAGCCATGTGTCATACTGTTTAACTTAAAGTCACACAGTGATGTTTCTTTGCTTCCTTAAATCTTGCTGTGCTGCATGACCTTACTAGATTTTAGACAGCTATTTTCATTCCTTGGTGACGCTCATCTAAAAGTACTCGAAAGTCAAAGGGAAAAATAATGAGCAGTTGATTCTGGCAATCAGGGACGAAAGCAACTTTTCTAAATTTAAAATCCACCAAGCTATTGTATGTAGCCAGCTCGAGCCAGCCACTGTTCGTTCATATTTGTTACACATCTTGTTTCTGTATAGATGTGATTTGTAATATCAACTTATCTGGTTACAATAGGTCTTAGTGGGTTTTACATTCAAACAAGTTGCTATCTACAGTTACTGACCACTCACCCAGGAACTTAAACATTATTTAAAGGAACTTCAAGTTAGCGTCACAATCTCTAAGAAAATTCATTCAAAATTTAATAAAGTTGACTCGTTTCACTTCTCCAAACTTTAAAAAGTTTATCAAAAATTAATTTAATTTTAATTATATTTTTCCTTTTTACCTGAGTGCTTTTTTCAGAGTCCAAATCAATTGTATCAAGTTCATCATCAGGTTCGCTCATGTCTATTGACGAGTTGGACTTTGTCTTCTTTGTCAACATAGATTGGATTGAATTCAGAGGTCTTTTCTTTTTGATCTGTTCCTGCTCCTTTGCCTTCATTATCTCCTCACTTCCATGTAATTTTCTGTAGTGACTTATAAAGTTTGACACCACCCAATTTTTTCCAGTCCGGAAAAGGCTAAATTTCTTATCACAAATGGGACATTCTGCAGAAGCTTTATACAGACTGTCCTCAACTTCCACAGTAGTTCCTGCTTTGCCTTTCATATATGCCTCTGGGCTGAGCTCTTTTTGAGCAGTGTCCAGACCACTTCTTATCAGTTTCCTTATTTGGTTCTGATGGAGCTCAATAATCTTTTTCTTTTCTTCTAGGTTTCCTAAAAGGAGAAATTTTTTTAAAAAAGAACAATTTAACATTTTAGTGACAAAAGTAATCAAATATTATTCCAATATCCTGAAGTAGTTCATCAGCAGCTTGCATTTTATTCTTCATAAGAAATTTAAATATACATTATCTTAGCTTATGAACTACTTCAATGGAACTTATTTGATTCTTTCCTGTCAACCCTACCTGTGTTGTTTGAACCTAAATCTTTTTCAACTGAGACTTTCTTTTGCAGTTGTCCCTGTCCAGTCGATTTCTTAAACATCTTGGGTTTATCCATGATTTCCTTGCTGGCTTTTATCAGCCCTTCAATGAGATGGATGTGTCCAGATGCCAGGAAGAGAGGTGGTATCTTCTGCTTCGATATTTCCTTCATCTCATCAATGTCTTCCTTTGTCATTCTACTCATTGATATATGATTATTGTATCCCAAGTCATCTAAAGCCATTTTTATTTTCTGGGGCACTTTACAACCAAGGATTTCCTCCATTTCGTTCCACCAAGTCACAAAATCAGGGTCTGCGGTTGTACCATCCTAAAACAAAACAAAAATTAGTAATATATTTTAAGGGCTTGTTTTATAGTCTCAAGTTGCTTACTACTGGAGGAACAGAGATCCATAGTTTGGATCCCTACCTATTCGTTTTGAAGATATAACAGCTAACTTAAAAATTCTAATGTGATGTCTTGTAGACAGAGTGATATCTGTGGACAGTGTTGGCTTGAGGATTGCTGTCTGTAGCCGCAGTGTGATACATTCTTTCAGTAAACAACATTCCCAGTGAGCTAGGACCATTTTTATTCTTTTAATCATCAAACACCATGTCCAAAGATATCACTAGAGACACAGGAAACAAATAAACAAAATTGGGTAGTAAAAATTTGTCCCAGGCATTAGAAATGTTGCTGTCTACAAGGCAAATTTAATTTAAATAAAAGAATTCGAGGTATTTCCTTTTATCATTCTTAAAGGTGCCGGGTGTTTACTGGTAACTTTATGCTGTCGGAGATAGGACACTATCGTACACATGTTGTATGCGTATATACTCTGCAAACTGAAATGTGTGCATGGCACGCTCTAAATTAGAGCGTGCTTACCAGGCACGCTCTAATTTAGAGTGTGTCACAAGGCACGCTCTAAATTAGAGTGTGTCACCAGGCACACTCAAAATTAGAGTGTCACTAGGCACACTGCCTGCCTGGTAAGCACACTCTAATTAAGAGCGTGCCTGGTGACACACTCTAATTTAGAGCGTGCCTGGTAAGCACGCTCCAATTTAGAGCGTGCTACATGGCATGCTCCAGGGGGAGCGTGCCATGCACACATTTCAGTTCGCAGAGTATTTGCACAATTAAAACAAATAATTTTGAAAAGTGAAATATTAATGTTTTTATTTTGTTTTCCTTTAACCTGTTTTGCTAGAATAGACATGCAATAAGTTTAAATATCAGCTCCAAAGGAACTGGCTGGCTGCAGCACGAAACATGAGCTGAAGGCTAGGTCAAGGCCAAGCACGAAGTGTGGCCTACCCCCGGGCGCGCGACGCACCGCACAGTGGGCCAGAAGACTGGCGCAGGCGGCCAAAACTCTAGACGCGTTTTGAGCTCCAGAGTCGCTTAATGGGACTCGAACCGAACGGGTGACCCCACCAATGGATTCCTCGTTCGGAGAGCTATCCATTGGTGGGGTCACACGTTCGGTTCGAGTCCCATTTTGCGACTCTGGAGCTGAAAACGCGTCTTGAGTTTCGACCGCCTACGCCGGTCTTCTGGCCCACTGTGCACCGTGTTGGACAAAACGGGAAGCAACGCCAAAAACATAGCATTTATCTTTACCACATCTCTTCTTCATAATGGGAAAGAAAGTTCTCGCTCGAGAAAGTTGCATCGATTCGGCTGCCATGGACGCTACACAGATTTAAATCGCACTCACCTGTACGTCTCCCGCTGACCCGGCTGACCCTGTATCCGGCATCTTGATGCACTTTCCCCTGTAGTGGGTCTAGTCTACAATATTTTAAAGGTAAACGGGCAATTGACGGCAATACAAGGAATGCAGAGCACTGAAACTAGCAGCGACGAGCAGTGACCGTTAGACAAATGCAATGCCGCGGATTGTTGTGCCCTAGCTTCGCGGCTCAAGGGGGGTGGGGTGTGGGGAGAGGTGGGGGAAGGGGATGATCGTGCGTAGGTCATTGACCGCAGGGCTGCGTTCGGGTCGGCTGGCAACAAGCCGCAACAAGCAGATAATAGGGCTTTGGAAGTTTTGCATTGTCGCCGAAGTCGAAAGCTTCTAGCTTGACGTCATCGTGACTGTGTGAGGCCGCTCGCTCGGGGAGGACACGGGGGCCCACCCACAAGGCCCCGGACAACAGGTGCGCCAGTTCGGCAGGTGCGCGAGAGAGACAGAGCGTCTCGTGGGATCGGAATCATCTCGTTGGGCGTAAAAAGACCTGCACGCTGATATGAGTGTACACCCTCTATGGAGCCGAGTTATCGCGCTGCGCCCCGCGGCCCGGCACCATCAATGAGGAGCAGCGCGTCGAGCCCGAGCAGGGCGAGCCCAGCTCCAACGACCTCGACCACGACCTCGGCGGCGAGGGCGAAGTGAAGGCCGCTCCGAACCAGCTCCACCAGGGCACTCTCCACCAGCACCACGCACTGCAGCACCACGTGTCCGGCCACGCGCAGCACCACGTGTCCAGCCACGCGCAGCACAACGTGCCGCACTTCGAGTTAAAACTTACCACAAATGACGGTTTTTATGAAGGAAGTAGAACAGGTAGCAGTGTTCTTCGTCATAAAGCCTTTCACATGCCAAACCGTCTTTTGCTTTTAACAGTTCTCCCTTATATTCTATTACAAATCAGTTTTTCTTTCTGGCCTCTAATGTGATTAGCTCTCTTCCTTTCAAAGGGATCTCCTTGACCTGTGCAGATGATTTTCAAAATTAGCTTTCTAAAACAGGAAATTTTCCTTTGCTATACCCTATCAAATTAAGTACTAACGTCATATTCCTCAGGAATATAACGCAACTACTAATGTCAGATTAAAAATAATAAATAAGCAAAATAATTTTAAAAAACAATCAAAAATTTTGAGTCATAAGTCATGTTCCATTGCTCCCCTTGTATAGAGGCCAGAGGTCTGAATTATTTTTTTTGGTGACTCTAACCCTAATTCCGTGTTACTTTAAGTTTGAGCCAAAGCAATGACCTCATGCCTTTTTGGCCACCTTGTTTATTTGAGAAGTAACTACTTCATAGAGTTAGCATTTTCATGTCAGTAAAGTGTGCTATCATTTGTTAACTCGGGTGGGCTTACAGGCATGCTTATGCAGAGCTTATTCTAACGTCTGTCATTTCCTTAAGTCATGCATTTACTCTGTTGCTTAAAATGCCCTATCCCTTGTATGTAAAATGCAGCAACAGTGTGGATTGTGTAATTTGTGTAAATTGATCACTAAGTCATGCTAAGGATTTTGTACATATTTTCAGCTCAGAAAACCCATGCTTTATGTTCGGATTGTATCATAGAAAACTCATTATTTGTTTAGCAGATCAACAAATTTACTTCTATTGGCTTGTGTCTGTTAATTTATATTCAGCAAAAAGAAATGGATGGCACAATTTTACTGTGTTTTTTTGAAAACAACATTTTACAGAATAAAACTACTGGTCTGTATGAGAAAACATGACTAGGGTCAGTGCGGGGAAGAACTGAACACCCCATATTTTACTTCAAACACCGTATGCCCAGGCATAACAACTATCATAGAATGAACCGCTGGTGCCACGGAACAACTTTTATGGGGTGTTCAGTTCTTCCCCTGTCCAGTTCTTCCCCGCACTGACCCTACAGAACAGCTTCAGGACTATTATAATTACTAGACTACATAAAATAAGAAATCACTTTTTAGCACAATAAAACTACTGTTGTGCTAATGAAATAAGTACAATAATCAAATATAATATAATATATACATTTATAATGTATAATTTTTAAGAAATGTTAACAACGCCAAGAAGGGAGTATTTCAGTAATCACTAGCTGAACTAATAGTTGCTGCTTTGTTTTTCATACAAAACAGAAACACAACTTGCGTACAAATACATACCGCATACATACTGCATACATATACAAAAACCATCTCTAAAGGAAGTCAAAAATAATATGTAGTCTACTTATTTTCTTCTTGGTAGATCATATTCCATTAGACTCATTCACTTAGCAGAGAGTTGCATCACATGACATGATCCACACCTACATAAATTGATGATATAGGTATACCATGCAGTACAAATTCAAAACAGGAAAATCAAAATGAGTGAGAGCAATTTAAAAAAACTGCCATAATAAATAATTCAGCATTTAGGTACTGAAGGAACAGGTCAAATTAATCAATTGGCTGAACCACTTACAAATAGTATGAAAATACAAGAGAACAGTTAGGTATCAAGCTACCGTATAGTTACTAGTCAATTTTAAATAAATGTGCCAATTTTAATGATGGATCCTAACTGCCATGGAATATTCTATGAGACCTACAAGGATAAATAATGCAAAACAATTGTTTAGTACCTTGAAGTACTGTATTAAGATAATAAGATACTACAGGAAATACGAACCTTTCATCCCAAAAGTAAAGTGATGGTGAATGTACGATGCATGGAACTGACCCAAGATACAAGTCCTCTCAGCTTGTGAGAACATGCATCATAAAAGTTTTCCATTACTTGTCGGCTTCTTAAAGTCTTTGCTCTAATCCAACGATTCTTGTGGCAATGGCACGGACAATGAGAAGCACTTGGACCAATCCACCAAAACTTTGGAGTTGAGATACGCTGGTTCCTCAGAAGAAAGTAATAACAGCCGTTCTAGAACCAACAATAACTTAAAATTTGTAGATCTTAAAGAATACAAGTGCAAGAGAGGTGCATATTCAGTTTTGAAACATAAGATAAGTTGAAGAGAATTGTGAGCATATAGATAAACTCATTTTAAAAATCAACATCACAAAAAGGATCCAACATTAGAAGTTTTATGAAGTTATGTAAACATGCAGATAAAATTTAGTTCATTTACACTGGTTTGCACAAAAAAACGACTGTGTTGCAGAGAAAACAAAAGCAATAATAAAAGAAAACTATTTAGAATAAGACAAGGCAACAGAATCAGAATAACAACAAGCCTCAGAAGTAGGACTGCCAACGTCACAACTCGCACTGTTCAAAGCTTTACCGCCACGCCTATGGAGGGGGAACACAGCAGACGACGGACGTAGGGCCGGAGCCACAGATCCGTCTCTGTGATTAGACGGACGAACCACACCACAATTCGCAGTTTCACTTTCAGTTTGTTATTCGACAGGAACAAACCTGATGTCATAATAAATTCTCAAGAGTTTTGTGTGAAAAACCATTGCTTGGTGCTCCGTGGTGACTGTTTCCGTGAATTGACTACGGCTCGGTTGGAAAACGAACTGATATTAGTCAGGATCAAGTAATGACAGTGCACTATAACTTGTCTTATTGTCAAGAGATGAGAGAACTTAACCTGCCCATGGAGTGGACACCAGAATACACAGAAGGATTACCCATCCAGCTAAGTGTGAACCGGTGTGAACTCATAAACCTGTTTTGTGATAAAGTATTGTGGCTTTGATGACTGGGTTGTTATGCTTGCCATTATGAACAATGACAAGCTGTGCAAAACATTCACAATCATTGTCCTGGGTAGAGAAAACCAGACTCCTCCTTTAAATTTGACAATGTCAGCTTCAACCCTGTTTTTTCTGTCAGACAACACTCTGCATTTTGCACTAAAAAAAATAGTGTGTTGGACATTCGTCATCTTTTCTTTTGTCCATTGGACATTCGCTATTTTGTGATATTTTGCATTGGACTTACGTCAATATCTCAAATCATGGAGTGGACATTCGTCACTTTTTCATCTGTCATGTGGACATTCGTCTTTTTGAGAATTTATACTTTGGACATTCGTCACAATGTCATGCTTTGGTTTGGACATTCGTCATTTTCTTAACTTAAGGGATGGACATACGCCAAAGTGTCAATTTTGCATTGGACTTTCGTCATGTTGACACACATTAAGTAGGATGAGGAATGTCGTATGTCCATTATCTCTTAAACTAAAAGAGATTGATTTGTCCTAAAAAGCGTTGTCCAACAGGTATTTTTAGGAGTTTGTACCATAAATTTTGTGGACCCATGACAAAAGAGCTATCTTGCAGCCCAAATCAAGCGCTTGATTTGGCTGTCCTGTAAAATTGTTTGGAATGGACATTCGTCACTATGTCAAAGTATCAGTGAATTAGGCCCTGCTAAATTCAAAGAGAATACCAAACTTGGCTATATGTAAATCATTTCTTTCCAGGCCACCCACTAATGCTATCAATAGCAAAGCTTTTAAGGAGCGACAAGGACCAACACAACAAAATAGCCGCAGCCTGGACAGCAAGATATGCCACCTAAAAACGAAGAATGGTTAATGAAGCTAAGGATAATATTACATAAATAAAATATTACAAGGGTTTTGTTCAAGTACTAATTTAATCTTGAATAAATTGATGTCTTTGTTGAGACATGACCCAGCAATCAAGGATTGTCAAATGAACTTCAGAAGCACCCAACAAATAAAGCCAATACTCATCATGTACCACAGGTAGTTAAAGAACGACACAAAAACACATATAGACTCAAACCATCCCCGCATCTTCCACACTGTAGCTGTCTCTGGCTGCAATTCCTCAGAACATAGTCGTAAAATCCAACACTTCTGCATCTTCTTGAGACCTGTTCAACATACAAAAAAAAAAACATCACACACATAGAAGCATGGCAACAGACCAATTATTAAGTGAGCATTGCCGGCGCACTTTTCTTTATAATTCAAAGAGAAACCAGACTTAAAGCATACCAGGTCAGTAGAGGCATCAACTTCTTGCTCCAGAAAGGCCCTCTAAAACTTCGGCTCTATCGCAAGATGCAGCGGCCACTAAAAATCCACAGCCAGGTTGGTCTCCATGGGCAACAGAGCTTAGTAAACCTGCCAACAAACACAAAACAATAACACAAACAACTACACACTGAAATAACTTCATCCTAATTAAAATTTAGACTCGAAGTCGATAAAATAGTCAAAAGAGAGTCATCTTCAAATATTGTATATTCATCAGTAAAACCAAAGCCAGTTTTGCTTAGAATCATGCCATTGCAGAATCATTGCTTGAAAACATGTGAGTCATGCTTACAATTGTTCCACAAAACATCAGAAAGCATGCAGGTACAGCAACATACCAGTTATATTCCAAATTTAATAAAAGTCCCATAAGTCGACTGTCTAAAATTAAAATGGTTGATAAAACTCAGATATTCAAACTTTCTTGTGCAAGTTTCTGAGTCAGTAAGCAGTGCTGTGCTTATGCTAAACTCTCTAAACACATTACAACCATGATATCACAACTGCTTAGGCAGAAAAGTGGGACGGCCCAATTGTGATGGTATTGACTTAAAACTGAAATTACTTTCATAAAAAACAAGACTATTCCTGCTAGGATATATGTCAGTAAAGCATAAACTTGCTTAAGAGAGCATTACAAAGGATGCTGCAACCAGGACTCAGCCGTTATTAAAAAGAAATAATATCCCAAACCAGGGCAATTTGACAGGAAGTCAAAATTAAAAATATCTCTAGACTAATTATTGAGTGATCAGTGCTGGAGCTCTTTTATTTATTATAGGAAGAGAGACTAGCCTTTTTACAAACCACATCCGAGACACCAACAGTATTCTCCATGGCTGTGCATGGGCTCTGCTAAACTGCGGATCACATGCCAATGAAATTCACTGTCAGGTTGGGCTCCAGGGACAACACATCATGGGGAAACTGCCTACAAAGAGAAAACAATGTCACAAAGAGGAACACATTTGGCATCATTGAAACCTTATGGACAATTTGACTGAAAATTCAATAATGAAGTTAAGGCATGGTTCTGGTGAGATGTACGATACTCTCGAGTAAAATGAAAACATGATTTGCTTGAAATCATGTGATTCTTGCTCACAATTGCTCAACAAAACATCAGAAAGCATGCAGGTATAGCTACACATCAGTTATTTAAAATTGAACAAGATTCCCATCACACAATTGTCAAGACTTGAAACCGCTCAACAATCTAAGAAATGAAACTTTTTTCTTCAAATTTTTGTGTCAGTGACCAGTACTGTGCTTATGCAAAGCTCACTTAACACATTTCGACAATGAAATCACAACAATTTAGACTCAAATGTGGGAGATACAGTTGTTATAGTATCATTGTCAAAAGGGTACTATCGGTGCCTAAGTATGGTGAAGAACAAGGTCCTTTTTCTTTAAAGAGAAATCAGTCATGCACAGACTTACTTCAGAAAACACAAAAAAAAGCACTTGTACAGCAAGACAATGCTAGTGACATACTCAGATAAAGAAACCATGCCAGTTGATACATTCGGAATGCCAAACTTAAAAACTGTTGATACGTCAACAAATGAATCAATCAATATCAAGTTTGGGTATTGCTTATTAGTACTCAGGCCACTCAAAGCACCCAAATCAAATTCTGACTCTTGACTGAAAAAAATTGGCCAGAAAAGTGGGAAGGCTCAGTAAAGGTAGTACAATCTCAAAAAAGGATTTACTTAGATGATAATCAAGACCATGCTAGCTTGAAAACATGTCAGTTGAGCAAAAACTTGCTGCAGAGAGCACCAGAAAGAATTCTGGTACAGGAACACAGTCATTATTAAAAGAGGAAAAATATCCGAGACAGGAGACAATTTAAAAAAAAAGAAAATTTAAAAATCTTTCAGAGCTTATAATTAAGTGGCCAGTGCGGGACCTCTTTTAGTTTTAATTCAAAGAGAAACCAGACATAGAGCATACCAGGTAAGTAGAGGCATTAACCGCTTCCTCCTGACAAGCAGTCTAAAACCTCGTCACTTCCACTACACGCAGCAGCCACTAAATTTCACAGCCAGGTTGGTCTCCAGTGGCAAAAGAGCTAAGTGAACCTGCCAACAAACAAAAAACAATTACACAAACAGCTGCACACTGGAATCACTTAATCCTTATTGACATTTTGACTAAGAAGTCGATGAGACAGTCAAAAGAGAGTTGTCTTCAAATAATTTATATTCTTCAGTTGACCCAAGGCCAGTATGCTTGAAAAAATGTGAGTCTTGCTTACAATTGTTCCACAAAACATCAGAAAGCATGCAGGTACAGCAACATACCAGTTCTATTCCAAATTTAATAAAAGTCCCATAAGTCGACTGTCTAAAATTAAAATGGTTGATAAAACTCAGATATTCAAACTTTCTTGTGCAAGTTTCTGAGTCAGTAAGCAGTGCTGTGCTTATGCTAAACTCTCTAAACACATTACAACCATGATATCACAACTGCTTAGGCAGAAAAGTGGGACGGCCCAGTTGTGATGGTACTGACTTAAAACTGAAATTACTTTCATAAAAAACAAGACTATTCCTGCTAGGATATATGTCAGTGAAGCATAAACTTGCTTAAGAGAGCATTACAAAGGATGCTGCAACCAGGACTCAGCCGTTATTAAAAAGAAATAATATCCCAAACCAGGGCAATTTGACCGGAAGTCAAAATTAAAAATATCTCTAGACTAATTATTGAGTGATCAGTGCTGGAGCTCTTTTATTTATTATAGGGAGAGAGACTAGCCTTTTTACAAACCACATCCGAGACACCAACAGTATTCTCCATGGCTGTGCAAGGGCTCTGCTAAACTGCGGATCACATGCCAATGAAATTCACTGTCAGGTTGGGCTCCAGGGACAACACATCATGGGGAAACTGCCAACAAAGAGAAAACAATGTCACAAAGAGGAACACATTTGGCATCATTGAAACCTTATGGACTATTCCCCATGGGAACAACCACGTGGATGCGACATAGATAGGACGTGGACTTTCACGTAGAATCGATGTGGATAATCGACTCGACATCGAGTCAAAACGTCCCCGTCAAACTAGGTGGATGGAACGTGGATCCGGCACCGCGTGCACTCAACCTCCCATCATCGGAATGTTGTTTTTGCATGAAAGGAAAATTTGACATCAAATGAGCAAAAATAGAAGCCGAGCCTGCATTTTGAGTTACTCATAGTACTGTACATGTGGTACTCCCCGGCGAAATTGGTCAGATACGAGGCCGTACCTCGGAGTCGAACACGGGACTCCGGATTACTGCACCGCAACTCTACTAACTGTGCCACGGATGCGCTCTGCACGACGAGCCCTAGGCTGTGGACGACACCAAGCCTCTCTGCGTAGCCTCGGTTGGGCAGCGAAGGCGCTCCTTCAGGGGACGCCAGTCACGACTTGCGTGATGAGGATCTTCCAAATTTTTTATTTACGTCCTTATTGGTATATCGTCCAATGTTGATAATTTTTTAAGGGGTAGGCTCAGAAGATCCACATAGTATCTACCAAGATCTTGTATCTACAAGTCGGAGACACCGTTTGGCACATAGTTTCTCTGTCGATGAGAGGTTGACACCAGAAGTCGCCTGTTCCACGTTCTGTCGCGGTTGATACCTAGTATTTCAAGCATGACACACACACACCACCTTTTATCAGCGTGGATTTTACGTGGACTGAGCTCACTTTATGCTCAACCTAGTATCAACGTTGAATTTAAGGTGATTTAACCATCGATCAAGAATCGAGGTTCCGGGGAGGTGGATTTAAGGTGGACAAAATCCATCCCCGTAATCCACCAATCTTACGTTGATGCGACGTGGATGCGACGAGGTTGTTCCCATGGGGTTTGACTGAAAATTCAATAATGAAGTTAAGGCATGGTTCTGATGAAATTTACGATACTCTCGAGTAAAATAAAAACATGATTTGCTTGAAATCATGTGATTCTTGCTCACAATTGCTCAACAAAACATCAGAAAGCATGCAGGTATAGCTACACATCAGTTATTTAAAATTGAACAAGATTCCCATCACACGATTGTCAAGACTTGAAACCGCTCAACAATCTAAGAAATGAAACTTTTTTCTTCAAATTTTTGTGTCAGTGACCAGTGCCGTGCTTATACAAAGCTCACTTAACACGACAATGAAATCACAACAATTTAGACTCAAATGTGGGAGACACAGTTGACATAGAATAGGTGTCTAAATGGTGGACATTCAAGGTACATTATAGGTAAATTTATAAATCTATCAAGACAAAACAATGGATGAGCAGTGCTCGAGCTCTTTTGTTTATAAAAAGAAGAGAGACTAGACTTTATACAAACCACATCTGAGACACCAACAGTATTCTCCATAGCTGTAGTAGGGCTCTGCTACAGTGCAGATCACACGCAATTGAAATTCACTGTCAGGTTGGGCTTCAGGGACAACAGAGCATGGAGAAACTGCCAACAAAGAGAAAACAATGTCACACAGAGGAACCCATTTGGCATCATTGAAACCTCATGGACACTTTGACTGGAAATTTGATAATGAAGTAAAGGCATGGTAAAATTTACAGTATTCTTGAGTAAAACCAAAGTAAAAATCATCAAGGCTATTGCTGCTTGAATTCATGTCAGTCTAACACAGACTTGCTTCAGAAAGCACCAGAAAGAATGTTGTTAAAGGAGCACAGCCATAATAAAACCGTAACAATGTTCCACGCTTGAAACAATAATTTGTCAGAAGGTAAATATTTGAATCGTTTAAGCAAAATCATTTTGATGGTGATTACAAATCTTATAAAAAAATATTTACAACTTACCTGGTCAGCAGCATTAACTACTTCCTTCATGGCCTCTGCGACATGTCCTCTATACTGCGGTTCTCTTGACTTTGACTGAGAAGAGTCTGTGCCATGGTGATGGACGCGGAGGCCAACACTGAATCTACCAACAGAAACAAATATTATCAACAAACGGCAATCAGATTGTGATACTTGAGAAGTTGGTTTAAAAGAGGTTAAGCAGAGAAGCTCTGGTAAGCAAGGACCGAGCTTGGGCAGTGTCAGTTATGCAATTCACTTTGGAAATTTCCAGACAGACTGCAAGGATTTGAATGAGACTTCATTAGCAGAAGAGGTGTCACATGGTGAGACATCATAACCAACTTTAAATTATAGGTATCGACTTTTTCAGCAAAAAAAAGGGGGGTTCTTTAAAAGGCACATTTAATTGCATTGTTGACGAATGTGCAGAGCAGGAGAAGGACGCATAGCACAAGCCTTAAAAGTAAACTATGTTACTGTACCGTTCCAAGCACGGTCGCTGGAGCATGATGAGGAGTGCGGGACGATTTGGAATAATTTCCATCCCAAACGTTTAAACACCACTGGCAATTTAACTTAGTTTTCGCCGGCAGGTGATACGAAAACACATGGGAACTGGTAACCTACAAGGAGCACCCCAATTTTTATGACGGATAGAACTCCGATAAAACCAGACCTTGCGAGGAATTAAAGTAGTTTCGCCGGACGATGTTTAATCCGAATTTACACGCATTTCTTATCTATAACTTCGGTTTGGTGAACAAATGTTTGCACCAGCCTATCACTGGAACATTCCGCGTGTGTACGCAGCTCTTCTTCTTCTGCTTGCAGCTCACGTGTCTTGCGTCTTCTGCTACGGTGGTGCGAGGCTAGCGAGAGTTGCTGGCTATGAGAGATTCGACATCCATAACTAGCGCCATACTAGTTCCAAGGCCAGCCGTAGCGCGGCGCTCGCACTCGTTTCCGCCTTCTCCCACTCCGCAGTGGAGCGCGCCCCTATTCAAGCGCCTTAGTTCGCTCACCTTGAAACCTCGCGCACCTTCAAAACCTCGCTCACCTTAAACACGTCGCGCAAACAGCGACATCGCTAAGTCTGAACCTCGCGCACATTGGAACCACGCTCAGCTGAGAGATTTGCACGGCCTCGCGCTCATGGGAACCTCGCTCACCTACTACGACCACGCGTACCTCCATACCACGCGCAGCTTCACATAATGAGCAGGTACTCGCGCAGATGAAAACGGCGCTCAGCTTAAGCCACGCTCACATTCAGACCACGCGCACTTGCATCTACTACTTTTTACCTCGCTCACTTTAGGACATCGCTCACCCTGCAACCACGCGCACTGAACGACCACGCGCACCTTCAAACGTCGCGCACTCACACCCCCTCGCGCAGTCTGGAACCACGCGCACCTAACGCGTTCCCCAGCATTCAATAGCAAAAAATAGCAAGAATTTAGAGATATATATTTTTCACAGTCTCCACTATTCAAACCGAATAGTTGCAAATTATTGTCTATAATGACTATAATGACTAATACTAAATCACAAACAAAATTGGTTTTCTTCAATTGTTGACTTGAACAAATTCATCAGTTTCAAACTTTAAATATCATATGCCTGACAATTTTTAGTCAAAATGACTGCACTCTAAAGGATTTACATAAATGGTTATTTAACATTCATGCTGAGTATGCCTTAACAAACTAAAATTAATGGCAGTTTTTCCTTATGTAATTTCATCACATAAAATTTGACCACATACAATAGTTAACATTTGACACAATAAAAGTTACCGGTACATCACAACATGGATAATAAAGGATAAATGGGAAAGCTTTCAGGACTTGAACAAATTCATCAGTTACGAACTTTAAATATCATAGGCCTGTGCACATAGTAGTTAATAATCTAATAATTAAAGCTCCAGTTCAACTTTGGCATTGTGTGTTATAAAACACACATGCATTCCCTCAAGAAAGATATTATTGTTTTCTTTAATTGTGTTTCTTGACTATCTTCTTTGAAATGTTTCCTGTGACTTTCTTCTTTGTGTTGTTTTTCCTTGTAGCCGCTCCAGAGGTCATAATCTTCTTCATTTTGTTTGCCACACAGTCTTTGACTTGCTTCCATGTTCGATTCTGAATATCATATTTTTTTATGTAGGCTAAACATTTTTCTTGTCGAGGCCAGTTAGGCTTCATGTTCCCAGCATAGGGTCCCACACTGCTGAGTTCTTCTATGAAGTAGGATTCTAAATCTGACTTGTGTTCGTCCCAAGAAGTGTGGACTTGTTTCATTTCTTTCCCTTTCTGCTTCCTTGTAGTTGGCTCGGACTCAGAGTCATAGTCTTCATCATCGGAGGGTGGGATGGGGACTTGTTTCATTTCTTTCCCTTCCTGCTTCCTTGTAGTTGGCTCAGAGTCATAGTCTTCATCATCGGAGGGTGGGGTGGGCTCTTGTTTCCTTTTCAGGTTCCTTTCTGGCCTTGCCTGCCTAGTCTTGACTTGTTTCATTTCTTTCCCTTTCTGCTTCCTTGTAGTTGGCTCAGAGTCATAGTCTTCATCATGGGAGGGTGGGGTGGGCTCTTGTTTCCTTTTCAGGTTCCTTTCTGGCCTTGCCTGCCTAATCTTTTTTGTGGGCTCTGAGTCAGATTGGTCATCATTGGAGAGTTTTTCTGGGTTTTCTTTGGATGTTACTTTTCTCTGCTTTGGTTCTTCCTCTTTTTCGTCAACTGCTTCTTTGTCTAGTGTGTCCTCTTCCCCTTCTTTCAAATCATCTTCTTCAGGCTCGTCATCAAGACTTATTTGAATCTCATCTAGAGACAGCCCCTTGTATTTCATAATACCTTTCTCCATGGCAAAAAGGACTTTTGAAGCCTTTGCAACTAAGAGGGTGTCCTCTGGCATCTTATAAAATTGGGCATGAACAGCTTCGGTGTGGCCCATCAGCTTCGATAGAACCCGAAGTCCACTCTTGCCCAAATTTAATATTTGAGACATGGTCCCCACATGAGTCCGCAGGTTTCGAGACCTTACGAACTCTGGTTTGACCAGGTCTGCTTCTTTCGACAGCTTTCTGAAGACACTTGGCCCATTGATGTGTTTCAGCTTTGTTGCAGCTGGAAACACGAATTGGTTGTCGTCCATCTCTGGTAGCTCCGATCTTGCCTTGCAGATTAGGTCTAATGTCATCCTCATGCTGCTTGTTAGTAAGATGGGAACAATTGTCCCACACTTCCCTGGCGTTTTGACCAAGACCAGCTGATTTAGTAACGCCTTTTCTAATTTAGAAAGGGAGGCCACTATGTCTTCATGCGTTTCATTGGGTAATCTGTTTAGGTAAGTATCCAACAGCAGGCGTTCAACTTCCCCTGATCTTTTCCTGTTGAACATTGTTATTTGGATAAATGCCGCCTCACACAACAGTTTGAAAGAGTCCACTGTCACCTCCTCTTCTAGATTCTGTGTTGCTTCAGTTATCCTGTTCTTCAAAAATAAGGCAAAATTATGGACATCTTTGGCGAGAGGGAAGGAGAGCGGTTTTGACTGCCGCTTCATATAGATAGATCGCAGGGCATGCCTGGAAATATCATCTTTCCATTCCTTCATTAAGTTTTCAAAGTACCCCAGTGTCCTTAGCTTCGCTTCATCCTCTTGCCTTATGTACTGTCCTCTCAGTATCCCTATACAACTGTTAATTGAGTGCCCAAGGCCCTTTGCCAATGTCGCTTTATCAAAGGTTTTTTTCTTTTCATTGAAAGAACATAGTTCTTTTGTTGCTACTACTATCAAGTCATAGTTCTTGGGCACCATCAGCTGTTCCAGAACCTTAATCTTGGGCTCAAACTTGCGGGCTTTAATGACAAGCCTTGCCAGCTCCCTCATCCGGTTTCTGCAGGTTTCCAAATGTCGGGGATGGTCCTCACTGTTTTGTGAAGCAAAAAGCTTCTCTCCTTTTGTGATGATTAATTTGTCTTGTCTGATTTGCAGACGCTCGGGCCCAACATTGAGTGAATCCATGACTTTATCCTGAAAGTCCTTGGCAATGGTTTTGGCGATTGGTTCACAGGCCTTAGCCTTTGACTGACAGTTGCGACCTGGCTTGATTTTGTGTGCCTTGTCCATATGTGTGGAAAGCTGGTGCCTTGAAATGGACACATTGCATATTGTGCAGTGCAGTATATCATTCAAGCTCCTAGCAGACTCTTCTCTTCGCTTCACCAGCAAGGTATTTTTCTTCGGGTCTTTATGAGTTTTCCCATTCACTATGAGATTCATATTGTGTCTCTGCATACCATCGTTTCTGATTTTATTTAGCAGTTCTTTCATCTTCTTGAAGCGAGGTTTGTCAGCCAGTCTTTGTTCTTTTGTTTTAAGTTTGATGCTTGGATCTTTTTCCAAATCCATTATTTTTTTAACTTCTTCTTCCTTTTTGTGTTTTGCCACCAGGTGAAGCTTGAGTTTCCCAGTCCCCACCCAAGAGCAAAACTTGCAGGCACTAAGTTTGTCCCAACGTCTGCCATTTTTGTTTTTGGTTCTCTCTGTAGTTAAATTGCTGTCCTCATCTTCAGTATCATCTAGCTGTTGATCTTTATCATCTCCCTCCTCTTCCTCTGCAAATTCATAGATGTTGCTCAGGTTGAAACTGTGTTTCCGTCTTTGGTTGCTCTTGAATATCTTATGTTCGGAATTTTTCTTGCCTTGTTCGTCTGGAACAAAAAAGTTTCTGATGAGTGCATTGTTTTCACAGTTTGCCTTAAGGACATGGATTTGAAATAAAAAGTTACCTTCAGAGCAAACTACTTCACATTCATCATCTTCTTCGTCGCCCTCAGATGACTGATTTTCTTCGTCTGGAATGAAGTCTGAATCATTTTCGTCCCCGCTTTGGATGCTTCTATCATGGGATATGTCTGGAAACAAAAGAGCTACTAATTAGTGCAATATTTTACACAGTTTGCTTTACGAATATGGATTTGAAATAAAAAGTTGCCTTGGGAGCAAACTGGGAGAAATTTACCCTCATCATATCCTTTAGCCTCATCCTCTTTATCCCCCTCTGGTCTATTGTTTATCATCTTTTCATCTTCATTATTGAGTTCATCTGGAAATAAAAATAATAGAGGGATATTAATAAGTGCATTGTTTCATTTGTTACAGTTAAGCCCAAGCACCTGGATATGTAATTACCTTGTGTGTGATCAGCTGCATGAAATATTGGAATGCCTTCAAATGGGAGATGCAAGCTCGTCAATTCCTCATCATTCAAGCCAAGATCAATGATCATGTGTCCTGTAAGTAGAAGAAGTATATGTCAGTTTAAAACTCCTTACCCTGCTGAAATTTTCAAGTGTAGACTTGAAAAGTATTCAAAACAATTTTGCCAACAAGCAGTCTTCGTACTCAATGAAATCACCAATTAGATATTATGCCCTCTTTTACTCCCATATTACATATGAAATAGTGGTGTGGGAAGGGGCTAACTGCTCCGACCTCAAAAGAATTTTCTCAATCGAAAAAAGCATTATCCGAACTCTGTCGACCCCCCCTCCCTGAACTCGTGAAACAACCTGCTCACACTGTATGGCATATTTATTTATTTATGTATCACAGCTTTCATTAACGATCCTGTTAGAGTTCAAGGATTAACTTGACTTATTCTTAAAATATTAATAAGAAATCAGTCACTGAACTATACAAGTTAAAAACCAAGACACTTGTACGTTTGATACCCTGTTTAGGCTTAAAACAAAACAAGAAAGTGTGTGGTCTTGTACTTACCGCTGTCTAATTCTCCTGACCAAATGACCTGGTCGCCTTCCATCTTCTCCTTCTCCATGATCAGCAGTACCTAATTATGATTACCAAAAGTAATTATTAAACAGTAGAACGAGAACAGAGTTCCATCCAAACAGTGTGAACCCCAGTAGTCTTCTTTGATTTTCAATATAAGTTCCTAGAACTAAACGCTGCCCGGGCGGAAGGATCAGCAGTTTAAGTGTAGTTTCAACTCAGTGTTAAAACTGTAGTTATGGAACTGTGCTCTGGGTTTAAAAGTAACTGTATAAGTAATAGAGTTAAGAACTTTAAATTATCTGTGTGTGTTACTGACTTTAATGTAGTGATCAATTCTGGATCAATTGTACTTCTGGTCTTCAGTCTGAATACAAAGCGC
Source organism: Stenchaetothrips biformis (assembly GCA_030522485.1). Taxonomy (NCBI): domain Eukaryota; kingdom Metazoa; phylum Arthropoda; class Insecta; order Thysanoptera; family Thripidae; genus Stenchaetothrips; species Stenchaetothrips biformis. The sequence continues at coordinate 10,293,686 of CM060102.1, forward strand.
CTGTGCAGAAGAATTTCAGTTTTGACTCACTTTAAATTATAGTCAATACAGCAGATAGGAAGTACAGAAGTACGTGCAGTTGAACTGCAAAAAAATGTTAGAAGAAAGTGCTGATTGAATCATGATACGGAGGGTGCAGTGAAATTGCAGTTAATGCTCAGTTATGTGACAGTTAGACTGCACTGTTGTGTTGCGGTTAGAGAGTGCAGAAAAAAGTGGAGAAAAACTGCAGTTTCAACTGAGTTTCACTGCTAGTGCAAGCGACACCCGGCTCTACCATGTGGTCGGGTTGGGTCGAAGGCCTTCCCAGGCAGGCGGCGTAGATCAGTGGATAAGGCAACTGGTCCGCAACCGAAAAGTGCGAGGTTCAAATCCCCGCCGAGCATCTGATTTCATCATCAGATAATGAGGAAGTTCACGACGGAAGGACCGAGAGGGCAGTAGGGTGAGAAAGAATTGAGAGATTGAACGTTAAAATTTAATTTTTTAACAAGTACTTTATGACTTCTCTCAAGACTCCACTTTAACTCAATTTGTTGTTAAGTGAAATCTGTAAGTTTGACTAAGATGGATAAAGAGATTCACTGCAGTATGAAATTCGTCTTAAACTGCAGACAAAACTGTAGTTGGGCGAAATAACTGGTACTTTTTCTACAGTTTTTTTACACTTTTTGTACAGATTTCTATAGTTATTTTGAAGTAAACTGCGGTTTCACTACAGTTAAAAAACAGGAAATTCTTTACTATTTTTCCACTTTTTCTACAAGCTAAAGTAACTGATAACACTAAATTCAGTTCAGTTAATCACAAGTGAAGAAGTGCTGTTCAGACTACTGATCCTTCCGCCCGGGTGGAAACCTTTTTGAGGGGAGGGCATGGTTTAAAATCCAAATAAGTTTTTTATTCATACCAAACATGGCAATAATTGAACTGTAAAATGGAGTGGTCCACAGTTCACGCACTTTGGAAATCTCAAAACAAGACTTTGGTATCTCACAAGGGAATGTAGTCATTAACATCGAGGTCTGGGATTGTTAACATACCACAAGAAAAAATTAAGATATCACGCCTTTAACTGCAGGGTGACATTTAAAATTCGAAAGGGGCAATCCATCTATGTTTAAGGTGCTATTACCACAACTTCATCAACTCAGTGCTCATCAAATTTTCAGCCCGACTTGGGACAGTTAATCTGCTTATTTGTATGAGTATTGAGTGATCATGGGTTATGTTCTTTTAAGTGAGCCGTGCCTTTTTTAAGTCCCAGCAAGCTGACGAAGCAGGTTGTCCTGGATCGGTGACGTACCGGCAAGCGCCTTTAAGTGGCGGAGGAACTGCGACGGGCGGCGGTCACCGAGCTCGGCCTCGGAGAGGATTTCCCGGACGCGCTGCTCCTCCGACGCGGAGAGGCGCCGGATGAGCTCCCGCGGTCATGGCGACAGTCGGCGTTGCGGCGTCCTCAGCAGAAGGAGCTCCACGTCGCATCAGGGCGAGGAGCTGTTGGTGCAGCGCACGAGCAGCGCGTTGGTCTGCGAGGCTGGCGGGGAGGCCGCGCCGCCAAGGCCCAAGGGCCCATGCGGGCAGCGTCAGCGCTGGTGTGTGCGGAAGTTGCGGTCGCACCCTTTTGCGCCTGCGAGGTACGCCACCGGCCCGTCCCGCAACACACCGGTGTGGAGACGTTGGCCTACCTTGCCCCTTCAGCACTACAGGTCATGCAGCTATACCAAAACGTGCGCACGTGCCTGCGATAGAGACAGAGCAACGAAACTGCGAATGGCCTCGAGGCGCTGTGCCAGGACGACCCGGCCAAGGTGGAGGCCGTGGCCGAGGAGGACGGCGCGCTGAGGCCGGGGCCCAAGCGCAGGCCGACGCCAGGCTCGTGCTGGTGGTCGCCACGTCCAGCCCGGGCACCCCGTTGTTCGCCACCATGTCGAACGGGTTGGTGTGTCGCATCGATAGAAGCAGAAATTCACGGTTTAAGGTCCCGTCTATTGATCCCGCATAATTTCATCTTGATCGGTGACACCGACTTGCAAAGCTAATTCATGTCAAAAGAAACAAGTGCCTTAACCACAAAGACGCATTTTCGCAAAGAAATAAGCAGAAAAGCGTGTTTCTAGGCAAGGCCTGTTGATCCCACAAAGTTTCGGCTTGATTGGTGACACCGACTTACAAATATATATCTTGTGACAAGAAACCAGTGCCTAATACACAAATTCGCATTTAAGCATTAAAATAGGAAGAAATTTTTTAAGTTTAAGGCCTAGCCCATCGACCCCGTATATTTTCAGCTCGATTGGTGACACCGATTTACAAAGATAGTTAAGGTCGTTAGAAACAAGTGCCTCAATTACAAAGACGCATTTGTGCATAGAAAGAGCCTGAAAAGCCGGTTTTTTTTTCGTGGTCTGTTGGTCTCGCAAAGTTTAAGCTTGATTGGCGATACCGACTTACAAAAATAATTCATGTTACAAGTTTCAAGTGTTTCAACAACAAAGACGCATTTTCGCATAGAAAAAAAGCTAAAACTCGTTTTTTCGGCCTAAAACTCAAACTCGCATATTCGCATTAAAAAAAGCAGAAATTCACGGTTTGAGGTCCCGCCTATTGATCCCGAATAATTTCATCTTGATTGGTGACACCGACTTGCAAAGCTAATTCATTTCAAAAGATACAAGTGCCTCAACCACAAAGACGCATTTTCGCAAAGGAATAAGAAGAAAAGCGTGTTTCCAGTAATAGCCTGTTGATCCCGCAAAGTTTCGGCTTGATTGGTGACATCGACTTACAAATAAATATCTTGTGACAAGAAACCAGTGCCTAATACACAACTTCGCATTTTAGCATTGAAATAAGAAGAAATTCAAGGTTTAAGGCGTAGCCTATTGATCCCGTTATGTTTCAGCTCGATTGGTGGCACCGACTTACAAAGATTGTTAAGGTAGTAAGCGACAAGTGCCTCAACCACAAAGACGCATTTGTGCATAGAAAGAGCCTGAAAAGCCGGTTTTTTGGCGTGGCCTGTTGGTCCCGCAAAGTTTCGGCTTGATTGGTGACACCGACTTACAAATATATATCTTGTGACAAGAAACCAGTGCCTAATACACAAATTCGCATTTAAGCATTAAAATAGGAAGAAATTTTTTAAGTTTAAGGCCTAGCCCATCGACCCCGTATATTTTCAGCTCGATTGGTGACACCGATTTACAAAGATAGTTAAGGTCGTTAGAAACAAGTGCCTCAATTACAAAGACGCATTTGTGCATAGAAAGAGCCTGAAAAGCCGGTTTTTTTTTCGTGGTCTGTTGGTCTCGCAAAGTTTAAGCTTGATTGGCGATATCGACTTACAAAAATAATTCATGATACAAGTTTCAAGTGTTTCAACAACAAAGACGCATTTTCGCATAGAAAAAAAGCTAAAACTCGTTTTTTCGGCCTAAAACTCAAACTCGCATATTCGCATTAAAAAAAGCAGAAATTCACGGTTTGAGGTCCCGCCTATTGATCCCGAATAATTTCATCTTGATTGGTGACACCGACTTGCAAAGCTAATTCATGTCAAAAGATACAAGTGCCTCAACCACAAAGACGCATTTTCGCAAAGGAATAAGAAGAAAAGCGTGTTTCCAGTAATAGCCTGTTGATCCCGCAAAGTTTCGGCTTGATTGGTGACATCGACTTACAAATAAATATCTTGTGACAAGAAACCAGTGCCTAATACACAACTTCGCATTCTAGCATTGAAATAAGAAGAAATTCAAGGTTTAAGGCGTAGCCTATTGATCCCGTTATGTTTCAGCTCGATTGGTGGCACCGACTTACAAAGATTGTTAAGGTAGTAAGCGACAAGTGCCTCAACCACAAAGACGCATTTGTGCATAGAAAGAGCCTGAAAAGCCGGTTTTTTGGCGTGGCCTGTTGGTCCCGCAAAGTTTCGGCTTGATTGGTGACACCGACTTACAAAGATACTTCAAGTTACAAGATTCAAGTGTCTCAACAACAAAGACGCATTTTCGCATGGAAAAAAAAGGTGAAAAGCGTTTTTTTCGGCTTAAATCACAAATTCGCATTTTCGTATTGAAAAAAGCAGACATTCAAGGTTTAAGGCCAAGATTATTGATCCCGTATTGTTTCAGGTCGATTGGTGACACCGACTTACAAAGATTAAGGTCGTAAGCGACAAGTGCCTACGCCACAAAGACGCATTTGTGCATAGAAAGAGCCTGAAAAGCCGGTTTTTTGGCGTGGCCTGTTGGTCACGTAAAGTTTAAGCTTGATTGGCGATACCGACTTACATAGATACTTCATGTAACAAGATTCAAGTGTCTCAACAACAAAGACGCATTTTCGCATAGAAAAAAAGGTGAAAAGCGTTTTTTTCGGCCTAAAACACAAATTCGCATATTCGCATTAAAATAAGCAGAAATTCAAGGTTTAAGGCCTCGCCTATTGATCCCGTACAGTAAGAAACAAGTGCCATAACCACAAACACGCATTTTTTCATAGAAAAAGCCTGAAAGGCCTGTTTTTATGCTTGGCCTGTTGGACCTGCATAGTTTTAGATTGATTGGCGACAGCTACTTACAAAGACAATTCATGTCAAACGTTTAATGTCCTCGACCACAAAGACCCATTTTCGCTTTAAAAAAAGCTGCAAAGCGTGTTTGGCCTGGCCTGTTGGTCGTGCATAGTTTTAGCTCGATTGGCGACAAAGAGTACAAAGGTAATCATAAAACACAAGACACAATAGCGTTCAACAAAAAAATGCATTTTTGCATTGAATTAAGCTTAAAAGCATAATTCGAGACGAAGCACTGTGTACACGTACAATTTTAGCTTGATTAGTAGCATAGACTGTAAAAGACAATTCAAACCTCAAGACAAAAGTGCCTCATAAAGAAAGTCGCATTTTCTTTTAGAAATGAGCTGGAAAGCGTGTTTTCGGGCCTGGCATGTTGATCCCGCATAGTTTCGGCTTTATTTGTAGCTTTATTTGTTTTTATGCTTGGCCTGTTGGACCCGCACAGTTTTAGATTGGTTGGCGACAACTACTTATAAAGACAATTCATGTCAAACGTTTAAAGTGCCTCAACCACAAAGACCCATTTTCGCTTTAAAATAAGCTGAAAAGCGTGTTTTTCGGCCTGGCCTGTTGGTCGTGCATAGTTTTAGATTGATTGGCGACAAAGAGTACAAACACTGAAAAAAAAGTCTAGTTACAAGTACCAAACCAACCCTGGTTAAATGATGTATAGTTACTCTTATCATGATTGTGGTAAGTCTTATTAGATGTATGGTTGCACATGCCAGCACTCACATAGTAACATTTACTAGACGTCTAGTTAATGAATCTGGTAAATTCCACCAAACTGTTTGGTAAAAACAACTGAACTTCATCGTTACTGAAACCAGTGCACGGTTCAATTCGCACTTCTCTACTTTGCTGGCGAGTTGCGACTTCCCCGTGAGGAAACGTGCCACATGGGCCGGCCCGCCGAGCAGCTAGGGCGGCAGGGTGGCCTACCTACCGGGCACTCTACCCTTCACGCAGGGAGGGGATTCGCCTCCGTCATGCATCCATGGAGGGCAAAGAGGCGACTTTAAGAACAAGTCTCCGCTATTCACTTTGTATTTTTCCTTTGGCTATTTATTTTTTAAATATTTATATAAATATTTAAATATTTGTAACATTTAAATATCCACCAGCTATACCAATGTATATTGGCTATACTATTCTGTGAATGAATGTCTTTCACCACTATGTGTGTGTTCTGTGTGACGATGTTGGAAGTCTGCAGTCAAATGTCACTGGAGTGATAAATCACAACCTGGGCTTCGGGGCAGTGATAATCAGCTTTTTGAGAAGCCGTTTCAAAGAAAAAAACATGTCACGATTCAAAAATTTAATGCTTAAGTCACAACAATTTTACAAATGAGCAATGAAACCTCACACAATATGCAGCATCTTAAAATGAAGATATGATAAAAATAAAATTAGTATTAAACAAGTAAATCACAGAGCTATCAATAAGTTGAGGAGGATGAATCAATGTTCTGGCTCCGACGCCCTAGTCACCACCTGGAACATAACGCATGCAGACTTGACATTTCAGTCGGAACATAAAATCATTCATTGAATTGAGCGATAGTCACATCTGAGTACTTACCAATTAGAAAGAGTCATTCCTCAAATCAGAAAACATTTCACTCTGCGTCATGTCATATCCACATACCAAGTATTCAAGTTCACCGTCACCTTCACCATGCCACTTGGCTAATCTCCGTATATAACACTTGCTCAATTCAATGGCATCCTGTCTGGTTTCTGTAAAAAGAATAAGTCATGGGTGAAAAATCCAAAGAAAAGAATGCATGCATGAATGAAAACAGTAAAAGCACAGTTCACAGGAGATAACTCACCACCCCAGCCGAGGACAACAGCAAGTTCTTCAATGTTAGGTGGGTGCTCACTGTAACATGTCGGTGGAACCTCACGCACAAGATTTAGAAGCTCGCCATGCTCGTGTCTTAGATCCTTGGAGTCATATTTCTGCTCGTGCACAAGGCCATCGCTCAGAAACAGAACAACAATGTGGACTGAGTCAAGAAATGAGTCCTGAGAATTCTGGGTCTCCATCTCTGCAGAAGAAAAGAGCACAAACGCGAGGTTAGGCGACCACTGGTAGTGACAGCTAAGACACGCATTCTTTTCACTTGTCAGAAAACTAACCGTTGCAGTATCGCTGAGGCAATGGTCTAGTCCTCCACCTTCACTGTCCGAACCTCTGACACTTACTGAGAACATTACTAAAATCTTGCCCAGCAGTGGAATATTGTTTTCTGCCGCCATCGCCGCCATTCAATTTTAAAGATGACCAACTTTTGAGAAGTGCAGGCTCTGACTTTCGTCTTCTGACTGAAACCTAAAGATATGTTGCCTTTTTCTGAAGTATTTTCTGTACCATTTGAATTTATTTAATTTCATCTAGCCCATAAATGAAATCCGAGTAAAAAGACCAAGAGAAAGCTAATTACACTTTGATTTGTTGTCGGCGGTAGTGGTCACCCTGCGCCAATTCTGAGCACAAGAGACCTTCAGCATCAGCATGGAACGGATTTACCGACTGCACATCCTCACAATTTCACTAGAACGAACCCTTCTGGGCCATCAAAATCGCATAAATACAAGTCCGCCGAAATTTCGTTCTCCTTTTGTGCTCCAAAGCCCGGCTCGCTGTAGAAAAACTCTCCCGGGAAGCTCCACTTCAGTTCGCTTTCGCAGGTTAGTTTCAGATAGGCTTCGTTTTCGTTTATGCTTTATGTTTTCTTTCCAATCGTGGCGTGGCTTTCAGTTTTTATGAGTTCATTAGTTTATAGAATCTATTCTTCTAAACTTGGTTCATTTCTCAACCCGTACTTAGCGCAACTGTACCGCCTAGCCTAGCCCTAGCCTTGCGTAGCCTTAGCCTATCCTCTAGTGTTTACGCGGCACATGTTTTGCGTTGCAGTTGTCCGCCCGCAGCTCTCTGGGTTTTGATCTCGAGATTATCTGTGGAAATGGAGGTGTCCGATCTATTACGTCAATGGAACCTCTCCCAATATGCAGAAGTTTTTGAAGGTATGTCAAATCTGGCCACTCGTGTTTCAATTCGCGCCCTGAAATATTTCTTGTCAAATGTGTTCTCTTCTCTGGCACAACGCATAACCCCCCTCAGCTTGAGATGTTAGTTATGTTTGATTTTTATAACGGGCTCGCGATGCAGTGCCGTTGTTCAACGGTATCTGAACGTATTCGCGCACTGACAAACGTCTTTGAGGTTAAAGGTCTCACTCCTTCTTTGCACTTACGTCTCGTGTTGTTTGTATCAGTCTTGCGTCCTGAGAGTAGTGTTCTCTTGTCTATCTTGATTTATTTTTCTGTGTTGCCAGAGCAATGCATAGATCGCGAGTTACTGCTGGACTTGACAGATGATATGACAAGTCAGTTAGTGCCGCTGCTAGGCCACAGACTTAAACTTCTGAAAGGGATAGCAATTTTGAAGGTACTTTTTGGTTAAACTTGGGTTAGGAACTAACTCCTGTATGGTAGTCTGAATTCAAGCCTCATCTACGCACTAACAACACATGGCCCACCTTTCTGAGTAGTTTTCTTTCATACCAATACCTTGTCATCACATTTTGAGTCTTGCTCCTCAAGGAAGTGCTTTCATGCTGGTGCTGTTTACTGAACTGGTTTTGTTTCCACAGGAATCTTCCAGGTCTCAGACTGAAGTGCCACTGAATAGATCAGGTGAAACGTCTCCTGCCAGATCAAGTTCACCTCGTCAACAGGGTGATTGTTCACCACCAATTGAGGACACCATCTCTGAACAAGACCTGGAAGACGACATTGATGATCCACCGTCTGATGAAGCAATTCTCTCCTGGTCAGAGCTGGTTAATAATCCGAAACCAAACGTAAGTATTTCATGTTTATTTTGTACTCCCAATGACAGTTTTATTGCTTAACATTACATTTTGTTTCTTTTTATAATTTTGATTCTGATCTGCGGCAGGATGTTGTGAAAGCTCTTCTGGAAAGGCGGGCCGATGCTTTGAGAGTTCTTAGTAATTACCCTGCTTCAAATAAGAAGTTCCGAGTACGAAAGGGCCTGAAGAAGGTAAAGAGTTTCATCGGTTTGGACACAGTTCACAAGAAGTTGTTGTGTGACATACTTGTTAAGTACAGTTGCAAGGATCCCGACTCTATAAGGTAAGGCTGCTGGTGAATAGGGCCACAATCACAACTTATTATTTATTTGTTGTGCATGTTGCTCATTTCACTCTTGTGTACCTTTGACTATTTCAAACTGTACCTCCCTTTCTGTTACAGCTGTGTCACTTCAAGGGTTAATCAACTTTGCAATGCCATTGTGGAGACATTCCCCAAGGAAAGAAAGGTATGTTTGTTATTTTCAGTTGTGAATTCCTGAAGCTACTTGAATTGCTGTATTTAAACAATATCTTTCTTTTCACAGAGTCAATATTACATTCCATTCCGATCTGTGAAATTTAATGGAAAAGTTAAAAGGCATAATGCAAAGGGAAGGCTTTACAACAAGTTCACAAATTATATTAAACTGCTGAAAGAAGATTATGTCAGAGCTGATTCTCGATCTTCTGAAACTACAACTGATTTTGGTAGTTATTGGTCCTTTATTTTTTTTTTATTATTTTTAGATTGTCTTCAACATGTCCCTAACGGACTGTCATTTTTGTTTCAGTCATATGTGAAGATGTGCAGTCAAGTCTGCAGTGGCTCAGCAAAAGAAATGAGATTTGCCCCCGTTTGAAGGAAGAATGGCATGTGACAAGAGATGCAAGAATCAATGAATTAAGAAATGCAAGTGACAACAAAGGTGAAAATTATGTACATAAGTACATTCATATCCTTTATCCATTTTTGGCGCAGCCTGAAGGTTACCTCTTGGTAAGTCTCTTTCTTTCTCTCCCCTCCCTCCCCTCTCCTCCTCTTTTTGTGACAGTCTTCTCAGAAATGACCTTTCTAATGTTAAAAGTAATCTTAAACTTTTTCTTTCTTTTTGAAGCTTGCATCTGATTTTGATGCCCTCTTCCCTGGCAAGAAGAACTGCCTTTTCACCGAGTGGGCTTCCTTCTCCTCAAATGTCAAGAAGCTGGCCAAGTTGTCTGATTTTATCGGTTAGTATTTAAATTTGGTTGTTGCATTTCCTTTTAACTTTTGCCGTTAATTCTCTATTGTTGATCTTGTATTGACCCATTGCATTTTAATTCTAGATATAAGTGACGTCGAAGTGCTGTGCCTCATTGCTGACTACTTTGAAGAGGAGGGCCTCCTGTCAGTTCCAGTTACCAGAAAGTACCGCGCTGGCAAAACTGAAATGTTCCGCTCTTTCCTCTTCCATGTTGAGGTAATAGCAATTATTTTGTATTTTTTGTTTTGTACTTTGGTGTGTGCTAATCGTGTCCCATTTTCTTCTGCAGACCGTTGATGATATTGACGTAGAAATAGCAGCATTTCAGCGTAAGGCTTGCCAGACAGGAACAACTGTCCAACCTTACGCCATTGTGGTTGGTTCTTGGCCTAATGTCACCCAGTTCTACATTTTGTACGATGATGTACTAAGAAGAGTGGACAGCCTCAGAGATTGCGTTGACCTCACATTCAAGATCTTTCATGCACTCCATGCCACGTACCCGAAGACATCACAGTGTTACTGGATGCTGCTGCAGAAGATCATCTACAAAATTGATACTCCGTGGGACATTATCATTCCTGAGGTAGAAATTGTGATCAGCAAGTTACTTGGCTAGAACTTTTTGTTTGACTACTGCACTGAGAACTGTTATTTTTGTTTGGTAATGCATGTTTGCATTTTTATTTGACTAAGTTCTCAGTTGTATATTTTGCAGTCAATTTCTAGTTTCACATCTTCAGTGTCAAAATGCCAACTTGTAGTGTCTGCGTAGAAGCTGTCACATTTGTGTCCATTAATGGATTGTTTCATCACCTTCAAATGTTTCACCCATCAGAATTGTCAGGTGTTTTAAAGTGCAAGACTGCAGGCTGTTTAACCCTTTTTGGTTCTTGGAAAGCTCTTAGGAGACATTTCATTCGTGTTCATAATTTCCCTGTTCATGCAACTGTTTCCAAAAGCCGGTCTAGTAAAGTAGTGCAAAAAGATGCACAAGGTACAGCTGATTCTGATTCTGATATGATTTTGTGTCCCAATGATGAGGGGGGTGAAGAGAGTGCTTTTCAAGTTCCTAGTGAAGGTTTTGGTCAATCATTATTATCGAATGCATCCCGCTTTTTAACCCAATTCTATGCTAATCCCCGCCTACCGAGAAACCATATTCAAGAAATTGTTAATCATGTTGGCACTTTTCTTAGAGATATTGTAGCTTATCTCACCCCATCATTGCTTTCCATTGTGACTGACAAAGAGATTGATGACAGTTCTAAGGAAGATCAAATCAGAACCCTGCTGGAAGTTATAGTGCAACCTTTTGAAAATATGCTATCAACTGAATATATAAGGTTCAAATTTTTACGAGCTTCTGGCAATTTTGTTGAGGCTGTAGATTACATTGTTGGTAACAGATTAGATGACAAGTATTCTTGTGGCCAAATGCATAAGAAAAGAGTTAGTGTGAAGGGGAAATATGTTCCCATTAACAAAATCCTTGAAAAATTTTTATCTCTTCCTGGAGTCTTTAAAACTGTGATGGAGTATGTAGAGTATTGTGAGAAAGAATTAGAGAGTGGTATAGTATCTAATTTTATTCAGTGTGAACTTTGGAAACGCAAAACTGCTACCTTTGTTGGTAAAATCGTTCTTCCGCTATTTCTCTACTTTGATGACTTTGAGGTTGGAAACCCGTTAGGCCCTCATGCTGGTTTATATAAACTAGGGGCAGTTTATTTCACAATAGCATGTTTGCCTCCTGAGTTCCGTTCACGTGTAGAAAATGTTTTTCTAACTCTCCTGTTTCATGCATCTGATAGAGCTGTACCTGAAGATGGAAATTATTATGTTTTTCAAAAGTTTATTGATGATCTCAATCTTCTCTCGTCAAAGGGTGTCACCCTTCAAATAGATGGCAATAACGTAGTAGTTTACTTTGTTGTAGGGGTCCTCCTAGCTGACAACTTAGGGTTCCACCAAGCATTAGGCTTTGCTGGAGGTTTTGATGCCAATTTCTATTGTAGGTTCTGTAAAACCCCCAAGCAGGACTTAGAACATATGTTTGAAGAATGTTGTTCCTCTTTCAGACAGCCTGCAGAATATGAACATGATGTCAAGTTGGGTCTGAGTATGTCAGGTGTGACTGAAAACTCAGTCTGGAACTCTCTTTCGTACTTTCATGTTTATGAAAATTATTCTGTTGATGTATTACATGACGTATTGTTGGGTGTTTGCAAAACCGACTTTGCTTTGATTTTGAATTACTATGTTCGTGAAAAGAAGTCTTTGCCCATTGCAGTGTTAAATTCTAGAATTAATTCTTTCAACTATACTGCTAATGGCTTTGAAAACAGACCACCTTGCTTATCCATTGATGATATTGCAGAGGACAAAATATCTATGACTGGTAGTGAAATGTTTAATTTTGTTCTTCTGTTTGCATTTTTTGTTGGGGATATTCTTAAAACCGATTCCACTGATCCTTACTGGGCTTTGTATTTGAGTTTAAGAGGTATTGTGGAAATTGTATTTGCCAAATCTTTCCCAAAGGAATGTATTGAAGCTTTGAAGTCCCTTGTAAGGGAACATCATAGAATCAGGGTTATTTTACTCAAATCTTTACTGAAACCGAAAGACCACTTTCTTCTTCATTATTTTACTGTAAAATATTTCTCTGGACCAAGTGCTAATCTTTCTACTGCAACTTTTGAGTCTAAACACAGAGAGTTAAAAACAATTGCCAATAGTTCTAGTTCCAGAGTGTTCATTTGCCATACTATTGCTCTTAAAGAACAACTTAGTTTCTGTTTCCGCTTAGAAAGTAAGAAGGGTTTGGATATCCAATTTGAAGCTGGCCCCTCTGAGCATATTGACGCCTCTCATGTTGATGGTTCGTACTTGTACTTCAAATGTCTTCCTGATGAATTTAAAAGCCTCTGCTCAGTTGTGCCATGGGCAGAATTTCAAGGAATTCGGTATCACAGAGAATCTTTCGTTGCAATAGATTGTGACAGTCTATTTCCTACTTTTGCTCAGATTGAAAGAATATTTTTGAGTGACAAGTTTTATTTTTGCTTTGTCTTGAAAGTTTATGAAACTATGAGTTTTGATGAAAATATGCATGCATATGTTGTAAGGAAATCATCTTCCTTTGTTTGCAAGTACATTCATGAGCTGTCATACCCATTTATTGTAATCTTTCACAAGGGGTTCATTACTTTGCGGCAAATGATTTGAAGCTGTGAACTGTGAACCCTGACTTATGGGAATCTTGTACCTATGTTACATAGATAATATATTTTAATATTTTAAATCCTCGACTGATTGTGAAACGTCAATGTTACTAATTGTGATACTGTCATGTTAGCTTTTAAGTCCTTTACTGCTTGTGAAAAGTCAATGTTATTGTGATACTGTCATGTTATAATTTTAAGAAGGGAATTCCTGAAAATAAAACTACTTAAATTTTAATTCTGGTATTTATTTTTACTTTCATAAATTGTATTCGCTATCATAATAATCGTGTTCCACGTACCGAAGTCACAAGTAAAATTTGTTAAAGTGTTTATGTGACACAATTAGTATGGTTGAGTTGTACTGACAGAGGTCATTCGTAAAAATACCCAAGAATTTTCTCAAAAGTAACTACTCATTCTAGTTCCTGCTACTAGATGAGGGTTCTGGCAGCTTAGTTGGAGCGACTAGGAATCTGGTTATTTTTACCAGACTCAGCTGTACTAGGCAGTCTGGTATTTTTAACTAGATACCTGGTTGGTTCCTATTCAATTAGACTGTCTGGTAATTGGCACTAAAATCCTAGTTTCGGCAACTATACTTTTTTTTCAGTGAAGGTAATCATAAAACACAAGACACAATAGCGTAAAACAAAAAAACGCATATAAGCCAAGCATAATTCGAGACGAAGCAGTGTGTACACGAACAATTTTAACTTGATTAGTAGCATTGACTGTGGAAGGCAATTCAAACCTCAAGACAAAAGTGCCTCATAAAGAAAGTCGCATTTTCTTTTTTGAAATGAGCTGAAAAGCTTGTTTTTGGACCTGGCATGTTGATCCCGCATAGTTTCGGCTTTATTTGTAGCATCTTCTTACAAAGATAAATCTTGTCAAAAGAAACCAGTGCCTTAAACACAAAATCGCATCTTTGCATCGATAAAAGCAGAAATTCACGGTTTAAGGTCCCGCCTATTGATCCCTCATAATTTCATCTTGATTGGTGACACTGACTTGCAAAGCTAATTCATGTCAAAAGTAACAAGTGCCTCAACCACAAAGACGCATTTTCGCAAATAAATAAGCAGAAAAGCGTGCTGCTAGGAATAGCCTGTTGATCCCGCAAAGTTTCGGCTTGTTTGGTGACATCGACTTACAAATATATATCTTGTGACAAGAAACCAGTGCCTAAAACACAAATTCGCATTTAAGCATTGAAATAAGAAGAAATTCAAGGTTAAAGGCCTAGCCTATAGATCTTTACTGAAACCGAAAGACCACTTTCTTCTTCATTATTTTACTGTAAAATATTTCTCTGGACCAAGTGCTAATCTTTCTACTGCAACTTTTGAGTCTAAACACAGAGAGTTAAAAACAATTGCCAATAGTTCTAGTTCCAGAGTGTTCATTTGCCATACTATTGCTCTTAAAGAACAACTTAGTTTCTGTTTCCGCTTAGAAAGTAAGAAGGGTTTGGATATCCAATTTGAAGCTGGCCCCTCTGAGCATATTGACGCCTCTCATGTTGATGGTTCGTACTTGTACTTCAAATGTCTTCCTGATGAATTTAAAAGCCTCTGCTCAGTTGTGCCATGGGCAGAATTTCAAGGAATTCGGTATCACAGAGAATCTTTCGTTGCAATAGATTGTGACAGTCTATTTCCTACTTTTGCTCAGATTGAAAGAATATTTTTGAGTGACAAGTTTTATTTTTGCTTTGTCTTGAAAGTTTATGAAACTATGAGTTTTGATGAAAATATGCATGCATATGTTGTAAGGAAATCATCTTCCTTTGTTTGCAAGTACATTCATGAGCTGTCATACCCATTTATTGTAATCTTTCACAAGGGGTTCATTACTTTGCGGCAAATGATTTGAAGCTGTGAACTGTGAACCCTGACTTATGGGAATCTTGTACCTATGTTACATAGATAATATATTTTAATATTTTAAATCCTCGACTGATTGTGAAACGTCAATGTTACTAATTGTGATACTGTCATGTTAGCTTTTAAGTCCTTTACTGCTTGTGAAAAGTCAATGTTATTGTGATACTGTCATGTTATAATTTTAAGAAGGGAATTCCTGAAAATAAAACTACTTAAATTTTAATTCTGGTATTTATTTTTACTTTCATAAATTGTATTCGCTATCATAATAATCGTGTTCCACGTACCGAAGTCACAAGTAAAATTTGTTAAAGTGTTTATGTGACACAATTAGTATGGTTGAGTTGTACTGACAGAGGTCATTCGTAAAAATACCCAAGAATTTTCTCAAAAGTAACTACTCATTCTAGTTCCTGCTACTAGATGAGGGTTCTGGCAGCTTAGTTGGAGCGACTAGGAATCTGGTTATTTTTACCAGACTCAGCTGTACTAGGCAGTCTGGTATTTTTAACTAGATACCTGGTTGGTTCCTATTCAATTAGACTGTCTGGTAATTGGCACTAAAATCCTAGTTTCGGCAACTATACTTTTTTTTCAGTGAAGGTAATCATAAAACACAAGACACAATAGCGTAAAACAAAAAAACGCATATAAGCCAAGCATAATTCGAGACGAAGCAGTGTGTACACGAACAATTTTAACTTGATTAGTAGCATTGACTGTGGAAGGCAATTCAAACCTCAAGACAAAAGTGCCTCATAAAGAAAGTCGCATTTTCTTTTTGAAATGAGCTGAAAAGCTTGTTTTTGGACCTGGCATGTTGATCCCGCATAGTTTCGGCTTTATTTGTAGCATCTACTTACAAAGATAAATCTTGTCATAAGAAACCAGTGCCTTAAACACAAAATCGCATCTTTGCATCGATAAAAGCAGAAATTCACGGTTTAAGGTCCCGCCTATTGATCCCTCATAATTTCATCTTGATTGGTGACACTGACTTGCAAAGCTAATTCATGTCAAAAGTAACAAGTGCCTCAACCACAAAGACGCATTTTCGCAAATAAATAAGCAGAAAAGCGTGCTGCTAGGAATAGCCTGTTGATCCCGCAAAGTTTCGGCTTGTTTGGTGACATCGACTTACAAATATATATCTTGTGACAAGAAACCAGTGCCTAAAACACAAATTCGCATTTAAGCATTGAAATAAGAAGAAATTCAAGGTTAAAGGCCTAGCCTATAGATCCCGTATTGTTTCAGCTCGATTGGTGACACCGACTTACAAAGATTGTTAAGGTCGTAAGCGACAAGTGCCTCAACCACAATGACGCATTTGTGCATAGAAAGAGCCTGAAAAGCCGGTTTATTGGCGTGGCCTGTTGGTCCCGCAAAGTTTAAACTTGATTGGCGATACCGACTTACAAAGATAATTCATGTTACAAGATTCAAGTGTCTCAACAACAAAGACGCATTTTCGCATAGAAAAAAAGGTGAAAAGCGTTTTTTTCGGCCTAAAACAAAAATTCGCATATTTGCATTAAAATAAGCAGAAATTCAAGGTTTAAGGCCTCGCCTATTGATCCCGTACAGTTTCAGCTCGATTGGTGACACCTACTTACAAAGATAGTTAAGGTCATAAGAAACAAGTGCCAAAACCACAAACACGCATTTTTTTTTATAGAAAAACCCTAAAAGGACTGTTTTTTATGCTTGGTCGGTTGGACCCGCATAATTTTAGATTGATTGGCGACAACTACTTACAAAGACAATTCATGTCAAACGTTTAATGTCCTCGACCACAAAGACCCATTTTCGCTTTAAAATAAGCTGCAAAGCGTGTTTTTCGGCCTGGCTTGTTGGTCGTGCATAGTTTCAGCTCGATTGGCGACAAAGAGTACAAATGTAATCATAAAACACAAGACACAATAGCGTTCAACAAAAAAAACGCATTTTTGCATTAAATTAAGCTGAAAAGCATAATTCGAGACGAAGCAGTGTGTACACGTACAATTTTAGCTTGATTAGTAGCATTGACTGTAAAAGACAATTCAAACCTCAAGACAAAAGTGCCTCATAAAGAAAGTCGCATTTTCTTTTTGAAATGAGCTGAAAAGCTTGTTTTTGGGCCTGGCATGTTGATCCCGCATAGTTTCGGCTTTATTTGTAGCATCTACTTACAAAGATAAATCTTGTCACAAGAAACCTGTGCCTTAAACACAAAATCGCATCCTTGCACCGATAGAAGCAGAAATTCACGGTTTAAGGTCCCGCCTATTGATCCCGCATAATTTCATCTTGATTGGTGACACCGACTTATAAAGCTAATTCATGTGAAAAGCAACAAGTGCCTCAACCACAAAAACGCATTTTCGCAAAGAAATAAGCAGAAAAGCGTGTTTCTAGGCCGAGCCTGTTAATCCCACAAAGTTTCGGCTTGATTGGTGACATCGACTTACAAATATATATCTTGTGACAAGAAACCAGTGCCTAAAACACAAATTCATATTTTAGCATCGAAATAAGAAGAAATTCAAGGTTTATGGCCTAGCCTAAAGATCCTGTATTGTTTCAGCTCGATTGGTGACACTGACTTACAAAGATTGTTAAGGTCGTAAGCGACAAGTGCCTCAACCACAATGACGTATTTGTGCATAGAAAGAGCCTGAAAAGCCGGTTTTTTGGCGTGGCCTGTTGGTCACGCAAAGTTTAAGCTTGATTGGCAATACCGACTTACAAAGATACTTCATGTTACGAGATTCAAGAGTCTCAACAACAAAGACGCATTTTCGCGTAGAAAAAAAGGTGAAAAGCGTTTTTTTTTTTCCGGCCTAAATTACAAATTCGCATATTCGCATTAAAATAAGCAGAAATTCAAGGTTTAAGGCCTCGCCTATTGATCCCGTACAGTTTCAGCTCGATTGGTGACACCGACTTACAAAGATAGTTAGGGTCATAAGAAACAAGTGCCAAAACCACAAACACGCATTTTTGCATAGAAAAAGCCTGAAAGGCCTGTTTTTATGCTTGGCCTGTTGGACCCGCACAGTTTTAGATTGATTGGCGACAACTACTTACAAAGACAATTCATGTCAAACGTTTAAAGTGCCTCAACCACAAAGACCCATTTTCGCTTTAAAATAAGCTGAAAAGCGTGTATTTCGGCCTGGCCTGTTGGTCGTGCATAGTTTTAGATTGATTGGCGACAAAGAGTACAAAGGTAATCATAAAACACAAGACACAATAGCGTAAAACAAAAAAACGCACATAAGCCAAGCATAATTCGAGACGAAGCAGTGTGTACACGAACAATTTGAGCTTGATTAGTATCATTAACTGTAGAAGACAATTCAAACCTCAAGACAAAAGTGCCTCAAAAAGAATTTCGCATTTTCGTTTAGAAATGAGCTGAAAAGCGTGCTTTTGGGCCTGGCATGTTGATCCCGCATAGTTTCGGCTTTATTTGTAGCATCTACTTACAAAGATAAATCTTGTCATAAGAAACCAGTGCCTTAAACACAAAATCGCATCTTTGCATCGATAAAAGCAGAAATTCACGGTTTAAGGTCCCGCCTACTGATCCCTCATAATTTCATCTTGATTGGTGACACTGACTTGCAAAGCTAATTCATGTCAAAAGTAACAAGTGCCTCAACCACAAAGACGCATTTTCGCAAATAAATAAGCAGAAAAGCGTGCTGCTAGGTATAGCCTGTTGATCCCGCAAAGTTTCGGCTTGTTTGGTGACATCGACTTACAAATATATATCTTGTGACAAGAAACCAGTGCCTAAAACACAAATTCGCATTTTAGCATTGAAATAAGAAGAAATTCAAGGTTAAAGGCCTAGCCTATAGATCCCGTATTGTTTCAGCTCGATTGGTGACACCGACTTACAAAGATTGTTAAGGTCGTAAGCGACAAGTGCCTCAACCACAATGACGCATTTGTGCATAGAAAGAGCCTGAAAAGCCGGTTTATTGGCGTGGCCTGTTGGTCCCGCAAAGTTTAAACTTGATTGGCGATACCGACTTACAAAGATACTTCATGTTACAAGATTCAAGTGTCTCAACAACAAAAATGCATTTTTGCATTGAATTAAGCTGAAAAGCATAATTCGAGACGAAGCAGTGTGTACACGTACAATTTTAGCTTGATTAGTAGCATTGACTGTAAAAGACAATTCAAACCTCAAGACAAAAGTGCCTCATAAAGAAAGTCGCATTTTCTTTTTGAAATGAGCTGAAAAGCTTGTTTTTGGACCTGGCATGTTGATACCGCATAGTTTCGGCTTTATTTGTAGCATCTACTTACAAAGATAAATCTTGTCACAAGAAACCTGTGCCTTAAACACAAAGTCGCATTTTTGCATCGATAGAAGCAGAAATTCAAGGTTTAAGGTCCCGCCTATTGATCCCGCATAATTTCATCTTGATTGGTGACACCGACTTATAAAGCTAATTCATGTGAAAAGCAACAAGTGCCTCAACCACAAAAACGCATTTTCGCAAAGAAATAAGCAAAAAAGCGTGTTTCTAGGCCGAGCCTGTTAATCCCACAAAGTTTCGGCTTGATTGGTGACATCGACTTACAAATATATATCTTGTGACAAGAAACCAGTGCCTAAAACACAAATTCATATTTTAGCATCGAAATAAGAAGAAATTCAAGGTTTAAGGCCTAGCCTAAAGATCCCGTATTGTTTCAGCTCGATTGGTGACACTGACTTACAAAGATTGTTAAGGTCGTAAGCGACAAGTGCCTCAACCACAATTACGTATTTGTGCATAGAAAGAGCCTGAAAAGCCGGTTTTTTGGCGTGGCCTGTTGGTCACGCAAAGTTTAAGCTTGATTGGCAATACCGACTTACAAAGATACTTCATGTTACGAGATTCAAGAGTCTAAACAACAAAGACGCATTTTCGCGTAGAAAAATAGGTGAAAAGCGTTTTTTTTTTCCGGCCTAAATTACAAATTCGCATATTCGCATTAAAATAAGCAGAAATTCAAGGTTTAAGGCCTCGCCTATTGATCCCGTACAGTTTTAGCTCGATTTGCGACACCGACTTACAAAGATAGTTAGGGTCATAAGAAACAAGTGCCAAAACCACAAACACGCATTTTTGCATAGAAAAAGCCTGAAAGGCCTGTTTTTATGCTTGGCCTGTTGGACCCGCACAGTTTTAGATTGATTGGCGACAACTACTTACAAAGACAATTCATGTCAAACGTTTAAAGTGCCTCAACCACAAAGACCCATTTTCCCTCTAAAATAAGCTGAAAAGCGTGTTTTTCGGCCTGGCCTGTTGGTCGTGCATAGTTTTAGATTGATTGGCGACAAAGAGTACAAAGGTAATCATAAAACACAAGACACAATAGCGTAAAACAAAAAAACGCACATAAGCCAAGCATAATTCGAGACGAAGCAGTGTGTACACGAACAATTTGAGCTTGATTAGTATCATTAACTGTAGAAGACAATTCAAACCTCAAGACAAAAGTGCCTCAAAAAGAATTTCGCATTTTCGTTTAGAAATGAGCTGAAAAGCGTGCTTTTGGGCCTGGCATGTTGATCCCGCATAGTTTCGGCTTTATTTGTAGCATCTACTTACAAAGATAAATCTTGTCATAAGAAACCAGTGCCTTAAACACAAAATCGCATCTTTGCATCGATAAAAGCAGAAATTCACGGTTTAAGGTCCCGCCTACTGATCCCTCATAATTTCATCTTGATTGGTGACACTGACTTGCAAAGCTAATTCATGTCAAAAGTAACAAGTGCCTCAACCACAAAGACGCATTTTCGCAAATAAATAAGCAGAAAAGCGTGCTGCTAGGTATAGCCTCTTGATCCCGCAAAGTTTCGGCTTGTTTGGTGACATCGACTTACAAATATATATCTTGTGACAAGAAACCAGTGCCTAAAACACAAATTCGCATTTTAGCATTGAAATAAGAAGAAATTCAAGGTTAAAGGCCTAGCCTATAGATCCCGTATTGTTTCAGCTCGATTGGTGACACCGACTTACAAAGATTGTTAAGGTCGTAAGCGACAAGTGCCTCAACCACAATGACGCATTTGTGCATAGAAAGAGCCTGAAAAGCCGGTTTATTGGCGTGGCCTGTTGGTCCCGCAAAGTTTAAACTTGATTGGCGATACCGACTTACAAAGATACTTCATGTTACAAGATTCAAGTGTCTCAACAACAAAGACGCATTTTCGCATAGAAAAAAAGGTGAAAAGCGTTTTTTTCGGCCTAAAACAAAAGTTCGCATATTTGCATTAAAATAAGCAGAAATTCAAGGTTTAAGGCCTCGCCTATTGATCCCGTACAGTTTCAGCTCGATTGGTGACACCTACTTACAAAGATAGTTAGGGTCATAAGAAACAAGTGCCAAAACCACAAACACGCATTTTTTTTATAGAAAAACCCTAAAAGGACTGTTTTTTATGCTTGGTCGGTTGGACCCGCATAATTTTAGATTGATTGGCGACAACTACTTACAAAGACAATTCATGTCAAACGTTTAATGTCCTCGACCACAAAGACCCATTTTTGCTTTAAAATAAGCTGCAAAGCGTGTTTTTCGGCCTGGCTTGTTGGTCGTGCATAGTTTCAGCTTGATTGGCGACAAAGAGTACAAATGTAATCATAAAACACAAGACACAATAGCGTTCAACAAAAAAAATGCATTTTTGCATTGAATTAAGCTTAAAAGCATAATTCGAGACGAAGCAGTGTGTACACGAACAATTTGAGCTTGATTAGTATCATTAACTGTAGAAGACAACTGTAGAAGACTCAAGACAAAACTGCCTCAAAACGAATATCGCATTTTCGTTTAGAAATGAGCTGAAAAGCGTGCTTTTGGGCCTGGCATGTTGATCCCGCATAGTTTCGGCTTTATTTGTAGCATCTACTTACTAAGATAAATCTTGTCATAAGAAACCAGTGCCTTAAACACAAAATCGCATCTTTGCATCGATAAAAGCAGAAATTCACGGTTTAAGGTCTCGCCTACTGATCCCTATAATTTCATCTTGTTTGGTGACACCGACTTGCAAAGCTAATTCATGTCAAAAGAAACAAGTGCCTTAACCACAAAGACGCATTTTCGCAAAGAAATAAGCAGAAAAGCGTAATTCTAGGCATGGCCTGTTGATCCCACAAAGTTTCGGCTTGATTGGTGACATCGACTTACAAATATATATCTTGTGACAAGAAACCAGTGCCTAATACACAAATTCCCATTTTAGCACTGAAATAAGAAGAAATTCAAGGTTTAAGGCGTAGCCTATTGATCCCGTTATGTTTCAGCTCGATTGGTGGCACCGACTTACAATGATTGTTAAGGTCGTAAGCGACAAGTGCCTCAACCACAAACTCGCATTTGTGCATAGAAAGAGCCTGAAAAGCCGGTTTTTTGGCGTGGCCTGTTGGTCCCGCAAAGTTTAAGCTTGATTGGCGATACCGACTTACAAAGATACTTCATGTTACAAGATTCAAGTGTCTCAACAACAAAGACGCATTTTTGCATGGAAAAAAGGGTGAAAATCGTTTTTTTCGGCTTAAATCACAAATTCGCATTTTCGTATTGAAAAAAGCAGAAATTCAAGGTTTAAGGCCAAGATTATTGATCCCGTATTGTTTCAGGTCGATTGGTGACACCGACTTACAAATATTGTTAAGGTCGTAGGCGACAAGTGCCTACGCCACAAAGACGCATTTGTGCATAGAAAGAGCCTTAAAAGCCGGTTTTTTGGCGTGGCCTGTTGGTCACGCAAAGTTTAAGCTTGATTGGCGATACCGACTTACAAAGATACTTCATGTCACAAGATTCAAGTGTCTCAACAACAAAGACGCATTTTCGCATAGAAAAAAAGGTGAAAAGCGTGTTTTTTCGGCCTAAAACACAAATTCGCATATTCGCATTGAAATAAGCAGAAATTCAAGGTTTAAGGCCTCGCCTATTGATCCCGTACAGTTTCAGCTCGATTGGTGACAACGACTTACAAAGATAGTTAGGGTCATAAGAAACAAGTGCCAAACCCACAAACACGCATTTTTTCATAGAAAAAGCCTGAAAGGCCTGTTTTATGCTTGGCCTGTTGGACCTGCATAGTTTGAGATTGATTGGCGACAGCTACTTACAATTGGTGACACCGACTTGCTAAGCTAATTCATGTCAAAAGAAACAAGTGCCTCAACTACAAAGACGCATTTTCGCAAAGAAATAAGCAGAAAAGCGTGCTGCTAGGCATTGCCTGTTGATCCTACAAAGTTTCGGCTTGATTAGTGACACCGACTTACAAATAAAAATCTTGTGACAAGAAACCAGTGCCTAATACAAAAATTCGCATTTTAGCATTGAAATAAGAAGAAATTTTTTAAGTTTAAGGCCTAGCCCATCGACCCCGTATATTTTCAGCTCGATTGGTGACACCGATTTACAAAGATAGTTAAGGTCGTAAAAAACAAGTGCCTCAATTACAAAGACGCATTTGCGCATAGAAAGAGCCTTAAAAGCCGCCTTTTTGGCGTGGCCTGTTGGTCCCGGAAAGTTTAAGCTTGATTGGCGATACCGACTTTCAAAGATACTTCATGTTACAAGATTCAAGTGTCTCAACAACAAAGACGCATTTTCGCATAGAAAAAAAGGTGATAAGCGTTTTTTTTTTGGCCTAAAACAAAAATTCGCATATTCGCATTAATATAAGCAGAAATTCAAGGTTTAAGGCCTCGCCTTTTGATCCGGTACAGTTTCAGCTCGATTGGTGACACCTACTTACAAAGATAGTTAGGGTCATAAGAAACAAGTGCCAAAACCACAAACACGCATTTTTTTTTATAGAAAAAGCCTGAAAGGCCTGTTTTTATGCTTGGTCGGTTGGACCCGCATAATTTTAGATTGATTGGCGACAACTACTTACAAAGACAATTCATGTCAAACGTTTAATGTCCTCGACCACAAAGACCCACTTTTGCTTTAAAATAAGCTGCAAAGCGTGTTTTTCGGCCTGGCTTGTTGGTCGTGCATAGTTTTAGCTCGATTGGCGACAAAGAGTACAAATGTAATCATAAAACATAAGACACAATAGCGTTCAACAAAAAAAAACGCATTTTTGCATCTAATTAAGCTGAAAACCATAATTCGAGACAAAGCAGTGTGTACACGTACAATTTTAGCTTGATTAGTAGCATTGACTGTAAAAGACAATTCAAACCTCAAGACAAAAGTGCCTCATAAAGAAAGTCGCATTTTCTTTTTGAAATGAGCTGAAAAGCGTGTTTTTGGGCCTGGCATGTTGATCCCGCATAGTTTCGCCCTTATTTGTAGCATCTACGTACAAAGATAAATCTTGTCACAAGAAACCTGTGCCTTAAACACAAAGTCGCATTTTTGCATCGATAGAAGCAGAAATTCACGGTTTAAGGTCCCGCCTATTGGTCCCGCATAATTTCATCTTGATTGGTGACACCGACTTGCAAAGCTAATTCATGTCAAAAGAAACAAGTGCCTTAACCACAAAGACGCATTTTCGCAAAGAAATAGGCAGAAAAGCGTGTTTCTAGGCATGGCCTGTTGATCCCACAAAGTTTCGGCTTGATTGGAAACATCGACTTACAAATTAATATCTTGTGACAAGAAACCAGTGCCTAAAACACAAATTCGCATTTTAGCATTGAAATAAGAAGAAATTCAAGGTTTAAGGCCTAGCCTATTGATCCCGTATTGTTTCAGCTCGATTGGTGACACCGACTTACAAAGATTGGTCAGGTTGTAAGCGACAAGTGCCTCAACCATAAAGACGCATTTGTACATAGAAAGAGCCTTAAAAGCCGGTTTTTTGGCGTGGCCTGTTGGTCACGCAAAGTTTAAGCTTGATTGGCGATACCGACTTACAAAGATACTTCATGTTACAAGATTCATGTGTCTCAACAACAAAGACGCATTTTCGCATAGAAAAATAAGGTGAAAAGCGTTTTTTTCGGCTTAAATCACAAATTCGCATATTCGCATTAAAATAAGGAGAAATTCAAGGTTTAAGGCCTCGCATATTGATCCCGTACAGTTTCAGCTCGATTGGTGACACCGACTTACAAAGATAATTAGGGTTTAAGGCCTATCCTATAGATCCCGTATTGTTTCCGCTCGATTGGTTACACCGACTTACAAAGATTGTTAAGGTCGTGAGAAACAAGTGGCTAGGGATGCGGAGGCCGGCAATATTACCGGTAATTACCGGTAAATAACGGTAATTTACCGTTATATACCGCGAGGTCGAAAATCCGGTAATTAACGGTAAAATTCGATTTTTGGCCATATAGTTCATGTTTTCGTAAAGTAAATGAACTTGGGACACAAATAAAAGCAAAGTGCAACAGATTATCATCGTACACTGGTAAAACTAAAGCGTAACTCTGATTGAGTCAAGCATAAAATTAAACTTGAAGACGTTACGCTTGAAATGAAGCATACTCTGGAAATCCCCCCATGCATTTAGATAGGGGAAATCTTGGCGGATGAGCCTGTTAAGCTTGATTTCAAGCGTAAACTGATTACGCTTGAAAACAGAGGGTAATGCTACGCATTAATTTTACCAGTGTAACGGATTCAAATTGACCGCCCCTCACAACCTTGTGAAACAGTCCACATAGGAGTTTTGGCTAGCTAGCAAGAAGGCTCAATGAGAATGAAAGTGTCTTGATCCATACCCAGTTTTGGGTGAGGAACACATTATCACCCGAATTTGGGTGAGGAAGGGGTATCGGCTACCTGTATGGCTACATAGTATTCTCACCCAAATTTGGGTGCCAAATTTGGGTGATGAAGAATTCCTCACCCTAATTTTTAGTCATGATCATTCTGTTTAATAATGTGTGTGCATTGTGCATTGCAATAAATTTAAAAATACGAAACATTTTAATCACTTGCTAACCTTAAAAATAACCCCTTTTTTCACTTTAAATACATTGGAAGACATGAATATTTGATACATCAGCCAAAACTCGAATTTTACCGAAAATTACCAATTTTACGGTAAATTACGGTAAATTACCGTTTTTTTACGTTACGTTGAATTTTACCGGTAATTTAGCATCCCTACAAGTGCCTCTACCACAAAGACGCATTTGTGCATAGAAAGAGCCTGAAAAGCCGGTTTTTTGTCGTGGTCGCTTGGTCCCGCAAAGTTTAAGCTTGATTGGCGATACCGACTTACAAAGACAATTCATGTCAAACGTTTAACCCTGTAACTACCGCACTGGGGCCAAGTGTCAAAAAAAAATATTTTTGATCGTTTCCTATTTGTTTTGACCTAACTGAATCCAAAAATACCCATTACAACTTTCCCGGACATTGCAGTACGAATTTACGAGTTGTTGCCATATGGCAACAGTGGTAGTTCGGAGGCTTTCTATGTTTCTGTTTTCATTGACCCTGATGGGCATGATATGATTTCAAAAGTTGTGCTGTGGGCTTCTGTGGTAAAGGTATGAATCTTTAGGCTGTTGGCACATGCCGGTCGTAGATTAGGTAGATCATTTTAGCATGAAAACAGCATTTTTCTCTAAAAACACACTATATGAACTAAAACTTCAGAAAAGGTACCACTTTACCCCCGAAACTTATATTTTGGTGTGAAACGGGTTCTACACTGCTAAAAAAGATGTTCTTCTTTTGATTTTCCTCGCAGGCAGCGTTTCTTTTGCGCTTTTTTAGGTGTAGCCATATGGCATCACTGGCAGTTTCCAGGGACAAACAGCGCTAAGTCATGGTTTTATGCAGTAAAGTTCAGATTTACATCGGTTTTGCGGCCTGGTCCGTAATATTTACGTTTTTGGAATAATGTATGCTGGTTTCGACCATCGGACCCGGGTTCAAACCCCGTTGGGGCCAAAATTTTTATGTTGAGTTTGACATTGCTTCTTATGTTTTTGAGGGTGCTGATGATGATAAAGATATTTATTTTGGTATTAGACCAAGGTTTGGATCCTGTTAGAGGGAATCACGACCGGAATTTTCGAATTATAAAGTACATCTTTTGTACTGTGTTTTGTGTCGAACTTTATATTTTTGATGGTGCTGATGTCAGAAGTGGTGTTTTTTTTTTTTTTTTTGTTTTTTTAAACTCCGACCCTTGTTTGACTACTTTAAATCAGCTGGGCGGTATAGGGCCCCTAGGTGGTGGGGATGCGGTGTGGCCCAGGGGCGCTGCATGGGTTGCCCGCCCATGATTTATACACCCTGGCAAGGTTGCATTGTTCGCGCGGGACTTTTGGAAAGGCGCGGAAAGGCGGTGCATTGAGCTATTGAGATTGGCGACCGTGTGCAAAGCCAGAGAGGCGAGAAGCTTATGCGCTAGCCGTTCCTTCAGTGGCGAAAGAAGAAAACGATGGAAGACGTCGCCGTCAACTCCTGTAAGTGGCCGGCCTTGGCGTTCCGGTTTGTCACTACAATGACCACAATACGTAGAATTGTCACGAACGATGCAAGGCTCATTGGAACGGTGAATACGACCTCCTCTGAGAGCCCGGCCGCCTGTCGGGTAGGCCACCAACCAGTCTCGCTACACACAGGTGTATTGCGGGACAGTTTTATTGCCTACCTTACAGGCGCTACTGGGATCCGCGCGTCCGATGTGCCTTAACGCGTTTTAGAGGCGTTCTACTTTGGCCTTGCATGCTCCTCCACAGGGTCGAGATGTTTGCTAATCAAAATGACTTTCTGTCAGGCGAACACAAATGCCAAGCGGCGTGCTGTCGGCTGCGGCGAGCCCTGTCCCGTCTAGTGCGCGGAAGGAGAGCCGCGCGCGCACCAGAGGCTCCAGCAGCAGCCACGCCCCCGCCTCTGGAGCAGGATGCTGTACCAGAGGCTCCAGCAGCAGCCACGCCCCCGCCTCTGGAGCAGGAGGCTGCACCAGTACCGCAGCTGGAGGCTGCACCAGCACTGCAGCTGGAGGCTGCATTACCGCCGCCTCATCCTGCAACGGGAGCTATGGCTGAGCTCTTCGGAAAAAATGAAGGATGGCTCTATGTTTGAATCGAGATACGGCTATGCTTGAACACAATACTAGACAGCCGGAAACCGGCGACACGCGGGCAAACATAACATTTGAAAGTTTAGTTTAAGCCATTTTTTATGTTCGCGTCGCTCGTTCGCTCGCGGTTTTTCGTTTTGTTGTACTAGCTATTAAAATATTGCAACTTCTGGTGCAGTCCCTAATTGTAGTATCTCTAGATCTTAATTTTAGACGTGGCGAATCGTGCAAAGAGTCAATACCGTTGGCACCATACCGTTACACCGAGTGAAGTGCAGCATGGTATTGTAGAATGATGTAAGTAATCATTACTGCAGTGATCTGTTGTTTCTCCAATTAGGTGATGGAATTTCGAGTGCAGTTTAACCTGTTGACTTCTGTGAAATCTTTTATTCTGCTTATGTAATTTGTCAGGTTGGTTGACATTGAGGGAATGTTTGCAGTGTCGGTAACTTGTGAAATGTAACAATTTTTTTTTGTTTATTATTTAAGTTTATTTTTATTGAAATATGTAAATTTCTGTTGTTTATATCTGTTGTTTGTATGTAACTTTGTAGACTCCTTTTCAGGTATTGTAAAAACGGCTTGTTGTGTTTGAACTTATTTTTGATTTTTTTTTGGTATGTTGGTACTTTTTGGTTCTTTCTTTTCCGCGTTGCCAAGCAATTTCAATTTGGTTGTGGTGAAGGTCATTGGTTTTGGATTTCTGAATAACTGTTTCTAATTTTGAAAATTCCAATGGAAGATATTGAGGTATGTGTGAAATTTCTCTTTGTTTTTAAATGGTTTTCTTTAGTTTGAGAGTCACTTTTTTTTTTCAGAAAGTTAGTGTGGCATTAAACTTGACATTGGCAGAAATTATAGAGGTTGAAACACCAAATATTTCTGTTGTGAATATGGATGAGAACCCTACATGTTCAAAGTATTTGGTGAGTTTAGTATTTTATGTATAACAGTTTGACGTTAGCTGATTAGTTTTCTTATTCATTTATTGGATGTCTTGATTTCTTTTCTTGGTTAACTGATGTGAGTGTTTAAGTGTTTTTTATTTGTGGCAGATTCCATCATTTTGTTCTGCGTCAGGGAAACATGTTGTTGTGACAGAAAATAGTTCAGATGACGAACAGTTAGGTTTGGATGTAAGTGTAGTTTACTCACTTTATTTTGTTTTTGTTATCGTTCGTTTGGTCTTTAGTATATTTTTGTATTTCCCAGGATGAACAGAAAAGTGGAGGTGAGAAGGGAAAGAAGGGTGTTGACGAACTAAAGAAAAGGAAGAAGGATGAATCGGAGACAAAGAAACAGGTAAAATATTTTAGACTTTTATTGAAAACTTTAGATTTTCCTTTTTATAATTTAAAATTTTACAGGAAAAGAAAAGGAGTCATAAAAAGAAGAAGGGTGGTGAAAAATCGAATGTGAAGCCTAACAAGGATGGTGGAAAGGATGTTGATGATGAAGAAGCTGAGGTAAGTTTGGTTTTATTGTTAAGTCTGTAGATTGCATGGGTTTTTGTTATCGTTCATTTTTATCACAGGAAAATTCAAGTGATGAAGATGTGAACCAATTGAACCAGATAGATAATCAAACATCTGAGTTTAAGAGCATCAAGGACTTGCCTGTGAAGCAAATGCACAAGGTCCTGAAATTTGAAATTGTGGAAACGGTTAATGGTCGCACAGTTCGCCTTCAGCTTGAGGATAAAACTGTGGATGAAGGGTTCTTTTTTGTGCATTTGCCTCGTAGGTTCTTGCCATCTGTGGAGGCTAACTTTTTAAAGTATTCTAAAATTGTTGAGTCAAAGAAACCTTTCTATTTCGCTTTTATGGGGCAGAAAGGTCGTACCTTCAAAGTTCTTTTTACGCGCAATCCTGACAAAGCAGTTTAAATTTCTTTGCCTTAATGTTTCTAGAACTGGTCATTTTAAGTGATTAGTCTTTCAACTATGTTGTGACAGATGTTGTTTTAATTGATTTTCAATCAGTTTATTTTCCCTTTGAAAGTAATTCATCTAAATCTTGAATAAATTGTATTTTTGAAATGTACTTGTTTTTTACTTGATCAATTTGGTCTGATGTAATGTTTAATCAATGAAGCTTCTGTCTTTGTTTTTGCATTGGTATTGTTGTTACACTGTTTGTGTACTATTTCAGATGACAAAGAAAATTGTACAAAAACGGTTGAAACAGCAGAGGAAGAGGTTGAGGCAACGTGAGAAGCGAACTCATAGTGACCTGTTAAAAATTAGAGCTAAATGGAAAATGCAAAAGCAAAGACAACGCAAAAGAAAAGCAGAGAAGGAGTAAATGTGGAGTTGTTTTGATTGAATAAAGTTTAATTTGTTATTATCTTAACTTTTTTAGGTCAAAGATAAATCAAGGAAAGAGAAGAGAAGACTGCAGCAAAGGAGACGTAGAGCGAATTTGAGTCCAACTCGCCAACTTGAGTTGAAAAGGAAAGCTACGGATCGTAGAAAGGTTTTAAGAAATCGTTATTTACATGAGAAGAAGAGTGAAGTTAGGAAACAAGATAGAGAGCGGAGAAAATTATCTCGTTTGTGTAAGAAACTTGGTAATTCTGTTTCTGAAGATGGTATTGATGTTCATCAAAGCAATTTTGATTGCTTTATGTCTAGTTTGCAATGGAAAACATGCTTGAAGTGTAAAAAGAGAGTGATGAGGTCATGTTACGATAAAGCTAGGTGCAAAGATTGTAATCTATTTACGAAAGAAAATAATATGGACCCTGGTGATGTACCTGATGAGTTGAAAGGTTTGACTTATGTTGAACAGCAGCTTATAGCCAAAGTTCACCCTGTTGTGTCTGTTTTCAAGATTAAAAAAGGGGAACAGTTGAAGTATTCTGGACAGGTTATCAATTTTCCGCAAAACGTTCAAGAAGTTTGTAATGTACTACCACCAACTGTTAACAGTCTTTCAAACATTTTAACTGTGCGAGTATCGAAGTGTGATGGGTATAAAGATTTTAATGTTCGGAGATCAAGAGTTAGGGATGCTCTAGTTTGGTTAAAGGAAAATAATCCTTTCTATTCTGATGTAGAAATTAATTCTGAAAATCTTAACTTATTACCTGAGGATGGTGATGTTTATATGGAATGTCGTGGGTATGATGCTAATGTGGCACCATCTGATGTAGTTGATGATATTGAAGGTGTACATTATATTAGTTATTCTGATTTAACTGATGAAGAATTGGATGGTATTGACTTAAAAGATGTTCCAAACTTGTGTGGCATTTCAGAAAGTGATAGAGTTGGTCATTCACTTGATAATAATGTATTATTATGGCCTTCTATTGGTGTAACACCTATTAATGAATTTGGCAGTCCAGGCTACATTGCTATGGCTTTTCCTCATCTCTTTCCTTTTGGTTTAGCAGATTATTCTAATAGAGAGAACAATAATGTTTCTTTATCAAAGTATATTCAACATTTGATGTTGTATTATGATCAGAGGTTTTCAAAAGATCCACGTTTTCGATTTTTAATGATGAATAGTCAGATGCGGTGGCAGTCTTTAAATGTAGGTAATGTCTTTGTTAAGAAAAATAATTTTTTTTCAGAATTTACAGTATTACAGTTAAAGGAATATTTAAAGACTCATCCAGAGTTGTTGTCACATATCATGTTTTATTCTAGTCGTTTACGTTCTACTAAGTCATATTGGAAAAGTAGATGTTCCGAATTGCTGGACATGGTGAATGAACTTGGTTCACCTACTGTTTTTTTTACTTTGTCGAGTGCTGATTATCATTGGAAGGATTTATATAGGTTATTAGGTGTAGAAGATGTTTCAGTTTTGACTGTTATAGAAAAGACTAAGTTGATTAGTGAAAATCCTTTGATAGTCAGTACCTTTTTTAAACTTCGTTGTGAAAATTTTCTGCAGAAATCCTTCTTTAGTAAGTTTGATGTTGTAGATTACTGGTATAGGGTGGAATTTCAACATCGGGGAAGTAGTCATATTCATGGAGTTGTACGGTTGCGTGATGCACCAGATATAAAAAATGTCTCAAGTGAAATTGAAAAGCAAAAAATAATTGATTATTTTGACAAGATTGTCTCTTGTGAAAATCCTGACATCTCATTCACTCCAAACTTATCACATCCTTGTGAGAGATCTGTGTCTGATTGTGTAAACTTAGATGATGATTTAGCTGAGCTAGTGAATCGTGTTCAACGCCACACAAAGTGTTCAGCTTTATATTGTTTGAGGACTTCTAAAGATTCTAATGTTCCATTGTGTAGATTTGGATTCCCTAAACCTTTGTCTGAATTTTCTGAATTGATTGAGAAGGGAAGTGGTTTAGAAATGAAGTTTGCCTGTAATGATGTGTTGTTGAATAAGTATAATTCCTGGTTGTTACAAACTTGGCGTAGTAATATCGATTTTACACCTATTGTATCGGATGATATCCTGTATAGGTATATAGCAAAGTATGCTTCTAAATGTGAAATTAAATCTAATGCATATGATGATTTGTTAAAGAGTGTTTTGGATAATAATCAAGCTGATGATCAAAATTGTAAAAAGATTATTAGGCGGATTTTGATTTCAACATGTGCAGAACGAGATTATTGTGCTCAAGAAGTCATGTTTATACTTATGGGTTTTCCGTTGTATCTTTCAAGTAGGCAATTTGTTATTTTAAATTTGAAGGAATCAGTTTGGGAATCTGTTCGACGGTCTGATTTGCAAGATCGGAAGAAACATTTTGTTGATCATTATATTGAAAGGCCAGTTCATCTTGAAAGTCTCTCTTTGCTGCATTGTTCAAAAGAGTACTATGTTAAATGTGGTCGTTGGGTTCGTAGAAAAAAGAGTGCAGTTGTAAGAGTTTTCCCTCGTAATTTATTTTCTGAAGACTCTGATTATGAAGGTTTAAGAAACTGTTGTATCTTAAATGTCCCTTGGAGATGTCTTGAAAATTTTAATGTACCTGAACACTTGTTAAAGGAAAAACTAGATTCTGTCTCATTTAAATGGAATGACACTGAAGATTGTGATGTTGTCTTTGAGTGGTCAGATAGTGAGTGTGATAGTCATTCAGATTATGATGGTGATGTGGAAGATGATGATGATTGGGCACTTGTTAGTAAGATAAATTCTGGGAAGAAGGCAAAAGATTTTGCTAACACTCAATCAGCTTCTGGGTTTCAATGGGATTATGGTTTACAAAAATATGATTTGCGTGAACTTCATGAAATTTGGAACACAGTAAGGACTGATAAAGCTGAAGAACAAGTCGAGATTGTTGATTATAGTTTGTTATCTGAAGATCAACTTAAATGTTTTGAACATTTTTCTGTGTTAGTTAATGATTGTTTGGCAAATGCATGTTGGAGTAAGGAAAGGTTGTTTATTGTTCAAGGCCGAGCTGGTTATGGGAAGAGTTTCTTACTGAAAGCTATGAGGTCATACTGTTTTGAAAAATTGGGCCCAAATAGTTATGCTGTAGTGGCATATTCTGCTGTTGCAGCTAAAAATGTTAATGGTGTGACAATTAATTCCTTCCTTCGAATTCATCCAAAGCCACAATATTTTAATCATTTAAGCTCAGATGAGTTACATTTATTTCAGGAAAAGAATCGTGAACTTCGGGTGTTATTTATTGATGAGTATTCAATGGTTGGGCTGAGAATGTTGGGTATGATTGATCAACGTTGTAGGGAAGCAAAGGATAATGATGTAATCTTAGGTAATTTGTGTGTTGTTATGTTAGGTGATGTTAATCAGTTGGGTCCTATTTATGATCAACCACTATATACAGAACAAATTAATGTAGGTATCAATGCATATTCTCAAAGGGGGAAGTTGGTTGTTTTGTCATTTCAGTTGTGTTTCTTTTTAAATATTCCAATGCGTTTTGACAACTTGGAGTACATTGAGTTTCTATAACGTGTTTCATGTTGACAATGTACTCAGGCTGATGTTAAAATGTTGAGGAAACGTACTATGATAAGTTGTAGGTTCATGTACTCTGCCGCCCTGAGCGGCACTGGAAAACCTATCACTCGCTTCAAGCCACCCTTAAAAATTATTTCCATTCAACTTAATTTGTTTTACGCAACAGGTATTCAAATATTTCTGATGTTCCCGCCGCTTTAGCAATGTGCCGGCATTCCCTGAGTGTGATTGGTCGCCTAAAATATCGGATGAAACGGTGAAAAACAAAGATAAAAATTGCATCTCCAATTAATATTTTCATTTCGTTTCATTTTTTAATGATAATTTAATGATAACGGATTAACTTTCGCGTTGATTTCAAGTGAGACGCAAAAATAAGTCGCTTGCGGCTGAGAAGCTTTGGGTTGGAGGCTAAAGCCGCGGTCGTGCGCATGCGCAGACCAATGCACCGTCCGGCCGGCGGCGTTGTTGTTCACCCATTCGGTTTCGTCCAGCAGTCAAGTGAGGAAGTGCGTGATTCTGTTCTGAGTGTGATTCAACTTGTTGAAAAAAGAATCATGTCGGATTCAACTATAAGGTAAGTCTGGTGTCCGGCAAGCTCAAATTTATGAATGAGTCGTGAAGCAAAGGAACAATACGATTGTAGTGATGTGTTGCTCGTGTCGCGTGCGGAACTTGGAGCAGTCTGTCTCATTTTCACTTATCTGGCTTTCATGTTTGACGAGCAATAAATAATTGCGCTGATGTCATGGTTGGTCACGATTCATGTCACAGTTTGTTTGCGCCTAGAGTATTCGTTTCAGGCTCTGAAGGTGAGCACACCAGAGCACACTTGACGGCATGCCATGGAGCCCGCCATTGTCTTAGACTAGAAGTATTGCTGCTTAGGTCTTTTTGTTTTCGCTATTTCTACGTGAAACGAGATGCGCTCTATCACACTTAATAAGTATTTGACATCTTGAACGTTGCAACTTCACTCTAGTATTATTCTTTGCTGTGTACTGGTTAGGTTAAGTGCTAGTGTTGTATCCCAAGTTTCTTAGGGATCAACTTTATTATTCTTTATCCTAGAATGAAGGGAACGTCATTAGCTTTTTCTTAATGCCAGAATAAAGGACATATCTTTCTTTTTTCTTTAGTTTATAGTCTGAGGCTTCAACGAACTTGCAGTATTGTTCAAGTGTTACAATACATATGTTGTATGTTTCAGTCCGGAGGAAATGCGTGAAAGAAGGCTGCTGGCTTTGGAAAGGCAGAGTCTCGAGAGGCAGCAACAGGAGCAGGCCGATGCTGAGTTTGCAAGATCTCTTGCAATGCAAGATGAATGCATTGATGAGCCAAGCAAGCCCAGCATTAATGGACCTAGTATTGAACCCAGCAATGATGAGCAATGTATCGAGCCAGAGAATACGGAGCCTCTTGTTACTCCAACCATAGATTTGAATGCAGGAGCATTGTGTACTGCGAGTGCTCGTCAAGACATTGCCATGGCCACTGTTGGCAGTCAAGTGAACCTTGCTTTCAATTTGAATTACAGTAAGTTTTGTTTTCAACAATAGATTGGTCCTTAAAAGTGTCACTTTTTATATCTGCCTTTTTTTTCTTTTAGCACTGTCTACCGGCTCTCCCAGCATTAGGGATATTTTGCAATCTTTCTGTAAGTACCCTTTCAGAATTTCCTTCCAAATTAGTCACTATTTATTGGTTCTTTTATATTTGTTTTTATTTACAGTTATGGGAAATGCATCACCTATGAAACCTGCTGCGAAGGTCACAGAGGTGCCTTTTGACGATGTGCCCAACAAGGGCACATCAAGAGCCACTAAAGCTGACCAAGATGTTGAAGTGCCCAGCACTTCTAGGGGCACTGGTGCAGCCAGGTTCTCAGATGTCCCAGATGTCCAAGTGCCCAGCACCTCCAGAGGCACTGGTGCGGCCAGGTTCTCAGATGTCCCAGATGTCCAAGTGCCCAGCACCTCCAGAGGCACTGGTGTAGCCAGGTTCTCAGATGTCCAAGTGCCAAGCACCTCCAGAGGCACTGGTGCAGCCAGGTTCTCAGATGTCCAAGTGCCCAGCACCTCCAGAGGCACTGGTGCTGGTACATCAATGATTTCAGATGGTGTGCCAAGCACTCCAAGAGCTGATGAACCTTCGGAAGCCTTTGAAGGCTTTCAAGGCTTCAAGGCCAAAGGCTTTCAAGGCTTTGAAGAGGGCACCGAAAGAGTCATCAAGCCGTGATGACGGTGATGTGGTTGACCTCACTCAAGATAATTTCCCTGATGATCATTCGATTTTAGAGGTACCATCATCATCTCTGCTCTCTTGTTTACAATATAAGCAAAACGTCTTCTATAATGTGGCGTTTCTCTTTCAGATGATTCATACAGTGACGACTCGGATTTTATCCCACCATCTCAACCGGCCAAGAGGAAGTCGCTCTCTTTGTCTCAGCAGCCTTCTAAGAGGCTGTCAAGCGGATCAGCTCAGGCAGACTTAAGATCTTTTCTGAGTGGTACGAAAGAACCCTTTGAGCTCTTAAATGCATGTACTCTACTGCTGAAACTTACTTACGTGTCACTTCTATTTCAGGATTGCATCAGGATCAAGGGAATCGCCAGGTGACAGCGTCTCAACCAGTGCCGAGAGCTCAGAGGCAGCTCACGGCAACTCAACCTGTAGTGTCTCGACCGCAGACCCCACCACCAAACTTGGTCCAGCAGGCCAAAGAGGCTGCTGACAGCACTGGTAAGAGCACTTGTATGAGTTGTTACTTTTGAAGCAAGTGTAGCTTCTACTAATCTTTCTGTTTGGTTACAGCTCACTGCCTAGTCTGCACAATCAATGTTGTAAATGCCCGACTGAGGTGTGGCCATGCGTTCTGCAGCAACTGCCTTCAGACACTTAAGTCATTAAAGAAGCCGTGTCCAAAGTGTCGAAAAGCTTTCAGGAAATGGGAGCCACTTTACCTGTAAATTTTTGGGTGATCCCATTTGTCCGATGCTCGTTTGTCCGAAAATATTTACTCGAATAAGTAAGTTAGTTCCTAGCAAACGACGCCTTCTTACTTTAATCGTGTTATGCTTAAAAAGCTTTTTTTACATGATTGTTGCTCTTCTTTTTTTCATATCAACGAAGCCTTTCTCTTGATTTAAGCTCGTAAGCTTTAGTTAAGATTGCTTTGCCTCTTTTTTTAAATCGTTTTATTTGTATCAAAGGACATGTCGGTCTTTTTCTCATATGAAGAGGGCCTTTCTGTCAATTTAAGCTTGTAAGCTTTAATTAAGGTTGCTTTGCCTCTTTTTTTAAATCGTTTTATTTGTATCAAAGGACATGTCTGTCTTTTTCTCATATGAAGAGGGCCTTTCTGTCAATTTAAGCTTGTAAGCTTAAGTTTAGACTGCTTTGCGTCTTGTTTTAGATGTATCAAAGGACATGTCTGTCTTTTTTTTATGAAGAGGGCCTTTCTGTCAATTTAAGCTTGTAAAGACTGATTTGCGTCTTGTTTTAGATCTTTTTATTTGTATCAAAGGACATGTCTGTCTTTTTCTCTTATGAAGAGGGCCTTTCTGTCAATTTAAGCTTGTAAGCTTTAGTTTAGACTGCTTTGCGTCTTGTTTTAGTTCTTTTTATTTGTATCAAAGGAATGTTTGTCTTTTTCTCATATTAAGAGGGCCCTTCTCTTAATTAAGGTTGTAAGCTTTAATTTAGATTGCTTTGCCTTCTCGTATCAATGTCAGCTCTGTTCATAGCCTTAATTTAAGTATGTGTACTTATGACTGATTAAACTGTGTCCCAACATACTTGGTATTGTTTGATGCTACTCGTTAGCAAAATCCCTAGCATCTGTTCCGAGTGCTGTTCTTTTGAAACGAGCAAATGCGCACACTTCTACTGTAAATCCAAGGAACTGATCTGATAATAATTTGGGAGGATGGGCAGACCACAAGGTAAAACACAGGGGAAAAGAAAATCATATTTTATTCGAGAAATTACAGTAATATTCATTGATGTGTCGAGTAAGAATCCAATCATCCTCTTGAAACTGCTTAAAGGAACGGAAAACCTGCATCATCGTGACTCCATTGATGAGATAGGAACACCGCAACTGCAAACAGAGAATTTATGAAGAGGTGAAAGCAATTAACTAACTACTCGACACAATGAGTAAAGCTTCTACCACAAGCATACATAACACGACTTCACTGAAGCTCAAACAGCAAAGTCCATGTATTCCCTCGGCTTTAATCAACATGCCTTACACACAGGAAACACGTTGAAAATCAAAATTCAAGATTACGGAGCTGACATTAGAATTGTGAGTGGACATAGCCCCTGCTCACAAAGCAGCACACAAGTTTAACCCCAACAGTAGAACGTACTATCTAGCATTTAAATAAAATCATGTAAATGCAACTATTGAAATGTACTGATTAGCATCACAAAGGAAGAAAGCACTTTCTAACCACAGAAGTATAAGCAAAAGAGGTATTGTACGTTACTTAAATGCGAACGATTACGTACCGCAGTGCCAAGCAGTCTGTACAAAGGGTTCTGCTCTTCTAGATGTGGAGGTTTGGTGATTTCAAAAACACAATAGGCTTTGGGTTCACGTTTATAGAACACTTTTTTGCAACCGCTCCAGCAGACAATGTTTGGTTTCGTTAGAATCAAAATAAAACCTGCAAATAACGGCTGCGCTCCGATCGAGAGGTCGACTCGACGAGACTCGACTGCTCGCACCGCACGAGCCCGTAACCTACCGCTCTTCCGGTGCTGCGCGGGAACCATAAGTCACTCAAATATCTATACTTGATATGTTAAACAACTTTGAGCAAATATGGATGTTATAAAATAACTTTTTACGCCACTTTTCACGCAAATAAGTCGTCTAAACACATAATAAGCCTAATAAGATGAGTAATAACATCTGTTGCAACTTATTAAATAAATAATAGGCTATTTAAGTAATAAATATAGTTGGACAGTATAAGAAAATTAAAGAAACTTAAATATTATATCTCTCGTCAAGATTCGGACAAATGGACATCGGACAAATGAGGCCTTCTCATTGGTGACACCGACCTACAAATATATATCTTGTGACAAGAAACCAGTGCCTAATACACAAATTCGCATTTTAGCATTGAAATAAGAAGAAATTTTTTAAGTTTAAGGCCTAGCCCATCGACCCCGTATATTTTCAGCTCGATTGGTGACACCGATTTACAAAGATAGTTAAGGTCGTAAGAAACAAGTGCCTCAATTGGAAAGAGGCATTTGTGCATAGAAAGAGCCTGAAAAGCCGGTTTTTTGGCGTGGCCTGTTGGTCACGCAAAGTTTAAGCTTGATTGGCAATACCGACTTACAAAGATACTTCATGTTACAAGATTCAAGTGTCTCAACAACAAAGACGCATTTTCGCATAAAAAAAAGGTGAAAAGCGTTTTTTTCGGCCTAAAACAAAAATTCGCATATTCGCATAAAAATAAGCAGAAATTCAAGGTTTAAGGCCACGCCTATTGATCCCGTACAGTTTCAGCTCGATTGGTGACACCTACTTACAAAGATAGTTAGGGTCATAAGAAACAAGTGCCAAAACCACAAACACGCATTTTTTTTATAGAAAAAGCCTGAAAGGCCTGTTTTTATGCTTGGTCGGTTGGACCCGCATAATTTTAGATTGATTGGCGACAACTACTTACAAAGACAATTCATGTCAAACGTTTAAAGTGCCACAACCACAAAGAACCATTTTCGCTTTAAAATAAGCTAAAAAGCGTGTTTTTCGGCCTGGCCTGTTGGTCGTGCATAGTTTTAGCTCGATTGGCGACAAAGAGTACAAAGGTAATCATAAAACACAAGTCACAATAGCGTTCAACAAAAAAACGCATTTTTGCATTGAATTAAGCTTATAAGCATAATTCGAGACGAAGCAGTGGGTACACGTACAATTTTAGCTTGATTAGTAGCATAGACTGTAAAAGACAATTCAAACTTTAAGACAAAAGTGCCTCATAAAGAAAGTCGCATTTTCTTTTAGAAATGAGCTGAAAAGCGTGATTTTGGGCATAGCATGTTGATCCCGCATAGTTTCGGCTTTATTTGTAGCATCTACTTACAAAGATAAATCTTGTCACAAGAAACCAGTGCCTTAAACACAAAGTCGCATTTTTGCATCGATAGAAGCAGAAATTCACGGTTTAAGGTCCCGCCTATTGATCCCGCATAATTTCATCTTGATTGGTGACACCGACTTGCAAAGCTAATTCATGTCAAAAGCAACAAGTGCCTCAACCACGAAGACGCATTTTCGCAAAGAAATAAGCAGAAAAGCGTGTTTTTCGGCCTGGCCTGTTGGTCGTGCATAGTTTTAGCTCGATTGGCGACAAAGAGTACAAAGGTAATCATAAAACACAAGTCACAATAGCGTTCAACAAAAAAACGCATTTTTGCATTGAATTGAGCTTAAAAGCATAATTCGAGACGAAGCAGTGTGTACACGTACAATTTTAGCTTGATTAGTAGCATAGACTGTAAAAGACAATTCAAACTTTAAGACAAAAGTGCCTCATAAAGAAAGTCGCATTTTCTTTTAGAAATGAGCTGAAAAGCGTGATTTTGGGCATGGCATGTTGATCCCGCATAGTTTCGGCTTTATTTGTAGAATCTACTTACAAAGATAAATCTTGTCACAAGAAACCAGTGCCTTAAACACAAAGTCGCATTTTTGCATCGATAGAAGCAGAAATTCACGGTTTAAGGTCCCGCCTATTGATCCCGCATAATTTCATCTTGATTGGTGACACCGACTTGCAAAGCTAATTCATGTCAAAAGCAACAAGTGCCT
Source organism: Stenchaetothrips biformis (assembly GCA_030522485.1). Taxonomy (NCBI): domain Eukaryota; kingdom Metazoa; phylum Arthropoda; class Insecta; order Thysanoptera; family Thripidae; genus Stenchaetothrips; species Stenchaetothrips biformis. The sequence continues at coordinate 10,334,325 of CM060102.1, forward strand.
CAACCACGAAGACGCATTTTCGCAAAGAAATAAGCAGAAAAGCGTGTTTCAAGGCATAGCCTGTTGATCCAACAAAGTTTCGGCTTGATTGGTGACATCGACTTACAAATATATATCTTGTGACAAGAAACCAGTGCCTAAAACACAAATTCATATTTAAGCATTGAAATAAGAAGAAATGCAAGGTTTAAGGCCTAGCCTAAAGATCCCGTATTGTTTCAGCTCGATTGGTGACACCGACTTACAAAGATTGTTAAGGTCGTAAGCGACAAGTGCCTCAACCACAATGACGTATTTGTGCATAGAAAGAGCCTGAAAAGCCGGTTTATTGGCGTGGCCATGAGAGAAGGGCGCCCTGGAGAAGAAGCCGAGAGCCGGCCGGACGCCGCCTTAGCAACTGGGGGACCTGCTAGAGAGCGCAAATTAAGTCGCACGGCGTTGCCGAAAGGCTCGTTGGAATCGCAAAGGTTTTTTCTGTGGAACGCGCCCGGTCTCGATGTTGTCGGTCTCACCACTCTAGCCCGCGAGCTCCTTACATGTGCCACTTCGTACGCGGCGGGACCGCCGCTATGGCTGCCTGCCTGATGGCTGGCCGCCTGCCGCCTGCTGGCTGACTGCTCCGCCTGGGCGGCTGCGCAGTACGGCTGCGCGGTAGGCAGCGGCGTCCCCACCACCTGTCAGCTTTGTGCTTCTGGCCAGGGCTTGTTATTGTTTTGAAACCCGGGATTGCTTGTTAAGTCAAAGTAGTATTGAAAATTTTCTTGATAAAATGGTCAGCCGCCGTAAAAAATTTACTCACAAAAAGGGCAGCAGGAAAGCGGCTATCCCAAAGAACAGTAATGAAGGAGAAGATGGTGCTGGCGGGGTAGGTTATGTTTTCCTGAACACATTACGAAATTAACGTTTTCCGAGTGTTCTCGTAAGATATGTTGTCAATGTGGAAGGAAATGTGATTATAGTTTAACATTTTTAGGATTCAAACAATCTGGATGGGGATGACAACAGCGTTGATCGTGGAACGCCTACATTTTGCGACACTGAAGACGTCTCTGGTGGAGGCAATTCTACCAAAGATGTTGATTTTCAAAGCTCGTCTCTTCAGTCTAGTCTGGTAAATTTCTTTTAAAAATGTTACTTTTATGTCAAACTTGTTCTGCTTTAAAATGTTACGTTATCAATTTCTTTTTGCAGCAACAGCAATCATTGCCTGCTGAACATGATTATTCAGCTGTGTCAGACCAAACTGATTGTAATTCAAGCAATCATAGAAAAGAAACATCAGAAGGCTTTGAATTTGTTGTTGAGGAAAAACCTCTTGAAGACACTGTAAAAAATGATCGGACTTTTACAATACAGTGGTCTAGCAAAATTCCTATACATGTATAGGAAACATGGATATTCCCATACATGTATAGGAATTTTCCGATTTGTATAGGTTTTTTGGTATTCAAGCCGAAAATGTATAGGAAAATTCCTATCCATGTATAGGAACTCCCTGAAATCCTATTCATGTATAGGAACTTTCCAACCCGTGTATAGAAATATGACTGACTGAAAAAAAGAATTTTGTTCTGAAGTGTTTTAGCAGAGATTCAAATTTTTGTAACTTGTACAAATAATGGGAACCAATGCGATTAATTGTTCACTTGTGACAAAAGTCGCAAAGCTGCTTCTATGTCTGTAACCCAGATGATCCACTAGATGGCGCTAGTATCGTTTTTACGGACTTACTTCTCGGTGGAAGCTACGGTTAGGAATTTCGTTGGGTGGAGAGGCACGCGCTTTCCTTGAGTGTGAGATAGTCGGGTGGCAATTCGACTGCCTACATTTTTAGACTATGATACGTCTCCCTTCACCATGGGAGGACAAGTAGTGGTCTGACTCTGTCAGATTGGCGGACCGGCTGCACCTCAAGTCATGAAAACACGGCTACAATCATAGCCGTGGAGGTTAGAATATGATAACGTCAACACAGCCACGGCTTGCATAAATTGCGTTCTTTTTTGGGAAATCCGAGAAATTCTATACATGCGTAGCAAAGCTGCTATACCGATGTATAGGAAAAATCCTGCACAACAGATAGGGCAACGCCTATACACGTACAGGCATAATGCCATACCGATGTATAGGAAAATTGCCATACAAGTGTGTGGTAATATTCGTATACATGTATATGTGAATTGTTTCATATACATGTATAGGAATTTGACTACAAAAATTTTTTACAGTGGATCTTTACGCAGAAGTGAAGCAGAAGGTTGATATGTTTTTGCCACGACGTTGGATGAGTTCAATTCATAATGACACTTTCAGACTTCTGTATATTTCTGCACAAAATAACGTCAGTGTTCAAAGAAGTTTGGAATTTTCTGAAAGTGGGGAGTGCAAGTTGTTTGTGCATTGCAAGGAGCACTCCACTGAAAATATGTTTCAAGATATTATGCCTCCTGTGCCTCTCGACAGTTCATCAGTGAATTTGTTTGTAGATAGAATTGTGTCTGTTATGAAGTTTGAGATATGTAGTGGTTATGACGAGGAAAGATATCGACGTGGTTGGGATACTTGTCCGTTCGGGGAAGTTGACAAGAACCCGTACCGTGAGTGCAGATACATTGAGACTTTCCGGTCTTTTGATTGCAAACAGTTAGTTGTAAGTAAAAAGTGGCGTTGCTCTGAATGCATCAAGCTTTGGGCGCCTTTGAAAAGAAGAACTGTTGCTGCAGAAATGGAAAGTCGCAATCCACACACTAATAATAGGTTTTTAACAGAAGAGCAAAAATTGAAAAAATTACAAGAACAGCAACAAGAAATAGAGAATGGAAGAAAGAAGCTCACACGTCTTCATGCCAAAATGCAAGAATTAATTCAGCAAAAGGCTGTCCCAGTTGACAAATCTATGGCCGATGCTTTTACAGATATTTTGGAGGGTTCTGATTTGAGTCCAGCACAATCGGTTTTTCTTCAGCAGCAAGTGAAAGCATCGCAATTGAGAAATTCTTCTTCCATGAAGTGGCACCCTACAATGATTCGCTTAGCCTTGGCTGTACATCTCACCTCCCCAGCTGCTTATGAACTTGTAAGACAAACCGGTATGGTAAAGTTGCCCTCTTCTAGAACGCTTTTTGACTATAGCCATGCTCATGAAATAAAAGAGGGTACAGATAGTGTTGTCATTGAAAAACTTGCTGAAAAAGTTGAAAAACTTTGTAATGAAAAAGACCCAAAGGATCCTAGAAAAAAAACAAGCCATAAAAAGTACCATGTTTTAATGGGAGATGAAATGTATATTTCCCAAAATTTAGTGTTTGATTAATTCAAGGGGAAACTGCTAGGGTATACTTCTCTTGATAATATTGAGCAAGAAGTGAAAATTTTTGATGACTTCTTGGACAATCCAGATAAAGAAACTGAAGAAACACCAGCAACAAAAATTATGGTGTACATGGTGAAAGGTGTCAGTAATGGAGTGAAAGAAGTAGTGGCCACATTTGCCTCAAATAAGTTGACAGCAACCCAACTGAAAGTATGGACTTGGAAGGTAATAGGTGCTTTGGAAAGAAGTGGAGTGGCTGTGATAGCATTTGTGTGTGATGGATCCTCCACAAATAGAGCATTTATCAAAAAACATAAGCCTGTAACTGTCCACCCTAGTGGTGTCATATTTGACACTATCAACAAATGTGCGAGGGACAGAGTACTGTATTTTATTTCAGATGTGCCCCATTTGCTTAAGACAATTAGAAATTGCTTGTTAAATTCTAAGTGGGATAAACTGAAGAGCCGCAGAAGAATGATGAAGAATGGGAAGCGCATTTCATGGGACTTCATTTTAAAATTGTACAACCAAAGTAAAGGAAAAACACTCCGGAAGTCATTCAAACTCAATGCCATGAATGTTAATCCAGACAGCTATGGCAGAATGAAAGTGAAGTACGCTGGAGAAGTAGTAAGTAAAACTGTTTGCACAGACATGAGGACCCAAGACTGGCCTGAAGCTTCAGAAACAGCACTGTTCTTGGAGAAGTTCAATGACTGGTTTGACTGCCTGAATGGAGCGCACACCTCACTGGCCAAGAAAAAGCGTAATCCTAATTTGGCTCCGTACACTTCAGTAGATGATGAAAGATTTGGTCTGCTTGATGATATGTTGCTGTATCTTGAAGAATGGAAGGCTGAGGCTGAAAATCCCAACTCATCAATATGTAGCAATTTTGATCCAAATGCTACCGTTGCTGGAGAAGCAAACATGGACCAAAGTGAAATTGAAGGCGAGGACCCCGCAGAAGAAAATACTCCTGCAAGTCGACGCCAGCTAAGTCGCCAAACTCTGGAAGGGATTTACATGTCTACGTTAGCCTTCAGGCCAATGGTGACTTTTTTGCTGAACGAGGAAACGAAATTCATCAATGCAAGAGTGTTCACCCAAGACCCCTTAGAACAACATTTTAGCAAACTTCGTGCAGGGCATGGTGGCAGTAATAATCCAAACCTTCAGCAATGCCTCAAGAAGAACCGTGCCATTCACATCCTCGGAGAGCTGGGAATCCGGAAAAGAAAATGAAACTCTGGGGAGGATAGCAGCACCGTGGAAGTTACAACAGAGCCACTGGCAAAAAGAAAATGTTCACGAGTCCCTAAGTTAATGACTGAAGATTAATATCATTTTTCATTTGTAAAGCAGAGCAAGCAATTTCTTGTAACTTGTGATATGTACTGTAACTGTAAATGTGATCCTTTTTTGAAAAAATCTCAGAATTGTGAGTACAAGTGTTAAATGAGAGCTGACAAGCCTTGTGATAAAATTGTGTGAATAAAAAAAGTATTTGTACGAGTAAAAAAATTTATGATTTCAAACAAAGAAATTGAACAAGAACATATAATTATAACACTTAGCGTAATGGATACAGTCGAACAAAAAGCAAGCGACAATGTGGCAACAATCAGCTTGATAGATGCATTTGAAAAGATAAGAGATAAAAGAACAAAATAAATAGATAATACTGCAACACTTGTCATCATGAATGCAGTTACAAACATTAAGAATAAAGGAACACAATGGATAGATAATACTGCAACACTTGGCATCATAAATGCAGTCACTAACATTATGAATAAAGTAACAAAACAAAAATACAGAAAGCATCATGGATGCAGTCACTAACATTTAAAATAATTGAACCAAACAATAAGAAATAGTCTCTTCTTAAAATCACATTAAAAATCACAAACATATAGAAAACTTTGGCAACTTCCTCCTTCTACTTCTTCTTGCGCCTTGCAACAGACACTCTAGTTGCCATACTTATCAACGGGTTCTTCTGCCTCAGTTTATTCAGTCTCCTTTTAGCTACGCCCCGCCCACATGTTTTGCAAAAACAAGTAATAACATCATTCATTAGGTTAAGAGACATCTTTTTATCCAGCGAATCAGAAATAATGTCATCCCACGCAACACAGATGTCAGTACTAGTAACTTTGGAAATGACTTCCTCATAATTTATAGAACCATCCCTCTGCTCACATGAGTACGCAAGAGTGGCAACTCGTTTAAAGAAATTTTGGGTGGGAGAAGTAATGTACAGTAAGCCACCCCTGTCAACATCAGCAGTCCACTGACCTTCAATATCTCCTTCACGTTTGTCACATAAGACCTTGGACTTCAAAACCAAGGCAATATTTTGCCACTTTTTGTTGTTACTAAATCTTTTGGCTATTTTGAGGTAGCCTCTCATGATAGAGCCACCTATGTAAAATATAACCTGTCTCTCTTCTAAATCTAGCTCTATTACTTTGGCTGCTTTCTGATTGGGTCCACTCCTAATACTCTTAGATATAAAACGAAAAATCTCAAGAGTGAAACTCATCATGAATTCAAGGAAAAATTGTGATTGAGTGTCTGACTCAAACTCAGATAAATCCAACACACTTAAAAGATCAAAACATTGGTCATTATCTGATAAGATTTCTTCCATTCTATCAAACAAGTTAACAATCAATGCAGATGGAAGAACAACTTTCTGTCCCTCGATACAAACCAATAATTCTTTTGCTACTGAGAAGCTGAAGTCTGCAAATTTCTGATGAGTGACAAGATGACCCATCAACTCCTTAAATTTTCTTCCCTGTGATCCGTGACTTATGCAGTTAGTGACTTCTGTGAGCGCCTTTGAAGAAATTTGTTCTACATTTTCTAATATTTTTCCAGTGTCCGGCATTCTTCTAGCAGCATCTATTATTACACAAAAAAAGACACACTACATATCTACAGGGAGGCTGCATTACCTTCAAATTAAAATAACGGGGCCAGAAACAAATAAAATATTACCTTGCATAACATGCATTCTATTGTGAGAATAAAAAGATCTGCTGCACACATACTTCTTCAAACGTCCGCCTTTTTGGCCAAAAAATTTTAGCCAAAAAGAGTTCAGCTTTACGGATCGCGCTATAGATAGCCGAAATCATAAAAAATCGATCTCAAAAGAAAATTCACATCAAATCAGTGAAAAGCAGCAACAAATGACACGAATATAGCTAAATAAATCAAATAAAACACGCTCATGCGTTCAAGGCTCTATAAAACCAACTACTATGGTGGTTCAAATTAATGGCTGTTAAAAATCTTAAACAACTTGTCCGTCTCTATCATTTGAGACCCACCAGACAATTTGAACCACCACGGTTAACTTTTGGCAGCGCTCCAAACATGCCCAAGAAAACGATCTGTAGCGTTTTCTGCCAAGTTTGGGGAGTCAAATCTGGCCAGCCTTGGTGGTTCAAATTCATAGGGGCTCAAAATCTCCAACAACTTAGCCGTCTTTATCGTTTGAGACCCACCCGACATTTTAAACACCACGGTTGACTTTTGGCAGCGCTCCAAACTTGTCCCAGAATACGATTTTGTAGCGTTTTTTTCCAACTTTGGGGTGTCAAATCTGGCCAGCCTAGGTGATTCAAATACATAGGTGCTCAAAATCTTGAACAACTTGTCCGTCTTTATCGTTTGAGATCCAGCAGACAATTTGAACCACCACGGTTGACTGTGAGCAGCGCTCTAAACATGCCCCAGTGAACGATTATGAGGCGTTTTCTGCCAAGTTTCGGAAGTCAAATCTGGGCAGCCTTGGTGGTTCAAATTCTTGGGTGCCCAAAATCTTAAACAACTTGTCCGTCTTTATCGTTTGAGACCCAGCAGACAATTTTAAATCACCACGGTTGACTGTTAGCAGCGCTCCAAACATGCCTCAGTGAACGAGTGTGTAGCGTTGTCTTCCAAGTTTAGGGTGTCAAATCTGGCCAGCCTTGGTGGTTCAAATTCATAGAGGCTCAAAATCTTGAACAACTTGTCCGTCTTTATCGTTTGAGACCCACCAGACAATTTGAACCACCACGGTTGACTTTTGGCAGCGCTCCAAACATGTCCCAGAATACGATTCTGTAGCGTTTTCTTCCAAGTTTGCGGTGTCAAAACTGGCTTGCCTTAGTGGTTTTAATCCATATGTGCTCAAAATCTTAAACAACTTGTCCGTCTTTATCGTTTGAGACCCAACAGACAATTTGAACCACGACGGTTGACTGTAAGCAGCGCTCCAAACATGCCCCAGTTAACAAGTGTATAGCGTTTTCTTCCAAGTTTGGGGTGTCAAATCTGGCCAGCCTTGGTGGTTCAAATTCATGGGTGCTCAAAATCTTAAACAACTTGTGCGTCTGTATCGTTTGAGACCCACCAGACAATTTGAACCACCAGGGTTGACTGTTAGCAGCGCTCCAAACATGCCCCAGTGAACGAGTGTGTAGTGTTGTCTGCCAAGTTTGGGGTGTCAAATCTGGCCAGCCTTGGTGGTTCAAATTCATGGGTGCTCAAAATCTTTAACAACTTGTCCGTCTTTATCGTTTGAGACCCACTAGACAATTTGAACCACCACGGTTGACTGTTAGCAGCGCTCCAAACATGCCCCAGTGAACGAGTGTGTAGCGTTTTCTTCCAAGTTTGCGGTGTCAAATCTGGCCAGCCTTAGTGGTTCAAATTCCTGGGTGCTCAAAATCTTGAACAACTTGTTCGGCTTTATCGTTTGAGACCCACTAGACAATTTGAACAACCACGGTTGACTTTTGGCAGCGCTCCAAACATGTCCTAGAATACGATTCTGTAGCGTTTTCTTTTAAGTTTGCGGTGTCAAATCTGGCCAGCCTTGGTGGTTCAAATTCATAGGGGATCAAAATATTGAACAACTTGTCCGGCTTTATCGTTTGAGACCCACTAGACAATTTAAACCACCACGGTTGACTTTTGGCAGCGCCCGAAACATGTCCCAGAATACGATTCTGTAGCGTTTTCTTCCAAGTTTGCGGTGTTTAATCTGGCCAGCCTTGGTGGTTCAAATTCATATGGGCTCAAAATCTTCAACAACTTGTCCGTCTTTATCGTTTGAGACCCACCAGACAATTTGAACCACCACGGTTGACTGTTAGCAGCGCTCCGAACATGCCCCAGTGAACGAGTGCGTAGCGTTGTCTTCCAAGTTTGGGGTGTCAAATCTGGCCAGCCTTGGGGGTTCAAATTCATAGGGGCTCAAAATCTTCAACAACCTGTCTGTCTTTATCGTTTGAGACCCACTGGACAATTTGAACCACCACGGTTGACTTTTGGCAGCGCGCCAAACATGCCCCAGTGAACGAGTGCGTAGCGTTGTCTTCCAAGTTTGGGGTGTCATATCTGGCTAGCCTTGGTGGTTCAAATTCATGGGTGCTCAAAGTCTTCAACAACTTGTCCGTCTTTATCGTTTGAGACCCACCAGACAATTTTAACCACCACGGTTGACTTTTGGCAGCGCTCCAAACAAGCCTCAGTGAATTATACTGTAGTGTTCTTTGCTAAGTTTGGGGTGTCAAATCTGGCCAGCCTTGCTGGTTAAAATTTTTTTGTGCTTTAAATCTTAAACATGAACGTTGACATTAAGAAAATGATACTCTACGCAAGTGGTATTGTGCAAACCCGTGTACTGTCGACGTTATGAACATGTTATATTTAGATTTCTCAAAGTTTCTCCATCAAATTGAATTTTTTGTTTTGTTTTTGAATAGTGTAAACAGAATTTCCATTTCTGAAGGTATTGCAACAAGAGCAAAAAATGAGGAAGATCGGTGAGAACTTTTTCTTGAAGTGACAGTTCTCGTACTGGTTGCCTTTACGCGGAATGTTCTGGGATGGTTTGAGGATGAACTTCAGATGGTACAACAAAAACGGAGCCTTGCATTTTTTTCTTTATTCGAAATCACGCCAGAATTATTTAAAATAAATTTTTCTCCCTGACATTTGTCAGAGTGCAGATTATTCGTCGATAACTTTCGTCCATCACTCCGAAGTGGTACACGTGATGGGAAGTGGTGGACATGGTTTGGAGGCTCCCCAGAAGAACATGTCACTTGGCGGCACCTTCATATAAGAGCTGAAAACAAGTGCTTGTGCTTCCAATCAAATCGAAGAAAACACTGCTGTATAAAAATCCACTGCACATCCCTATGTGGTTTTTGCCTTTTTTTTAACATCCGTCATGTACAAAAAAAATGTCTCAAAGATTAAAAAAATTATTGAAAAGTGCAATGTTGCTACACTGCACGGCAAAAACACTGCCCAAATTAGGGCCAAAAACTGATTTTTCGATAGAATTTGAAAACTCAGAGCCCTCGAGGCATCTTTTCCTATTGCCTGACCAAAATTGAAAAAATTACCCCAAAAGAATCCCATGAAATGACACTACAATCAGCATAGCCGGTGTCAGATTTCGAAAAAAAAATATGTACTGGCCCCCTCTCTTAAGGCATACCCTGCTCGTCGCTTTTATAACGTAATGCTTCAAGTTAGATCGCCAATGAACAGCGACGGCCGGCCGTTTAACGTCCGCGCAAGTGTATTTCCCTTCGGAAGCACACTGTGGTCTTAGCATAATGACGCGAGATTGTCAAAGGACATGTCAAAGAGTTCCAAGTCGCAGAGAGCGATTACATCACATTATAAGTTGTATTAGGTCCATGAAACTTGACCTTTTGTCCCGTCGTTTGTACTTTCTAATTTGTACATGTAATATCAATAATTCTACCTGTAAAACAATCAGAACTTTGCACAACTAAATAGGAAATAGTACATTTTTCATGTGTTCAAAAACTTTGAAAGCAGGGATAAAAAGTCAAAACGAGGCTGAGAGTGACACTTATACTGACTAATATTTCTTTAACTTCAACTCCAACCAGTTTTGATCCCCTACTACACTGCCGCCCAAAATTAGCGGCCCCTTTTTTGCCCACTGCGCTGTTTCTATGTTTTTCGAGCTAGGATGCTGAAACTTTGCAGATAGGTGCCCCCATTGCTCTTCTTGAGCCCTACCAGGGGGTGGCATGCCCGGGCCGCGCGTGAAACGATGCTCCCCGCAGCGGCGCGCCGCCGGCAGCTGTGCATGGTGTTACAAAATTCATCAGAACTTTGTCAAAACTTAATAAAATCGCAAAACCCAGGTCATTTTCGGAATCTGATTGGATGGATCTGATGGAATCTGATCGCCAATCTAGCTGATTTTTACTGATTTGATGTGAATTTTCTTTTGAGATCGATTTTTATGATTTTGGCTATCTATAGCTCGATCCGTAAAGCTGAACTCTTTTTGGCCAAAATTTTTTGGCCAAAAAGGCGGACGTCTTCTACGAACAGTAAGTGCAAACTAGAGTTGGTTTATTTTTCATTGCTTGTTTCTTCTTTGGTGGAGCTGCTGGGACTCTAAAGGTTGGGGTTGCAGCTGCCACAGATGTGTGTAGTTGCGACAGACTCAGGTCGAGCTCACTCAAATCAACTGGCTGAGTGTCGTTGAGTGATTCAACCACATCACTACTTTGGGGTCCTTGCAAACCTACAAAGAGACAAGACAAAAAACTTGAGTTTCAGATCAAACTTTTTTTTTAAAAGTTTCCATCAATGTTTATGATGCAACATAACCTAACCTGTTTTCGGAGGCTCAACCGTGTGAGTCTTCAAATGCAATTGGTAATAATGATTGACCATATATCCTCTGCCACAGGTCCCACAAACAAATTTGTACTCCTGATTTTTAGTGGCTTTCTTCCTTGGTTTCTTTGGTGTTGACTCGTGTTGCAAAGCTTGTTGAAAAGCATTGAATGTGACGGGATTGCCGTTTTCATCTTGTGAAGACGGGTCCATTCTGAAAAGATGGTACAAAATAACGCGCGCCCACACTAATATATCGTACACAGACAACAAACACAATCGCGTTGACTAATATTTACTAACCTTACGTTTCCAACAAAAGATAAATTAACAAAGACACGGCCCACAGGCCCTACCGGCCACCTCACGCCCTCGATCGTGTTGTAAACATGCCGCGATCGTCTGCTTGAGCACGGGGCGGAGGGGGACGCCGCTGCCTACCGCGCAGCCGTACTGCGCAGCCGCCCAGGCGGAGCAGTCAGCCAGCAGGCGGCAGGCGGCCAGCCATCAGGCAGGCAGCCATAGCGGCGGTCCCGCCGCGTACGAAGTAGCACATGTAAGGAGCTCGCGGGCTAGAGTGGTGAGACCGACAACATCGAGACCAGGCGCGTTCCACAGAAAAAACCTTTGCGATTCCAACGAGCCTTTCGGCAACGCCGTGCGACTTAATTTGCGCTCTCTAGCTGGTCCCCCAGTTGCTAAGGCGGCGTCCGGCCGGCTCTCGGCTTCTTCTCCAGGGCGCCCTTCTCTCATGCGTGGCCTGTTGGTCACGCAAAGTTTAAGCTTGATTGGCAATACCGACTTACAAAGATACTTCATGTTACGAGATTTAAGTGTCTCAACAACAAAGACGCATTTTCGCGTAGAAAAAAAGGTGAAAAGCGTTTTTTTTTTCGGCCTAAAACACAAATTCGCATATTTGCATTACAATAAGCAGCAATTCAAGGTTTAAGGCATCGCCTATTGATCCCGTACAGTTTCAGCTCGATTGGTGACACCGACTTACAAAGATAGTTAGGGTCATAAGAAACAAGTGCCAAAACCACAAACACGCATTTTTGCATAGAAAAAGCCTGAAAGGCCTGTTTTTATGCTTGGCCTGTTGGACCCGCACAGTTTTAGATTGATTGGCGACAACTACTTACAAAGACAATTCATGTCAAACGTTTAAAGTGCCTCAACCACAAAGACCCATTTTCGCTCTAAAATAAGCTAAAAAGCGTGTTTTCCGGCCTGGCCTGTTGGTCGTGCATATTTTTAGATTGATTGGCGACAAAGAGTAGAAAGGTTATCATAAAACACAAGACACAATGGCGTAAAACAAAAAAAACGCATATAAGCCATGCATAATTCGAGACGAAGCAGTGTGTACACGAACAATTTGAGCTTGATTAGTAGCATTGACTGTAGAAGACAATTCAAACCTCAAGACAAAAGTGCCTCAAAAAGAAAGTCGCATTTTCTTTTAGAATTGAGCTGAAAAGCGTGATTTTGGGCATGGCATGTTGATCCCGCATAGTTTCGGCTTTATTTGTAGCATCTACTTACTAAGATAAATCTTGTCATAAGAAACCAGTGCCTTAAACACAAAATCGCATCTTTGCATCGATAAAAGCAGAAATTCACGGTTTAAGGTCCCGCCCATTGATCCCGCATAATAATTTTATCTTGATTGGTGACACCGACTTGCAAAGCTAATTCATGTCAAAAGAAACAAGTGCCTTAACCACAAAGACGCATTTTCGCAAAGGAATAAGCAGAAAAGCGTGTTTCTAGGCATAGCCTGTCGATCCCGCAAAGTTTCGGCTTGATTGGTGACATCGACTTACAAATATATATCTTGTGACAAGAAACCAGTGCCTAATACACAAATTCGCATTTTAAAATTGAAATAAGAAGAAATTCAAGGTTTGAGGCGTATCCTATTGATCCCGTTATGTTTCAGCTCGATTGGTGGCACCGACTAACAAAGATTGTTAAGGTCGTAAGCGACAAGTGCCTCAACGACAAAGACGCATTTGTGCATAGAAAGAGCCTGAAAAGCCGGTTTTTTGGCGTGGCCTGTAGGTCCCGCAAAGTTTAAGCTTGATTGGCGATACCGACTTACAAAAATAATTCATGTTACAAGATTCAAGTGTCTCAACAACAAAGACGCATTTTCGCATGGAACAAAAAGGTTAAAAGCGTTTTTTTCGGCTTAAATCACAAATTCGCATTTTCGTATTGAAAAAAGCAGAAATTCAAGGTTTAAGGCCAAGATTATTGATCCCGTATTGTTTCAGGTCGATTGGTGACACCGACTTACAAAGATTGTTAAGGTCGTAAGCGACAAGTGCCCACGCCACAAAGACGCATTTGTGCATAGAAAGAGCCTGAAAAGCCGGTTTTTTGGCGTGGCCTGTTGGTCACGCAAAGTTTAAGCTCGATTGGCTATACCGACTTACGAAGATACTTCATGTCACAAGATTTAAGTGTCTCAACAACAAAAACGCATTTTCGCATAGAAAGAAAGGTGAAAAGCGTTTTTTTTCGGCCTAAAACACAAATTCGCATATTCGCATTAAAATAAGAAGAAATTCAAGGTTTAAGGCCTCGCCTATTGATCCCGTACAGTTTCAGCTCGATTGGTGACACCGACTTACAAAGATAGTTAGGGTCATAAGAAACGAGTGCCAAAACCACAAATACGCATTTTTGCATAGAAAAAGCCTGAAAGGCCTGTTTTTAATCTTGTCCTGTTGGACCCGCACAGTTTTAGATTGATTGGCAACAACTACTTACAAAGACAATTCATGTCAAACGTTTAAAGTGCCTCAACCACAAAGACCCTTTTTCGCTCTAAAATAAGCTGAACGTGCATAGTTTTAGATTGATTGGCGACAAAGAGTACAAAGGTAATCATAAAACACAAGACACAATAGCGTTAAACAAAAAAACGCATTTTTGCATCGAATCAAGCTTAAAAGCATAATTCGAGACGAAGCACTGTGTACACGAATAATTTGAGCTTGATTAGTAGCATTGACCGTAGAAGACAATTCAAACCTCAAGACAAAAGTACCTCAAAGAGAATATCGCATTTTCTATTAGAAATGAGCTGAAAAGCGTGCTTTTGGGCCTGGCATGTTGATCCCGCATAGTTTCGGCTTTATTTGTTGCATCTACTTACTAAGATAAATCTTGTCATAAGAAACCAGTGCCTTAAACACAAAATCGCATCTTTGCATCGATAAAAGCAGAAATTCACGGTTTAAGGTCTCGCCTTCTGATCCCGCATAATTTCATCTTGATTGGTGACACCGACTTGCAAAGCTAATTCATGTCAAAAGAAACAAGTGCCTTAAACACTAAGACGCATTTTCGCAAAGAAATAAGCAGAAAAGCGTGTTTCTAGGCATGGCCTGTTGATCCCACAAAGTTTTGGCTTGATTGGTGACACCGACTTACAAATATATATCTTGTGACAAGAAACCAGTGCCTAATACACAAATTCGCATTTGAGCATTGAAATAAGATGAAATTTTTTAAGTTTAAGCCTAGCCCATCGACCTCGTATATTTTCAGCTCGATTGGTGACACCGATTTATAAAGATAGTTTAGGTCGTAAAAAACAAGTGCCTCAATTACAAAGACGCATTTGTGCATAGAAAGAGCCTTAAAAGCCGTTTTTTTTTTTTCGGTGTCTGTTGGTCCCGCAAAGTTTAAGCTTGATTGGCGATACCGACTTACAAAGATAATTCATGTTACAAGTTTCAAGTGTTTCAACAATAAAGACGCAGTTTCGCATAGAAAGAAAGCTAAAACTCGTTTTTTAGGCCTAAAACACAAATTCGCATATTCGCATTAAAATAAGCAGAAATTCACGGTTTAAGGTCCCGCCTATCGATCCCGCATAATTTCATCTTGATTGGTGACACCGGCCTGCAAAGATAATTCATGTCAAAAGTACAAAGTGCCTCGACCACAAAGACGCATTTTCGGAAAGAAATAAGCAGAAAAGCGTAATTCTAGGCATGGCCTGTTGATCCCGCAAAGTTTCGGCTTGATTGGTGACATCGACTTACAAATATATATCTTGTGACAAGAAACCAGTGCCTAATACACAAATTCGCATTTTAGCATTGAAATAAGAAGAAATTCAAGGTTTAAGGCGTAGCCTATTGATCCAGTTATGTTTCTGCTCGATTGGTGACACCGACTTACAAAGATTGTTAAGGTCGTAAGCGACAAGTGCCTCAACCACAAAGACACATTTGTGCATAGAAAGAGCCTGAAAAGCCGGTTTTTTGGCGTGGCCTGTTGGTCACGCAAAGTTTAAGCTCGATTGGCTATACCGACTTACGAAGATACTTCATGTCACAAGATTTAAGTGTCTCAACAACAAAAACGCATTTTCGCATAGAAAGAAAGGTGAAAAGCGTTTTTTTTCGGCCTAAAACACAAATTCGCATATTCGCATTAAAATAAGAAGAAATTCAAGGTTTAAGGCCTCGCCTATTGATCCCGTACAGTTTCAGCTCGATTGGTGACACCGACTTACAAAGATAGTTAGGGTCATAAGAAACGAGTGCCAAAACCACAAATACGCATTTTTGCATAGAAAAAGCCTGAAAGGCCTGTTTTTAATCTTGTCCTGTTGGACCCGCACAGTTTTAGATTGATTGGCAACAACTACTTACAAAGACAATTCATGTCAAACGTTTAAAGTGCCTCAACCACAAAGACCCTTTTTCGCTCTAAAATAAGCTGAACGTGCATAGTTTTAGATTGATTGGCGACAAAGAGTACAAAGGTAATCATAAAACACAAGACACAATAGCGTTAAACAAAAAAACGCATTTTTGCATCGAATCAAGCTTAAAAGCATAATTCGAGACGAAGCACTGTGTACACGAATAATTTGAGCTTGATTAGTAGCATTGACCGTAGAAGACAATTCAAACCTCAAGACAAAAGTACCTCAAAGAGAATATCGCATTTTCTATTAGAAATGAGCTGAAAAGCGTGCTTTTGGGCCTGGCATGTTGATCCCGCATAGTTTCGGCTTTATTTGTTGCATCTACTTACTAAGATAAATCTTGTTATAAGAAACCAGTGCCTTAAACACAAAATCGCATCTTTGCATCGATAAAAGCAGAAATTCACGGTTTAAAGTCTCGCCTTCTGATCCCGCATAATTTCATCTTGATTGGTGACACCGACTTGCAAAGCTAATTCATGTCAAAAGAAACAAGTGCCTTAAACACTAAGACGCATTTTCGCAAAGAAATAAGCAGAAAAGCGTGTTTCTAGGCATGGCCTGTTGATCCCACAAAGTTTTGGCTTGATTGGTGACACCGACTTACAAATATATATCTTGTGACAAGAAACCAGTGCCTAATACACAAATTCGCATTTGAGCATTGAAATAAGATGAAATTTTTAAGTTTAAGCCTAGCCCATCGACCTCGTATATTTTCAGCTCGATTGGTGACACCGATTTACAAAGATAGTTTAGGTCGTAAAAAACAAGTGCCTCAATTACAAAGACGCATTTGTGCATAGAAAGAGCCTTAAAAGCCGTTTTTTTTTTTCGGTGTCTGTTGGTCCCGCAAAGTTTAAGCTTGATTGGCGATACCGACTTACAAAGATAATTCATGTTACAAGTTTCAAGTGTTTCAACAATAAAGACGCAGTTTCGCATAGAAAGAAAGCTAAAACTCGTTTTTTAGGCCTAAAACACAAATTCGCATATTCGCATTAAAATAAGCAGAAATTCACGGTTTAAGGTCCCGCCTATCGATCCCGCATAATTTCATCTTGATTGGTGACACCGGCCTGCAAAGATAATTCATGTCAAAAGTACAAAGTGCCTCGACCACAAAGACGCATTTTCGGAAAGAAATAAGCAGAAAAGCGTAATTCTAGGCATGGCCTGTTGATCCCGCAAAGTTTCGGCTTGATTGGTGACATCGACTTACAAATATATATCTTGTGACAAGAAACCAGTGCCTAATACACAAATTCGCATTTTAGCATTGAAATAAGAAGAAATTCAAGGTTTAAGGCGTAGCCTATTGATCCAGTTATGTTTCTGCTCGATTGGTGACACCGACTTACAAAGATTGTTAAGGTCGTAAGCGACAAGTGCCTCAACCACAAAGACGCATTTGTGCATAGAAAGAGCCTGAAAAGCCGGTTTTTTGGCGTGGCCTGTTGGTCACGCAAAGTTTAAGCTCGATTGGCTATACCGACTTACGAAGATACTTCATGTCACAAGATTTAAGTGTCTCAACAACAAAAACGCATTTTCGCATAGAAAGAAAGGTGAAAAGCGTTTTTTTTCGGCCTAAAACACAAATTCGCATATTCGCATTAAAATAAGAAGAAATTCAAGGTTTAAGGCCTCGCCTATTGATCCCGTACAGTTTCAGCTCGATTGGTGACACCGACTTACAAAGATAGTTAGGGTCATAAGAAACGAGTGCCAAAACCACAAATACGCATTTTTGCATAGAAAAAGCCTGAAAGGCCTGTTTTTAATCTTGTCCTGTTGGACCCGCACAGTTTTAGATTGATTGGCAACAACTACTTACAAAGACAATTCATGTCAAACGTTTAAAGTGCCTCAACCACAAAGACCCTTTTTCGCTCTAAAATAAGCTGAACGTGCATAGTTTTAGATTGATTGGCGACAAAGAGTACAAAGGTAATCATAAAACACAAGACACAATAGCGTTAAACAAAAAAACGCATTTTTGCATCGAATCAAGCTTAAAAGCATAATTCGAGACGAAGCACTGTGTACACGAATAATTTGAGCTTGATTAGTAGCATTGACCGTAGAAGACAATTCAAACCTCAAGACAAAAGTACCTCAAAGAGAATATCGCATTTTCTATTAGAAATGAGCTGAAAAGCGTGCTTTTGGGCCTGGCATGTTGATCCCGCATAGTTTCGGCTTTATTTGTTGCATCTACTTACTAAGATAAATCTTGTCATAAGAAACCAGTGCCTTAAACACAAAATCGCATCTTTGCATCGATAAAAGCAGAAATTCACGGTTTAAGGTCTCGCCTTCTGATCCCGCATAATTTCATCTTGATTGGTGACACCGACTTGCAAAGCTAATTCATGTCAAAAGAAACAAGTGCCTTAAACACTAAGACGCATTTTCGCAAAGAAATAAGCAGAAAAGCGTGTTTCTAGGCATGGCCTGTTGATCCCACAAAGTTTTGGCTTGATTGGTGACACCGACTTACAAATATATATCTTGTGACAAGAAACCAGTGCCTAATACACAAATTCGCATTTGAGCATTGAAATAAGATGAAATTTTTTAAGTTTAAGCCTAGCCCATCGACCTCGTATATTTTCAGCTCGATTGGTGACACCGATTTATAAAGATAGTTTAGGTCGTAAAAAACAAGTGCCTCAATTACAAAGACGCATTTGTGCATAGAAAGAGCCTTAAAAGCCGTTTTTTTTTTTTCGGTGTCTGTTGGTCCCGCAAAGTTTAAGCTTGATTGGCGATACCGACTTACAAAGATAATTCATGTTACAAGTTTCAAGTGTTTCAACAATAAAGACGCAGTTTCGCATAGAAAGAAAGCTAAAACTCGTTTTTTAGGCCTAAAACACAAATTCGCATATTCGCATTAAAATAAGCAGAAATTCACGGTTTAAGGTCCCGCCTATCGATCCCGCATAATTTCATCTTGATTGGTGACACCGGCCTGCAAAGATAATTCATGTCAAAAGTACAAAGTGCCTCGACCACAAAGACGCATTTTCGGAAAGAAATAAGCAGAAAAGCGTAATTCTAGGCATGGCCTGTTGATCCCGCAAAGTTTCGGCTTGATTGGTGACATCGACTTACAAATATATATCTTGTGACAAGAAACCAGTGCCTAATACACAAATTCGCATTTTAGCATTGAAATAAGAAGAAATTCAAGGTTTAAGGCGTAGCCTATTGATCCAGTTATGTTTCTGCTCGATTGGTGACACCGACTTACAAAGATTGTTAAGGTCGTAAGCGACAAGTGCCTCAACCACAAAGACACATTTGTGCATAGAAAGAGCCTGAAAAGCCGGTTTTTTGGCGTGGCCTGTTGGTCACGCAAAGTTTAAGCTCGATTGGCTATACCGACTTACGAAGATACTTCATGTCACAAGATTTAAGTGTCTCAACAACAAAAACGCATTTTCGCATAGAAAGAAAGGTGAAAAGCGTTTTTTTTCGGCCTAAAACACAAATTCGCATATTCGCATTAAAATAAGAAGAAATTCAAGGTTTAAGGCCTCGCCTATTGATCCCGTACAGTTTCAGCTCGATTGGTGACACCGACTTACAAAGATAGTTAGGGTCATAAGAAACGAGTGCCAAAACCACAAATACGCATTTTTGCATAGAAAAAGCCTGAAAGGCCTGTTTTTAATCTTGTCCTGTTGGACCCGCACAGTTTTAGATTGATTGGCAACAACTACTTACAAAGACAATTCATGTCAAACGTTTAAAGTGCCTCAACCACAAAGACCCTTTTTCGCTCTAAAATAAGCTGAACGTGCATAGTTTTAGATTGATTGGCGACAAAGAGTACAAAGGTAATCATAAAACACAAGACACAATAGCGTTAAACAAAAAAACGCATTTTTGCATCGAATCAAGCTTAAAAGCATAATTCGAGACGAAGCACTGTGTACACGAATAATTTGAGCTTGATTAGTAGCATTGACCGTAGAAGACAATTCAAACCTCAAGACAAAAGTACCTCAAAGAGAATATCGCATTTTCTATTAGAAATGAGCTGAAAAGCGTGCTTTTGGGCCTGGCATGTTGATCCCGCATAGTTTCGGCTTTATTTGTTGCATCTACTTACTAAGATAAATCTTGTCATAAGAAACCAGTGCCTTAAACACAAAATCGCATCTTTGCATCGATAAAAGCAGAAATTCACGGTTTAAAGTCTCGCCTTCTGATCCCGCATAATTTCATCTTGATTGGTGACACCGACTTGCAAAGCTAATTCATGTCAAAAGAAACAAGTGCCTTAAACACTAAGACGCATTTTCGCAAAGAAATAAGCAGAAAAGCGTGTTTCTAGGCATGGCCTGTTGATCCCACAAAGTTTTGGCTTGATTGGTGACACCGACTTACAAATATATATCTTGTGACAAGAAACCAGTGCCTAATACACAAATTCGCATTTGAGCATTGAAATAAGATGAAATTTTTTAAGTTTAAGCCTAGCCCATCGACCTCGTATATTTTCAGCTCGATTGGTGACACCGATTTACAAAGATAGTTTAGGTCGTAAAAAACAAGTGCCTCAATTACAAAGACGCATTTGTGCATAGAAAGAGCCTTAAAAGCCGTTTTTTTTTTTCGGTGTCTGTTGGTCCCGCAAAGTTTAAGCTTGATTGGCGATACCGACTTACAAAGATAATTCATGTTACAAGTTTCAAGTGTTTCAACAATAAAGACGCAGTTTCGCATAGAAAGAAAGCTAAAACTCGTTTTTTAGGCCTAAAACACAAATTCGCATATTCGCATTAAAATAAGCAGAAATTCACGGTTTAAGGTCCCGCCTATCGATCCCGCATAATTTCATCTTGATTGGTGACACCGGCCTGCAAAGATAATTCATGTCAAAAGTACAAAGTGCCTCGACCACAAAGACGCATTTTCGGAAAGAAATAAGCAGAAAAGCGTAATTCTAGGCATGGCCTGTTGATCCCGCAAAGTTTCGGCTTGATTGGTGACATCGACTTACAAATATATATCTTGTGACAAGAAACCAGTGCCTAATACACAAATTCGCATTTTAGCATTGAAATAAGAAGAAATTCAAGGTTTAAGGCGTAGCCTATTGATCCAGTTATGTTTCTGCTCGATTGGTGACACCGACTTACAAAGATTGTTAAGGTCGTAAGCGACAAGTGCCTCAACCACAAAGACGCATTTGTGCATAGAAAGAGCCTGAAAAGCCGGTTTTTTGGCGTGGCCTGTTGGTCACGCAAAGTTTAAGCTCGATTGGCTATACCGACTTACGAAGATACTTCATGTCACAAGATTTAAGTGTCTCAACAACAAAAACGCATTTTCGCATAGAAAGAAAGGTGAAAAGCGTTTTTTTTCGGCCTAAAACACAAATTCGCATATTCGCATTAAAATAAGAAGAAATTCAAGGTTTAAGGCCTCGCCTATTGATCCCGTACAGTTTCAGCTCGATTGGTGACACCGACTTACAAAGATAGTTAGGGTCATAAGAAACGAGTGCCAAAACCACAAATACGCATTTTTGCATAGAAAAAGCCTGAAAGGCCTGTTTTTAATCTTGTCCTGTTGGACCCGCACAGTTTTAGATTGATTGGCAACAACTACTTACAGAGACAATTCATGTCAAACGTTTAAAGTGCCTCAACCACAAAGACCCTTTTTCGCTCTAAAATAAGCTGAACGTGCATAGTTTTAGATTGATTGGCGACAAAGAGTACAAAGGTAATCATAAAACACAAGACACAATAGCGTTAAACAAAAAAACGCATTTTTGCATCGAATCAAGCTTAAAAGCATAATTCGAGACGAAGCACTGTGTACACGAATAATTTGAGCTTGATTAGTAGCATTGACCGTAGAAGACAATTCAAACCTCAAGACAAAAGTACCTCAAAGAGAATATCGCATTTTCTATTAGAAATGAGCTGAAAAGCGTGCTTTTGGGCCTGGCATGTTGATCCCGCATAGTTTCGGCTTTATTTGTTGCATCTACTTACTAAGATAAATCTTGTCATAAGAAACCAGTGCCTTAAACACAAAATCGCATCTTTGCATCGATAAAAGCAGAAATTCACGGTTTAAAGTCTCGCCTTCTGATCCCGCATAATTTCATCTTGATTGGTGACACCGACTTGCAAAGCTAATTCATGTCAAAAGAAACAAGTGCCTTAAACACTAAGACGCATTTTCGCAAAGAAATAAGCAGAAAAGCGTGTTTCTAGGCATGGCCTGTTGATCCCACAAAGTTTTGGCTTGATTGGTGACACCGACTTACAAATATATGTCTTGTGACAAGAAACCAGTGCCTAATACACAAATTCGCATTTTAGCATTGAAATAAGATGAAATTTTTTAAGTTTAAGCCTAGCCCATCGACCTCGTATATTTTCAGCTCGATTGGTGACACCGATTTACAAAGATAGTTTAGGTCGTAAAAAACAAGTGCCTCAATTACAAAGACGCATTTGTGCATAGAAAGAGCCTTAAAAGCCGGTTTTTTTTTTTCGGTGTCTGTTGGTCCCGCAAAGTTTAAGCTTGATTGGCGATACCGACTTCCAAGATAATTCATGTTACAAGTTTCAAGTGTTTCAACAATAAAGACGCAGTTTCGCATAGAAAGAAAGCTAAAACTCGTTTTTAGGCCTAAAACACAAATTCGCATATTCGCATTAAAATAAGCAGAAATTTACGGTTTAAGGTCCCGCCTATTGATCCCGCATAATTTCATCTTGATTGGTGACACCGGCCTGCAAAGATAATTCATGTCAAAAGTACAAAGTGCCTGGACCACAAAGACGCATTTTCGGAAAGAAATAAGCAGAAAAGCGTAATTCTAGGCATGGCCTGTTGATCCCGCAAAGTTTCGGCTTGATTGGTGACATCGACTTACAAATATATATCTTGTGACAAGAAACCAGTGCCTAATACACAAATTCGCATTTTAGCATTGAAATAAGAAGAAATTCAAGGTTTAAGGCGTAGCCTATTGATCCAGTTATGTTTCTGCTCGATTGGTGACACCGACTTACAAAGATTGTTAAGGTCGTAAGCGACAAGTGCCTCAACCACAAAGACGCATTTGTGCATAGAAAGAGCCTTAAAAGCCGTTTTTTTTTTTCGGTGTCTGTTGGTCCCGCAAAGTTTAAGCTTGATTGGCGATACCGACTTACAAAGATAATTCATGTTACAAGTTTCAAGTGTTTCAACAATAAAGACGCAGTTTCGCATAGAAAGAAAGCTAAAACTCGTTTTTTAGGCCTAAAACACAAATTCGCATATTCGCATTAAAATAAGCAGAAATTCACGGTTTAAGGTCCCGCCTATCGATCCCGCATAATTTCATCTTGATTGGTGACACCGGCCTGCAAAGATAATTCATGTCAAAAGTACAAAGTGCCTCGACCACAAAGACGCATTTTCGGAAAGAAATAAGCAGAAAAGCGTAATTCTAGGCATGGCCTGTTGATCCCGCAAAGTTTCGGCTTGATTGGTGACATCGACTTACAAATATATATCTTGTGACAAGAAACCAGTGCCTAATACACAAATTCGCATTTTAGCATTGAAATAAGAAGAAATTCAAGGTTTAAGGCGTAGCCTATTGATCCAGTTATGTTTCTGCTCGATTGGTGACACCGACTTACAAAGATTGTTAAGGTCGTAAGCGACAAGTGCCTCAACCACAAAGACGCATTTGTGCATAGAAAGAGCCTGAAAAGCCGGTTTTTTGGCGTGGCCTGTTGGTCACGCAAAGTTTAAGCTCGATTGGCTATACCGACTTACGAAGATACTTCATGTCACAAGATTCAAGTGTCTTAACAACAAAGACGCATTTTCGCGTAGAAAAAAAGGTGAAAAGCGTTTTCTTCGGCCTAAAACACAAATTCGCATATTCGCATTAAAATAAGCAGAAATTCAAGGTTTAAGGCCTCGCCAATTGATCCCGTACAGTTTCAGCTCGATTGGTGACACCGACTTACAAAGATAGTTAGGGTCATAAGAAACAAGTGCCAAAACCACAAACACGCATTTTTGCATAGAAAAAGCCTGAAAGGCCTGTTTTTAATCTTGGCCTGTTGGACCCGCACAGTTTTAGATTGATTGGCGACAGCTACTTACAAAGACAATTCATGTCAAACGTTTAAAGTGCCTCAACCACAAAGACCCTTTTTCGCTCTAAAATAAGCTGAAAAGCGTGATTTTTGGCCTGGTCTGTTGATCGTGCATAGTTTTAGATTGATTGGCGACAAAGAGTACAAAGGTAATCATAAAACACAAGACACAATAGCGTTAAACAAAAAAACGCATTTTTGCATCGAATTAAGCGTAAAAGCATAATTCGAGACGAAGCAGTGTGTACACGAACAATTTGAGCTTGATTAGTAGCATTGACTGTAGAAGACAATTCAACCTCAAGACAAAAGTGCCTCAAAAAGAATATCGCATTTTCTTTTAGAAATGAGCTGAAAAGCGTGTTTTTGGGCCTGGCATGTTGATCCCGCATAGTTTCGGCTTTATTTGTAGCATCTACTTACTGAGATAAATCTTGTCATAAGAAACCAGTGCCTTAAACACAAAATCGCATCTTTCCATCGATAAAAGCAGAAATTCACGGATTAAGGTCTCGCCTTCTGATCCCGCATAATTTCATCTTGATTGGTGACACCGACTTGCAAAGCTAATTCATGTCAAAAGAAACAAGTGCCTTAACCACAAAGACGCATTTTCGCAAAGAAATAAGCAGAAAAGCGTGTTTCTAGGCATGGCCTGTTGATCCCACAAAGTTTTAAGTTGATTGGTGACACCGACTTACAAATATATATCTTGTGACAAGAAACCAGTGCCTAATACACAAATTCGCATTTTAGCATTGAAATAAGAAGAAATTTTTTAAGTTTAAGGCCTAGCCCATCGACCCCGTATATTTTCAGCTCGATTGGTGACACCGATTTACAAAGATAGTTTAGGTCGTAAAAAACAAGTGCCTCAATTACAAAGACGCATTTGTGCATAGAAAGAGCCTTAAAAGCCGGGTTTTTTTTTTCGTGGTCTGTTGGTCCCGCAAAGTTTAAGCTTGATTGGCAATACCGACTTACAAAGATACTTCATGTTACAAGTTTCAAGTGTTTCAACAATAAAGACGCAGTTTCGCATAGAAAGAAAGCTAAAACTCGTTTTTAGGCCTAAAACACAAATTCGCATATTCGCATTAAAATAAGCAGAAATTTACGGTTTAAGGTCCCGCCTATTGATCCCGCATAATTTCATCTTGATTGGTGACACCGGCCTGCAAAGATAATTCATGTCAAAAGTACAAAGTGCCTGGACCACAAAGACGCATTTTCGGAAAGAAATAAGCAGAAAAGCGTAATTCTAGGCATGGCCTGTTGATCCCGCAAAGTTTCGGCTTGATTGGTGACATCGACTTACAAATATATATCTTGTGACAAGAAACCAGTGCCTAATACACAAATTCGCATTTTAGCATTGAAATAAGAAGAAATTCAATGTTTAAGGCGTAGCCTATTGATCCAGTTATGTTTCTGCTCGATTGGTGGCACCGACTTACAATGATTGTTAAGGTCGTAAGCGACAAGTGCCTCAACCACAAACTCGCATTTGTGCATAGAAAGAGCCTGAAAAGCCGGTTTTTTGGCGTGGCCTGTAGGTCCCGCAAAGTTTAAGCTTGATTGGCGATACCGACTTACAAAGATACTTCATGTCACAAGATTCAAGTGTCTCAACAACAAAGACGCATTTTCGCGTAGAAAAAAAGGTGAAAAGCGTTTTTTTCGGCCTAAAACACAAATTCGCATATTCGCATTAAAATAAGAAGAAATTCAAGGTTGAAGGCCCCGCCTATTGATCCCGTACAGTTTCAGCTCGATTGGTGACACCGACTTACAAAGATAGTTAGGGTCATAAGAAACAAGTGCCAAAACCACAAACACGCATTTTTTCATTGAAAAAGCCTGAAAGGCATGTTTTTATGCTTGGCCTGTTGGACCCGCACAGTTTTAGATTGATTGGCGACAACTAC
>CM060102.1:10361121-10496805 GCA_030522485.1 Stenchaetothrips biformis
CCACGCAGGATCATGCTGTCACACAGTGTCATACTTAGACTAAGTGTCAGTTTGTCACCCAGTGTCACGCATTGTTAAGATGCCACGTGGTGTCACGCTGTCACGCAGTGTTACGCAGTGTCGCGTTGTCACGCAGAGCCACGCTGCAACGCAATGTCACGCTGCAACACAGTGCCACGCTGTCACGCTGCGTCACGCTGTCACGCTGCGTCACGCTCTCACGGTGTGTCACGCTATCATGCAGTGTCACGATGTCACAAAGTGTCACACTGTCACGCTGTCTCGCAGAGTCACGCATTGTCACGCTGCCACGTAGTGTTACGCTGCCACGTTGTTTCACGTAGTGTAACGCAGAGTCACGCTGCAACGCAATGTCACGCTGCAACACAGTATCACACTGTCACGTTGTCTCACGCTGTAATGCAGTGTCACGACGTCACAAGGTGTCACACCGTCACGCTATCACACTGTCACGCTGTCACGCAATGTCACGCACTGTGACACACTGTCACGCTGTCAAGCAGTGTCACGGAGTGGTATTCTGTTACGCAGTGTCACGCTGTCACGCAGTGTCACGCTGTCACACAGTGTCACGCAGTGTCACGCTTTCACGCAGTGTCACGCTGTAACGCAGTGTCACGCTCTCACACAGTGTCACGCAGTGTCACGCTTTCACGCAGTGTCACGCTGTCACGCAGTGTCACGCTGTCACGCAGTGTCGTGATGCGTCCCAGTCTGACGCTGTAACGCAATGTCACGTTGTCACGATATGCGACGCTGTTATGCATCACCTGCATCGCAGCAGTATCACATTGTCACGAAATTGCACCCTGTCTCGCTGTCACCTAGTGTTTCGCTGTCACGCACTGTCAAACTTATACGCAATGTCTAACCGTCACGCAGTGTCACACTGTTACGCTGTCACCTAGTGTTTCGCTGTTACGCAGTGTCACGCTGTCACGCAGTGTCACGCTGCAACGCAGTGTCACGCTGTCGCGCAGTGTCACGCTGTCACGAAGTGTCACGCAATCACGCTTTCATGCAGTGTCACGACGTCACGAAGTGTCACAATGTTACGCTGTGACGCAGTGTCACGCAGTGTCACGCTGTCACGCAGTGTCTCGCAGTGTCATGCACTGTCACGGAGTGTTACAAACTGTCACGCAGTGTCACGCACTGTCACTCAGTGTCACGCACTGTCACGCTGTCAAGCAGTGTCACGCAGTGTCATGCTTTCATGCAGTGTCATGAAAAGACGCGCTGTCACGCAACGTCACGCAGTGTCGCGAAGTCACCCTCTGTCACGGTGCATCGCAACATTATGCTGTCATGCAATGTAACGCTGTCCACGAAGTGCCACGCTGTAATGCAGTTTCACGCTGTTACGCGGTGTCGAGCTGTAACCACGCTGTCTCGCAGAGTCACGAATTGTCACGCTGCCACGAAGTGTCACGCTGTGTCGCAGTGTCACGCAGAGTCACGCTGTCACGCAGTGTCAGTAAGTGTCACGAAGTGTCACGCAGTGTCACGCACTGACACGCTGTAACGCAATGTCACGCTGCAACACAGTGTCACGCTGTCACGGTGTCTCACGCTGTCATTCAGTGTCACGACGTCACAAAGTGTCACACTGTCCCGCTCTTACACTGTCACGCTGTCAGGAAGTGTCACATACTGTCACGCTGTCACGCAATGTCAAGATGCCACGCAGTCACCTTTTACCGCGGTATCACACTGTCCGGCTGTCACAAAGTGTCACGCGGTTCGCTGTCACGCAGTGTCACACTGTTACGCTGTCACCTAGTGTTTCGCTGTTACGCAGTGTCACGCTGTCACGCATTGTCACGCTTTAACGCAGTGTCACGCTGTCGCGCAGTGTCACGCTTTAACGCAGTGTCACGCTGTCACGAAGTGTAACACTGTCACGCTATCATGCAGTGTCACGACGTCAAGAAGTGTCACAATGTCACGCTGTGACGCAGTGTCACGCATTGTCACGCAGTGTCTCGCAGTGGCATGCACTGTCGCGCAGTTTACAAACTGTCGGCCAGTGTCACGCACTGTCACTCAGTGTCACGCACTGTCACGCTGTCGAGCAGTGTCACGCAGTGTCATGCTTTCATGCAGTGCTATGCAAAGACGCGCTGTCACGCAACATCACGCAGTGTCATGCTGTCACGCTCTGTCACGCTGCATCGCAACATTATGCTGTCTTGCAATGTAAAGCTGTCCATGAAGTTCCACGCTGTTATGCAGTGTCACGCTTTTACGCGGTGTCGAGCTGTAACCACGCTGTCTCGCAGAGTCACGAATTGTCACGCTGCCACGAAGTGTCACGCTGTGTCGCAGTGTCACGCAGTGTCACGCAGTGTCATTTTGTCACGCAGAGTCACGCTGCATGGCATTGTCACGCTGCAACGCGGTGTAACGCTGCAGAGCAGTTTCGAGCTGTCACGCTGTGTCACGCCACGCTGTCACGAAGTGTCACGCTGGAACGAAAGTCACGCAGTCATAAAATGTCACAGTGTCATGCTGCCACGAAATGTCACGCTGTCACGCAGTGTCACGCAATGTCGTGTTGTCACGCATAGTCACGCTGCATCGCAGTGTCACGCTGCAACGCAGTGTAAGGCTGCCACGCACTGTCACGGTGCAACGCAGTGTCACGCTGCATTGCAGTGTCAGCCTGTCACGGTGTGTTACAATATCATGCAGTGTCACGTCGTCACGAAGTGTTACACTGTAACGCTGTCACTCATTGTCACGCAGTGTCACGCTGTCACGCAGTGTCACATAGTGCCACGCACTGTCACGCAGTGTCACGCACAGACACGGTGTCAAGCAGTGTTACGCACTGCCATGCTATAACGCAGTGTCACGCAAAGTCACGCTGCCACGCAGTGTGACGCAATGTCACGCTATCATGCAAAGTCAAAATGCCTCGCAGTCACGTTGAACCGCGGTGTCACGCAGTACGCTGTCACGCAGTGTCCCACTGTCACGCTGCCACGTAATATCACGCTGTCACGCAGTGTTTCGCATTGTCGTGTTGTCACGCATAGTCACGCTGCAACGCAGTGTCACGCTGCAACGCAGTGTCTTGCCGCAACGCAGTGTCTTGCCGCAACGCAGTGTCACGCTGCAACGCAGAGTCACGCTGCAACGCAGTGTCACGCTGCAACGCAGTGTCACGCTGCAACGCAGTGTCACGCTGCAACGCAGTGTCACCCTGTCACGGTGTGTCACACTATCAGGTAGTGTCACGACGTCATTTAGTGTCACACTGTCACGCTATCATGCAGTGTCACGACGTCACGAAGAGTCAGCCTGTCACGCTGTCACGCAGTGTCACGCAGTGTCACGCACTGTCACGCACTGTCACGCACTGTCACGCATTGTCACGCACTGTCGCGCAGTGGCACGCACAGACTCTTCGTCGTGCAGTGTTACGCATTGTCATGCTATAACGCAGTGTCACGCAAAGTCACGCTGTCACGAAGCGTCACGCAGTACACTGTCACGCTGTCTCCTAGGGTTTCGCTGTCACGCAGTGTCACGCTGTCACGCAGTATCACGTTGCACCCCAGTCTGACGCCGTCACGCAATGTCACACTGTCACGATATGCCACGCTTTCACGCACTGTTACGCTGTCACGAAATGTCGAGATGCCTTGTAGTCACGTTTAAACGCGGTTTCACGATTTCACGCAGTGTTACACTGTTACGCTGTCACCTAGTGTTTCGCTGTTACGCAGTGTCACGCTGTCACGCAGGGTCACGCTGTCACACAGTGTCACGCAGTGTCACGCTTTCACGCAGTGTCACGCTGTCACGCAGTGTCACGATGCGTCCCAGTCTGACGCTGTAACGCAATGTCACGTTGTCACGATATGCGACACTGTCACGCAGTGTCACGAGGTGTCCCGCTATCACGCAGTGTCACGCTGTCACGCACTGTCTCGCTGCATCGCAGCTGTATCACATTGTCACGAAATTGCACGCTGTCACGCTGTCACCCTGTGTTTCGCTGTCACGCACTGTCAAACTTATACGCAATTACCAACTGTCACGCAGGGTCACGCTGTCACACAGTGTTACATTCTCACGCTGTCACTAAAAATCACTTTGTCTCGCAGTGTCACGCTTTGTCAAGCTGCCACGTTTTTTCACGCTGTCACGCAGTGTCACGAAAAGTCACGCTGCAACGCAATGTCACGCGGCAACACAGTGTCACGCTGTCACAGTGTCTCACGCTGTCATGCAGTGGTACGACGTCACAAAGTGTCACACTGTCCCGCTCTTACAATGTCACGCTGTCAGGTAATGTCACATAGTGTCACGCAGTGTCATGCAGTGTCACGCTGTCACGCAATGTCAAGGTGCCACGCAGTCACGTTAAACCGCGGTGTCACACTGTCCGGCTGTCACAAAGTGTCACCAAGTACGCTGTCACGCAGTGTCACACTGTTACGCTGTCACCTAGTTTTTCACTGTTACGCAGTGTCACGCTGTCACGCAGTGTCACACTGCAACGCAGTGTCACGCTGTCGCGCAGTGTCACGCTTTAACGCAGTGTCACGCTGTCACGAAGTGTCACGCTGTCACGCTTTCATGCAGTGTCACGACGTCAGGAAGTGCCACAATGTTACGCCGTGACGCAGTGTCACGCAGTGTCATGCTGTCACGCAGTGTCTCGCAGTGTCATGCACTGTCACGCAGTGTTACAAACTGTCACGCAGTGTCACGCTGTCGAGCAGTGTCACGCAGTGTCATGCTTTCATGCAGTGCCATGCAAAGACGCGCTGTCACGCAACATCACGCAGTGTCACGCTGTCACCCTCTGTCACGCTGCATCGCAACATTATGCTGTCACGCAATAAAACGCTGTCCACGAAGTTCCACGCTGTTATGCAGTTTCACGCTGTTACGCGGTGTCGAGCTGCAACCACGCTGTCTCGCAGAGTCACGAATTGTCACGCTGCCACAAAAAGTCACGCTGTGTCGCAATGTCACGCAGTGTCACGCAGTGTCATTATGTCACGCAGAGTCACGCTACATAGCATTGTCACGCTGCAACGCGGTGTAACGCTGCAACGCAGTTTTCGAGCGGTCACGCTGTGACACGCCACGCTGTAACGAAGTGTCACGCTGGAACGCAGTGTCACGCAGTCATGAAATGTCACAGTATCATGCTGCCACGAAATGTCACGCTGTCACGCAGTGAAACGCAATGTCGTGTTGTCACGCATAGTCACGCTGCATCGCAGTGTCACGCTGCAACGCAGTGTCAGGCTGCAACGCACTGTCACGCTGCAACGCAGTGTCTCGCTGCATTGCAGTGTCACCCTGTCACGGTGTGTCACAATATCATGCAGTGTTACGACATCACGAAGTGTCACACTGAAACGCTGTCACGCATTGTCACGCTGTCACGCAGTGTCAGTAAGTGTCACGCACTGTCACGCAGTGTCACGCACTGACACGCTGCAACGCAATGTCACGCTGCAACACAGTGTCACGCTGTCACGGTGTCTCACGCTGTCATTCAGTGTCACGACGTCACAAAGTGTCACACTGGCCCGCTCCTACACTGTCACGCTGTCAGGAAGCGTCATATAGTGTGACGCAGTGTCACGCACTGTCACGCTGTCACGCAATGTCAAGATGCCACGCAGTCACGTTTAACCGCGGTGTCACACTGTCCGGCTGTCACACAGTGTCACGCAGTACGCTGTTACGCAGTGTCACGCTGACACGCATTGTCACGCTTTAACGCAGTGTCACGCTGTCGCGCAGTGTCACGCTTCAACGCAGTGTCACGCTGTCACGAAGTGTCACGCTGTCACGCTATCATGCAGTGTCACGACGTCACGAAGTGCCACAATATGTCACGCAATGTCGTGTTGTCACGCATAGTCACGCTGCAACGCAGTGTCACGCTGCAGCGCAGTGTCACGCTGCATTGCAGTGTCACCCTGTCACGGTGTGTCACAATATCATGCAGTGTCACGACGTCACGAAGTGTCACACTGTAACGCTGTCACGCATTGTCACGCAGTGTCACGCTGTCACGCAGTGTCACATAGTGTCACGCACTGTCACGCAGTGTCACGCACTGACACGCTGTCAAGCAGTGTTACGCACTGCCATGCTATAACGCAGTGTCACGCAAAGTCACGCTGTCACGCAGTATGACGCAATGTCACGCTATCATGCAAAGTCAAAATGCCACGCGGTCACGTTGAACCGCGGTGTTACACTGTCTGGCTGTCACGAAGTGTCACGCAGTATGCTGTCACGCAGTGTCCCACTGTCACGCTGTCACTTAGTGTTTCGCTGCAACGCAGGGTCACGCTGTCACGCAGTGTCACGCTGTCGCGCAGTGTCACGCTGTAACGCATTATCAGGTTGTCACAAAGTGTCACACTGACACGCTGCCACGTAATATCACGCTGTCACGCAGTGTTTCACATTGTCGTGTTGTCACGCATAGTCACGCTGCAACGCAGTGTCACGCTGCAACGCAGTGTCACGCTGCAACGCAGTGCCACGCCGCAACGAAGTGTCACGCTGCAACGCAGTGTCACGCTGCAACGCAGTGTCACGCTGCAACGCAGTGTCACGCTGCAACGCAGTGTCACCCTATCACGGTGTGTCACGCTATCAGGCAGTGTCACGACGTCACTTAAAGTCACACTGTCACGCTATCATGCAGTGTCACGACGTCACGAAGAGTTAGACTGTCACGCTGTCACCCAGTGTCACGAAGTGTTACGCTGTCACGCAGTGTCACGCAGTGTCACGCACTGTCACGCATTGTCACACACTGTCGCGCAGTGGCACGCACAGACTCTTCGTCGTGCAGTGTTACGCATTGTCATGCTATCACGCAGTGTCACGCAAAGTCACGCTGTCACGAAGCGTCACGCAGTACACTGTTACGCTGTCACCTAGAGTTTCGCTGTCACGCAGTGTCACGCTGTCACGCAGTGTCTCGTTGCACCCCAGTCTGACGCCGTCACGCAATGTCACGCTGTCACGATATGCCACGCTGTCACGCACTGTTACGCTGTCACGAAATGTCCAGATGCCTTTCAGTCACGTTGAAACGCGGTGTCACGCTTTGACGCAGTGTCACACTGTACCGCTGTCACCCAGTGTTTCGCTGTTTTGCAGTGTCACGCTGTCACGCTGTTTCACGCTGCAACGCAGTGTCACGCTGTCACGCAGTGTCACGCTTTATCGCAGTGTCACGCTGTCACGAAGTGTCACACTGTCACGCTGTCACGCTATCATACAGTGTCACGACGTCACGAAGTGTCACAATGTCACGCTGTGACGCAGTGTCACGCTGTCAAGCAGTGTCACGCAGTGTCATGCTTTCATGCAGTGCCATTAAAAGACGCGCTGTCACGCAACGTCACGCAGTGTCGCGCAGTCGCGCTCTCTCACGCTGCATCGCAACATCATGCTGTCACGCAATGTAACGCTGTCCACGAAGTGCCACGCTGTTATGCAGTGTCACGCTGTTACGCGGTGTCGAGCTGTAACCACGCTGCTTCGCAGAGTCACGAATTGTCACGCTGCCACAAAGTGTCACGCTGTGTCGCAGTGGCACGCAGTGTCAAGCAGTGTCATTTTGTCACGCAGAGTCACGCTGCATAGCATTGTCACGCTGCAACGCGGTGTAACGCTGCAACGCAGTTTCGAGCTGTCACGCTGTGTCACGCCACGCTGTCACGAAGTGTCACGCTGGAACGCAGTGTCACGCAGTTATGAAATGTCACAGTGTCATGCTGCCACGAAATGTCACGCTGTCACGCAGTGTCACGCAATGTCGTGTTGTCACGCATAGTCACGCTGCATCGCAGTGTCACGCTGCAAAGCAGTGTCAGGCTGCAACGCACTTTCACGCTGCAACGCAGTGTCACACTGTCGCGGTTTGTCACAATATCATGCAGTGTCACGTCGTCACGAAGTGTCACACTGTAACGCTGTCACGCATTGTCACGCAGTGTCACGCTGTCACGCAGTGTCAGTAAGTGTCACGCACTGTCACGCAGTGTCACGCACTGACACGCTGTCAAGCAGTGTTACGCAAACAAGCAAGATGCAAACTCTGTACTGATGGCAAAACAAAAGTCAAGTGTCCTAAGTGCTAGATTTACCTCTGCTTCACTCCCAACAGAAATTGTTTTCTGAACCATCACTTGCCGCCAGATGGGGCTTAACTCTACACTCTAATTCGCGGAGCGAGTTCGCGAGCGTCAGCGAGCGGACTCAGCGGAGCGCCACTCAGCCCCTGTGACCTGTTCGTGTCCGTTCGAAGCCTTGTCCTGACCCCCTGTCCTGATCAATGCCACTCACGCCCTGTGACCTGTTCGTGTCCGTTCGAAGCCTTGTCCTGACCCCCTGTCCTGACCCTCTGTCCTGACCCCCTGTCCTGATCCCCTGTCCTGACCCCCTGTCCCCACCCCTTTCATGACGCCCTGTCCTGACCCCCTGTCCTCACCCCTCTCCTGACCCTCTGTCCTGACCCCCTCCCAAACACCCAAAAGCTCGTGTCCGTTCGAAGCCTTGTCCTGACCCCCTGTCCTGACGCTCTGTCCTGACCCCCTGTCCTGACCCCCTGTCCTGACCCCCTCCCCAAACATACAAAAACTCGTGTCCGTTCGAAGCCTTCTCCTGACTCCCTGACCTGACCCTCTGTCCTGACCCTCTGTCCTGACCCTCTGTCCTAACCCCCTGTCCTGACCCCTGTCCTGACCCTCTGTCCTGACCCCCTTCCTAAAAACCCAAAAGCTCGTGTCCGTTCGAAGCCTTGTCCTGACCCTCTCTTGACCCACTATCCTGACCCTCTCTCCTGACCCCCTCCCCAAACACCAAAAAGCTCGTGTCCGTTCGAAGCCTTGTCCTTTTCCTGACCCCCTGTCCTCACCGTCTGTCCTGACCCCCTGGCCTGACACCCTGTCCTGACCCCCTGTCCTGACCCCTGTCCTGACCCTCTGTCCTGACCCCCTCCCCAAACACCCAAAAGCTAGCTTTCCAATCAGCAGCTTATGATTTATCCGCAATGATTGCAGTAAAGTCCAAGTTACTACCGTTTTTAATACAGATCCCTTCAAAAACAATACCCGTTAAAAAAATATTTTCTATACACGTGTAATATTTCACACAACGATTACCACTACTCATCCCCTGTGACCTGTTCATGTCCGTTTGACGATTGTCCTTACGTATGTCCTGACCCTCACCTGAACTTTCTCCTAACCTTTTTTCGTAACCCTGTCCCCACCCTATAATCCCTGTCCTAACCCTATCTTAACCCTGTCCTCACCCCCTAGTCCAGACCCTATAAAAGCTCGTGTCCGTTTGAAGATTGTCCTGACCTCTGTCCTGACCCTGTCTTAACCCCCTAGTCCTGACCTGTCCCCACCCCATCATCCCTGTCCTGACCCTGTCTTGACCCTGTCCTCACCCCCTAGTCCAGACCCTATAAAAGCTCGTGTTCGTTTGAAGATTGTCCTGACCTCTGTCCTGACCCTGTCTTGACCCCCTTGTCCTGACCTGTCCCCTGTCCCCACCCCATAATCACTGTCCTGACCCTGTATTAACCCTGTCCTCACCCCTTATTCTAGACCCTATAAAAGCTCGTGTCCGTTTGAAGATTGTCCTGACCTCTGTCCTGACCCTGTCTTGACCCCCTTGTCCTGACCTGACCTCTGTCCCCACCCCATAATCCCTGTCCTGACCCTGTCTTAACTCTGTCCTCACCCCCTAGTCTAGACCCTTTAAAAGCTCGTGTCCGTTTGAGGTTTGTCCTGACCTCTGTCCTGACCCTGTCTTGACCCCTTTGTCCTGACCTCTCATCACCGTGTTTCCACACCAGCCTCTATCCTCACCGGTTTTGCCTCGGGGCAAGAGCTGCGGCTGGTCCAAGCGGGTGGTGGGGGCGGCATCATGCGGGGGGAGCGCTGCGGCGGATACACATTTCTGCTGGATCCATCCCTACCCAGTCGACGCAGTGGACGAGGGGTTCCGCGTAGGCTCACATGCTGTTGGCATAGTGGTTCTACTCCCATTGCCATTTTGCTTTTTTTGTCGCGGTAGTGTAAGATCTGTCACGATAGGGTAAGATCTGTCGCGATAGGGTAAAATATGTCACGATAGGGTAAGATCTGTCGCGATAGGGTAAGATCTGTCACGACCCCGTTAGGTTAGGTTAGGATGGGTTAGGTTAGGTAAAGGTTAGGTTAGGTAAAGATCTGTCACGATAGGGTACGATCTGTCGCAATAGGGTAGGATCTGTCACGATAGGGTAAGATCTGTCGCGATAGGGTAAGATCTGTCACGACCCCGTTAGGTTAGGTTAGGATGGGTTAGGTTAGGTAAAGGTTAGGTTAGGTAAAGATCTGTCACGATAGGGTAGGATCTGTCGCGATAGGGTAGGATCTGTCGCGATAGGGTAAGATCTGTCACGACACCGTTAGGTTAGGATGGGTTAGCCCTGCTGGGACCAGCCGCACCGCCTGCTCTGAGTCAGGTCCATCCTCACCCTGTCTGTAACCTGTCCTAACCTCATAGTCCAAACCCCAATGAAGCTGGTGTCCGTTTGAAGATTGTCCTGACCTCTCTCCTGACCCTGTCTTGACCCCCTTGTCCTGACCTGTCCCCTGTCCCCACCCCATAATCCCTATCCTGACCCTGTCTTAACCCTGTCCTCACCCCCTAGTCCAGACCCTATATAAGCTCGTGTCCGTTTGAAGATTGTCCTGACCTCTGTCCTGACCCTGTCTTGACCCCCTTGTCCTGACCTGTCCCCTGTCCCCACCCCATAATCCCTCTCCTGACCCTGTCTTAACCGTGTCCTCACCCCCTAGTCCAGACCCTATCAAAGCTCGTGTCCGTTTGAAGATTGTCCTGACCTTTGTCCTGACCCTTCCTTGACCCCCTTGTCCTGACCTTCCATCACCGTGTCCCCACACCAATTCCTATCCTCTTCCTGTCTTTAACCTGTCCTAACCCCATAGTCCAAATATGGCTTTTCTGTTTTGGATGTAAATGAAAAGTTAAAAATTGCTGGACCATCTGCTTTGAATAGCGTTGACAAAGTTCACTTAACAAAGGTTGGAGTAGATATTGTAAGACAGGCTATTATAAAATTTCTCTCAGCTATTTCCTTCTTACAGTTTAAACTATTAGTATAAAGTCAACAAATGAAACTATTTACTGCTACATTGCATACCAGACAAATCGTACATATAGTTCACTAATTTGAACAAAACTCATATGACAATGTTATAATATATATTTTTGGAAAACTAAACCGTACAATTATTTTTGCACAAAATACTGCTTGGATACTCTACATTTTATCTGGTTTCGAAAACAGCAGGTCTGCATTAATAGGACATGTTGGCCATGATTCTACACAAAGTATTTCATAAACCCAACAAATAAAGCTAGCGAGCGAACGAGCGACGCGAACGTAAATTTTCGGTTAACATTAAGCTTGACACCACCAACATGTAGCTTAAATAAAAATAAAAAAAATTGACGTTTGCCCGCGATTCACCGGTTTCCGGCTGTCTCACTTGCCGCCAGATGGGGCTTAACTCTACACTCTAATTATATGTTCACTTTGTCTGCTTCTTTTTATTCTGTTGTTATGAATTAAGGCTGCAACAACACGCATTTGATTTTTTTAAATTATTCTCAAGTTATGAATAGCTACATGCATCGATTGTTGGAGCAATGTTTCAAATCGCTTATGAGATTCAGAACTGACTTACTTGGCTCAGTCTGCAGACATTGTTTTACATTTCTATTATAGTTGTTTGTTTACTCCCCTTGTTCTTCTTAGAAAATTGTGTTCTAATGAATTGATTAACTGGTACTGCTGCAAGTTTAATTGCATACTTAGTTTTTTAACAGCAAAAATTTGTATTGTGTTATCATATTGACCGCTGACTAAACGGAACATTGATTCAAATCCAGCATAATCAGGGCTAACCAAGCTTTGAACTCCTTTATCTGTAGTCATGAATTCTAGGTCACACTTACGTGCTATGTTTTACTATATTTACTATACATGTTAATTTGTGCTTTATGAAATAATTTTAAATATGTTATGAATGAAATGCATGTCTTTTAAATGCTTTATTAATTGTATTCATTCATTTGTACCTACAAACTTTTTGTCTTTCATGCAGATTTTTTTTCTAGAATTGTAATTGGTTTTCAGATTTACGACTGTGTAAAATCTTGTCTCCTCCGTTTGCTTGTTTTGTGGTTATGAGTTCTATACACCATAGCATTGTTTTACTGTAGTACAGTTGTTTAATCCTTATGTTTACCTTTACAAAATTGTATTCTAATGAATTGATCTATAAGTACTGCTCCAAGTTTAATTGCTTTATTAGTTGTTTAGGAGCAGAAATTGTAATCTGTTATCAGATTGACCACTGACTAAACTCAAGACTCAACTGCCACTTTTGCCTTTTTTTGGTGTTCGTGATTTCTATATACTTATAAGCGATGTTGCACCTGCTTAAGGTGTTTACTTTTTCCTGCTCATTAGAAAATAATGTTACCCGATTTACTTTTATTTTTATTATTGAGGAGCAAGGATTCAGTTCTGTCACCAGCTTCAAGAGTGACCAAGCTTTTGAGTCTTTTACTTATAGTCATGAATTCTAAGTAACACTCATATACCTACTACGTGTTACCATACATGTTAATTTGTGCTTTAGGAAATAATTTTAAATATGTAATGAATGAAATGTATGTCTTTTATCTGTGTTATTAAATGTATACATACATTTATACCCACAAATATTTTTTTTAAATTCACATTTATTATTTAATCACAAATCGTTGACATAGGAACCCAAAAGGTATTTTACTGGAGGGTCAGATTAGTTGAAGCACCCTGCCGGTGGGGTGCAATATGCTCATCAGATACAGAATCAGAACCATCGACTTCCTCCTAAACACAAGGACAAAAAGGAATGATCCAGTAAGGATTATTGCTATGAACTGTAAAATATAAAATTGTTTCATTCAGTACCTTAGGTGCAGCTGGACTTCCAGATGCAGTTGGTGTCACATGAGCAGCTAGAATCTGCCACGTTGTGTCACGCTGTCACGCAGTGTTACGCAGTGTCGCGTTGTCATGCAGAGTCACGCTGCAACGCAGTGCCACGCTGTCACGCTGTATCACTCTGTCACGGTGTGTCACGCTATCATGCAGTGTGACGATGTCACGAAGTATTACACTGTCATGCTGTCACGCAGTGTGACGCAGTGTCACACTGTCATGCAGTGTCAAGCACTATAACGCTTTTAAGCAGTGACAGACAGTGTCACGCTTTCACGCTGTGTCACGCATTGTCAGGCTGTCACGCAGTGTTACGCAGTGTCGCGTCGTCACGCAGAGTCACGCCACAACGGAAAAACACGCTGCAACACAGTGCCAAGCTGTCACGGTGTGTCACGCTATCATGCAGTGTCACGATGTCACAAAGTGTCACACTGTCACGCCGTCACGCAGTGTCACTTACTGTCACGCAGTGTCACGCTGTATCGCAAAGTCACGAATTGTCACGCTGTCACGGAGTGTCACGCTGTCACGGTGTGTCACGCTATCATGCAGTGTCACGTGGTCACAAAGTGTCACACTGTCACGCTGTCTCGCATAGTCACGCTGCCACGTAGTGTCAAGGTGTCACGCAGTGTCACGAAGTGTCACGTTGTCACTCAGAGTCACGCTAGAACGAATCGTTTCGCTGCAACGCACTTTAACGCTGCAACGCAGTGTCGAGTTGTCACGCTGTGTCACGCGGTCACTCAGTGTCCCGATGTCACGCAGTGTCACGCTGCATCACAACAGTGTCACGTTGTCACGAAGTGTCACTCTGTCACGCTGTCACCCAGTGTTTCACAGGCACGCACTGTTACGCTTTCGCGCAATGTCAAGCTGTCACGCAGAATCACGCTGTCACACAGTGTCAAACCGTCACGCTGTCAGTGTCATTTTGTCACGCAGTGACACACATTGTCACGCTGCCACGTAGTGTCACGCTGTGTCACGCAGAGTCACCCTGCAACGCATTGTCACGCTGCAACCCAGTGTCACGCCGTCACGGTGTCTCACGGTGTCATGCAGTGTCACGACGTCACGAAGTGTCACACTGTCACGCTGTCACGCAGTGTTACGCACTGTCACGCTCTCAAGCAGTGTCACGCAGTGGTATTCTGTCACGCAGTGTTACGCTGTAACGCAGTGTCACGATGCATCCCAGTCTGACGCTGTCACGTTATGTCACGCTGTCACGATATGCCACGCTGTCACGATATGCCACGCTGTCACGCAGTGTCGCTCTATCACGCAGTGTCACGCTGTTAAGCAGTGTCCCGCTGTCACGCAGTGGCACGCTGTCACGCAGTGTCACGCTATCACGCAGTGTCACGCTGCATCGCAGCAGTGTCACGTTGTCACGAAGTTTCAGTCTGTCACGCTTTCACCCAGTGTTTTGCCGACACGCACTGTCAAACTTTTACGCAATGTCCACCTGTCACGCAGGGTCGCGCTGTCACACAGTTTCACACTCTCACGCTGTCACTAAAAGTCACTTTGTCTCGCCGTGTCACGCATTGTCACGCTGTCACGCAGAGTCACGCTGCAACGCAATGTCACGGTGCAACACAGTGTCAAGCTGTCACGGTATGTCACGCTGTCATAGAGTGTCACGACGTCACGAAGTGTCACACATTCACGCTGTCTTGCAGTGTCACGCAGGGTCACGCTGTCACACAGTGTCACGCAGAGTCACGCTGCAACGCAATGTCACGCTACAACACAGTGTCACGGTGTGTGACGCTGTCATGTAGTGTCACGACGTCACGAAGTGTCACACTGTCACGCTGTCTTGCAGTGTCACGCAGGGTCACGCTGTCAAACAGTGTCACACTCTCACGCTGTCACTAGGTGTCACTTTGTCTCGCAGTGTCACGCATTGTCACGCTGCCACGTTGTGTCACGCTATCACCCAGTGTCACGCAGAGTCAAGCTGCAACGCAATGTCACGCTGCAACGCAATGTCACGCTGCAACACAGTGTCACGCTGTCACGGTGTCTCACGCTGTCATGCAGTGTCACGACGTCACGAAGTGTCATGCTGTCACGCTGTCACGCAGTGTCACGCTGTCCTGCAGTGTCACATAGTGTCAAGCACAGTCACGCTGACAAGCAGTGTCACGCAGTGTCCTTCTGTCACGCAGTGTCACGCTGTTACGCAGTGTCACGCTGTTACGCAGTGTCACGCAGTGTCACGCTGTTACGCAGTGTCACGCTGTCACGCAGTGTCATGATGCATCCCAGTCTGACGCTGTCACGCAATGTCACGGAAAACAATTGTGAAGATCAAAAATGTAAACATGCACTTGCAGGCGCGAGGTTGGTAAGAGGAGAATGGAGGGGGGTGGAATCAGCTTGGTTGCGCGACGCTCCGCCTCCCCGGCTCGGCTCCGCACGCCTCTGCTCGGATCGTACGATCAGCCTGTC
The DNA here is from genome assembly GCA_030522485.1 of Stenchaetothrips biformis. Taxonomy (NCBI): domain Eukaryota; kingdom Metazoa; phylum Arthropoda; class Insecta; order Thysanoptera; family Thripidae; genus Stenchaetothrips; species Stenchaetothrips biformis. The sequence goes on from CM060102.1 coordinate 10,376,687, forward strand.
CAGGGGGTGGCGACGGCGAAGTAAGCGCGTGAAGCTATGCTCGAGCGAGGTGCAGCGTTTACGCACTTGTTCGAGATCATGAAAACTAGGTCGGTGTTTGCAAAACACTTTGCACAGATCAAAAGAGCATGAAATTTAGGGTGCATTAGGCCTAGTGGCGTGCCTGAGTCCCCTTAATTTAGCCCACACAAGGGAGGCAATTTTTACATTGGGATGGCGCGGCCAAGATTATTCCTAAATTTTCGAGTTTTCGTGTTTTTCGGTGAAAACCCTTCAATTTATTATGGGTAAAACAGGAAGTATCGAGAAAGGCAATAAGCCTAATGCACCCTTCATTTTATGCTCTTTCCATCTGTGCAAAGCGTTTTGAAAACAAAGGCCTGGTTTTCATAATCTCGACGAAGTGCGTAACCCCTGCACCGAAGGCGCGAGCATCGCTTCACGATATCCTTGGCCATTTCCACGCCCTGGCCTGTCGCTATGCAACCAGAACACTTTCCGTTCAGACTGGCGCTCAAACAGGCCGGCGCCGTGTCCGATACGACTTCGCACGCAATCGCACGCACGAGAGCGGGGGCGCGCACGCATTTGCACGCGCTGTGCACGCATTTGCACGCACACTCTTAAAACCTTACGAAGTATTTTGAGCATACATATAACAAACAAAAATACTTTGTTATACGAAGAAATAGTTTGTAAAGTACAAAGTATTTTCTTCGTAAGCTTATGTATGCTCAAAATACTTTGTTATACAAACTACTTTTCTTTGTAAGGCCCGAAATAGTTTGTAAGGTTTTCTCAGTGCATACCCCCGCACTGAGCACGCACTCAGCACGCACAAATGCACGCAGAGGCACGCAAAACGCACGCAAGACGCACGAAATTGCACGCAGAGCATTTCACCTCGGGCGGTGTCGTGGTGAACCAGTTCAACACGCTCGCGGACACGTCGCTCCTTGGACAGGTCGCCATCGGTCTCTGATGCAAGGGAACCATAGCTATATCAAGTTAAGCATTTGTTGGTTTCTGCGCTCGCGCTGGCTCGAGCTTGAGCCAGCGCTGGCGCAGCGGGGACGGGATGGGGGTACTTCAAGCGTGTGGCGCCCTCTATTGGACGTGCTTGGAACCTCGTCACCAACGAACAAAAGACTCACGGTCTCTCACGCGCCAATTGCCATCGTGTTATTCCGGTTCGGGTGTCTAACCGTGTAACTCGTGTTTCAACTAATGCAATCGCGGCTCCAGAGTGGTTACATCTTTTATTTTCATGGATGCCAATGAAGAGAAAGTTCCGTACCCTTTGTACGACAATGACGGCAAAAAGTATGTGGCCCACGTATCAAAACGGGTGGCCGGTCTCCTCGATTTGTGTAAGTCTTGCGGGTCTATTCGTACACTTAGCCAACCGCCCACCTGTGTTCTCCGTTATTAATAGAATCCATGATTGACGCAGATCAAAACAGGCGAAATATTTTGCTTTCAAAGCTTAAGGAGTGTGCCTTGGTGCCGGTGGAGGTGTGGGATGAGGTTAGCTTGGCTGGCATGTCGTCCACCGCCTCTGTCTCACTGTGGCAGCCACCTGTTGGTGCTGGCAAGTCGGCCCCTTCAAAGCCACCACCACAACCTTCTCCCACTTCTTGTATGTAGCAGCTAGTTCTCTATTAAAATATTGGCTCATTGATAATTGCACATTTTAATTTTATGTTGTGGATTTTTTTATTCAGGTGCTGACACCAGCAATACCCAACGTGCCAAGGGGAAAACTGGTGCTGTGTGGCGGGGAAGTGCTGGAAAAATGGTTCATGCATGCTTGCCATATCGGAAGTGGCTTAGGCTCAAAAATGTGCCAAATTTAGTCTGGCAGATGGTTTCGGACGACTTGTGGAACGATAAGACCCAACGACTGAACTACAGTTGGGAGCAAATTAAAGAAAAGATGAGACTTTTGAGACCCCAATTTGAAAAGGCGAAGAAGGGACAAGGGAAAGGGCAAGATTGGCCTCATTACTGGCTCTTCACATACATATATGATGAATCCATTGTTGATGGCAACGTTACGCTGGCCCCAAAGGGTGCGCCCTTTTTATCAATATAATAATAATCATGACTTTTCCCACTTGAATGCATTTGTAATTTAAATGATGTTGCAGGGTTTGATTTGGATGTGGTTGGAGCTACTGTTACAACTGTTGCACTCAACTCAACTCCATCCGTTGCACTCAAATCAACTCCATCCGTCGCACTCAATAACTCAACTGCACACGGATCACTCAACTATTCGTCGGTGTTCGGCAAGGAAGCTGTCATGTCAAGCACCCTTTGTGAAGGTGAAAATTGTCAACACGACCTGTTCCTTAAATGACACTGCAGAATTTACCTGACTATCTTTATTCTTTCCTTAGTTAATGAAACTGCAAAACAAACAGAAGAACATCAAGACAGTGGTAAGCTAGAATTCAGGATGACCCCCCCCCTCCTCCCGGAATGAAATATTAAACCTTTACTTTGTCTGAAGGTACTTTGTTGGATGTGGTAGAGGAGCCTTCATCCCAGAGAGAGGCACTTTTGGAATCTCCTGCTGCCGGTCCCTCAGTACCATCAGACTTCAGTGCCATTCATTCTCCAGCACGGAAAAAAGCCAAGAAAGGGCAGGGATTTCAAAGTAAGTTGTCTGATCACATGTTAATTATTTTTATGTGGGTTGGCACACTTACCCTGTCTCTGTTATTTTTCAGTTCCTCCCCGTACCCCAGTGAAGAGTGTTACCCCCAAACGTAAAATTACGAAAGGAAGTTTGCAGTGGGAAAAAGAAGATACTGAGGTGTTTATGAGCCTCTGTGAGAGTATGCAGGATACATTAGTATTGCACCCAAAAGTTCCCATTGACACATGGAAAAAGTTGTCTGCCGGCCTTGATTCAATGCAGATTGCCAAAGAATGGCACCTCTGCCGAGATAAGTTCAATCAAATGCACACTTTCTTCATCAGTGTCTTGCCATCTGAGGGCAATGTAGGGGGAATTCGTTGGCCCTACTATACAAATTTTTGCACAATTTTTGAAATTCCCCCAAATTATCATGCACTGGTAAATAGCAGAGAAGCTAAAGGAGAAGAAGGTCATGGTCAGTACATTCAAAATCGCTCCAACAGTCAAAAAATTGTTTCAGAGTGCTAATGCTTTTGTCCCTTCTTTTTCAGTTCCAAAACGCCTGTGGACCCCTGAAAGGACAATTTTGTTAATTTCACTATTTAAGGCAAAATACGAGTATTTTTGTGGATCCAAGTCTCTAATGAGACACGAAGTTCTGTGGACCCAAATAAGTGAACAAATGCATGAATTCCTACATCGCATCGCATGGAGGCAGTGTAAGACTAAAATGAGTTTGCTGAAGCAAAAGTTCAATGAAGAGTGTGAAGGAAAAAATAAAACTGGAAACCCGCCCAGTACCTGGGAATATTTTGACAAGATGAAAGAGATTTTTGGGGGTACTGCCACTATAGACCCACCATACCTTGTGAGTGTTGGAAGGGGCCTTGCATCAAATGTGAGGGGTCAGTCTGAGGAGGGACAGGATACCCGCACTACTAGGACCCGCCCCCAGTCTCATCGAGCTCAAACAAAGTCTGAGTCCAGCACATCTACTTCTACGTTTAATAAATATGCAAGCAAGAAGCAATCTAAGAAAAAAGCATATTCAGCCCAAGACATGCAAGCTCGCAGATTTGATCAGACCGAAAGGATGATCTCTGAGATGGCTAAAATAAGAGTGGGCATGGAGAAAAATGGAGCAGTACGCAGGCTTGTGTACAAAGAATTGCTCCTGAAGAAAGGTCAGACAGCCTCTGCACTTGGATTAGAACAGGAAGATGATGAAGCCAATGACGATGAATTTGACTGCCAAGAAATCGAGCACGAAGATAATTAATGACAATGTGGAAAATCATCCATTGAAGTTGTTTTGTACAAAGGTTGATCTCAAGTCCGTATACCTACAATGTTTTTATTTAAAAATAATTATCAGTTACCAGTAATTTATTGAGGTCGACCAATTTTAGTCCATTTGGTTGTCTGTGTTTTCAGAGTTAATGTAATTTAACTGTAGTCCTGTGTTACTTGGGATCAGGGTTGTTAAAGTTAATTTCGAAATTATCGGCGATAATCGGATAACGATAAGTTAGTTTTATCGTTAACGTTAACTTGATAACTTTTCCTGAAACGTTATCGTTATCAAGTTATCGTTAACACAGCCCAATTTAACTTATCGATCGATAAGTTAACTTTTTTTTAGTAACAGCAGATAAAAACGCTCATCATGCATCAATACGTTTAAGGGGGTATCCCAGTGTAGGAATGAAAAGTGCAGAGCTTTGCGCAAAAATTTATTCCTCGTAAACTTAACATCGTATCAAAACCAAATTTTATGGGCTGAAATTACTTATCCCAAGCCTCAATTCCCGCCCCGCCCCGCGTCGATAACCCGCGCAGGACCGGCGATACCCCGTGCGGCGTTTCATGGTCTCTTCAAACGGCTGCCACTCTGGAGCCTCAGGGCTGCGTTTGAAAAAAAAAACGGAACAGGGTATTCTTACCTACATATGAGCCGAGGTCACAACGTCGAAGAAGAATTTTTTTAACAAAAAACAATTAGTTTTTTCCAAAAATGTTTTTTTGAGTACCTTTAGCATGAAATAAAAAAATTTCAGGGACGGGATAGGTCAAATCTGGGAACGTCATTACCTGGACAAAGGTTGAGAGCTACTCTGTGCCAAATTTCTAAATCCTAGATCAATTTTTGTGGCCTACAGACCGGCAGCCGTTTCAAAAACATCAAACGGAGAAAAACGCGTTTTTCTTTCAAATTTTCTATTATATCTTTGTGAAATGAGCATTTACTATGGTTCAAAAGCCTCCTGCCGCGTTTGAATTGAGCGCTCGGGTGACCTGTACTGTATCTAGGACACCCTAAGGAACATTTTTAGCCAAGAAATTTTTTTTCGATTTTTTGACGAAAATACACTGGGATACCCCCTTAATTATTGTTAATTTTTTTGAATTTATTTTATATAATTTTGAACTGATTTTTCCCGTCAAGAAGTGCAATTATGACATCTAGTACTTAAAATAAAGCGTTAATTACGAAATTGGCATTTTTTTCCCCGATTTTTTAATGGATCCTTTCAACTACGTTAACTTATCGAATCCGATAAGTTAAACTTATCGTTAACTTGATAAGACTTTCACGGCCGTTATTGTTATCAAGTTAACGATAACGAGGGTCAGAAATTAACTTATCGCTAACTTGATAACGGATCAGAATGTTACCATTTGTAAATCGAGAGACCTGTGAGGTCATGGTGTCCCCAGAGGTAACAGTTCATGGAACTACTTTTATTGCAGGCTCAATTATTTTAGTGTCATGTGAGGAAGATGATCTTCCCACTTTCGGTGTTGTAAAACATATCTATGTTTACAACAAGATTATTCTTTTATTGTACAGACCGCTGGTAACACTAGGATACTTTAGCAATCTAAATGCATATAGAGTGTCATTTGATGGCAACATGAATGAAGACATTTTAAGTGTTAACAACTTATTACTTCCATCTCCTCTGTCCTTCTTTCACTTAAATAGATGCAAATACATTGTGTTGTTCAACTATTTTAGGGCAGAGTTAATACCTGACTGATTTTAATATTTTTAAATGTGACCAATTGCTTATCTATGTTTTTTGAATAGCAGGTAAATGACCTAATTTATTTTTATTTTATTTAAATTTATGTATTTATATTTTCAATAAATTATGAGACCATATTTTTTTCTAATTTTAGAAGTTGCTCAATTTTGAAGTGCCGGCCGGTGTGTACTCCGGAGTATACTCCGGCCGGCACTTCAAAATTGACACCAAATTCACACCAAATTCCTCTAGCAAAACACGGCTAGCGCCGTCTTCCTCATCTGTGCCAAAACATGACACGTTTCTGGTGTCTCCTCCACATCCGTGTCAAAAAATGACACGTTTCTGGTGTGTTCTTCACAACCGTGTCAAAAAATGACACGTTTCTGGTGTGTCCTTCACATCCGTGTCAAAAAATGACACGTTTCGGGTGTGAATGGCACGAAACGTGTTAATGTAACACACATGACACGTTACAGATGTGTTATAACACAGTGAGTAACACACCTCTGTTTGCAGTGAAAGTGGTCACATCGGCCTAAAACTATGATAAAACTCCTTTCTTTAAGTTCTTTTTGCATTTGTCGTCCCCTGGAACCTAGGCAACGTGCATCGTCGGTATGAAAAAAAATCTGTATAAAATAATCCATTACGCACTAATGGAAGAAGATATCTTTTGGAAATTTGGAGTCCCTAAGACGTTGCTTTGTGATAATGGGTTGTAGCACCTGTCTTGAATTTAAGTCGAAGAACTCAGCTCCAGCTGGTCTCATGGGTGCCCAGCGGAAGGTTTCTGCTCCAATGGAAGTAATAAGCTGTGATCTCATGGGTCCTCTTCCTCGTTCTTCTGGTGGTTTTGCCCATGTTATTGTGTCCAATTGCCTGTTCTCCAAATATGTCTGGGCTCGCCCTTTGCGCGAAGCTACTGCCAAGGCCGTTGCCACCCATTTGGAAGAAGATATGTTTTGGAAATTTGGAGTCCCTAAGACGTTGCTTTGTGATAATGGGTCTCAGTATCGTAGTCAGGAGGTCCAGGATGTGTGCGAGAAATATGGAGTGAAGATTATTTACAATTTTGCTTATCATCCACAATCTAATCCAACTGAGAGAGTTAATCGCGTGTTGAAGACAATGATTAGGTCTTACATCGAAGGTACCCAGAGGTCTTGGGATCGTAAACTTCCTCAGCTGGTGGCAGCCATCAACTCTGCTCGCAGCGAAGTAACTAAATTCACTCCCCACTTCCTCATGTTACAACAGGGAGTAAATCTTTCAACTGCCCTCGCTGCAAAGAAGTTCTATTTAAAATTAATGCAAAAAGGCATTTGGTTAAGTGCAGTCCAGTCGCTGACATTGAACAGGATAAGAGACTGGCCATAGCAGAAGAAATAAAGAATAATAGATTTGGCATGTGCTACAGTCAGCTAAAGTTGGCGACCACTGAATTGAGCAAAGAAGACGCTTTATCCATCATGATCTGTTTTTATGTATTGGGAGGAATACTTTTAGATGATGCATTCCAACCTATGGATATATTAACTGCAACAACACAACAATAATAGTTCTTTTTGTAAAAATATTAGGACAGTATTGAAATAAAGGTTGTATACTCAACAAAACGCAAAAAAATGACCATGAGTAAAATTATTGTCGAAAGCAGCACATCCATATAGCCACATAATAACCCTTTACGAGAACCAAGTCCGTGGCCGCTTCGCTGAGCGCAAAGGACATCAAGTAAACGACCCTGGCATGTGTGGATAGTTCTAGCCACCCCTCGGGAAGGGTTGCTCGCTGGTTAGCAAAACTCATTGACTCCGCACAGCGGCGTGTGGGCGGCACCGAGACGAGTCCAGAGACACGTCGCGGCCGGTAAAAGAACTCTGGTCAATGACCTTGGCAGGAAGGGGTAGTCCTGCACTCACCCCTTTGGGAGGGTTGCTCGCTGGTGAGCATATCTCATTGACTTTGGGTCGCGGCGAGTAGGGGGCACCGAGACGAGTCCAAGGACGCGTCGCAGTCCCCAAAGGAACTTTGGTCAATGACCTTAGCAGGAAGGGGTAGTCCTGCACTCACCCCTTTGGAAGGGTTGCTCGCTGGTGAGCATATCTCATTAACTTTGGGTCGCAGCGAGTAGGGGGCACCGAGACGAGTCCAATGACGCGTCGCAGTCCCCGAAGGACCTCTGGTCAATGAACTTGGCAGGAAGGGGTAGTCCTGCACTCACCCCTTTGGAAGGGTTGCTCGCTGGTGAGCATATCTCATTGACTTTGGGTCGCGGCGTGTAGGGGGCACCGAGACGAGTCCAATGACGCGTTGCAGTCCCCGAAGGACCTCAAGTCAACGACCTTGGCAGGTGGGGGCACATATTTCGTTTTCTCGGTAACTGTTAGGCTTGTTTGTTGGAATTATTTCTTAATTTTAGACAGGGGATCGAGTGGTGGTCCTCTGCTACGTGCTACTTTGCAGATGGGTCCCGGTGAATGCGGTGTTGAAAAGGCAAACGGGAGTTCAAGTCAATCTAGACCACTGTCATCCGTGACGTCATGGACGGCCCATAACCTCACTAGCAGACGAGACTAGTATATTGCTGTTTCTTTACTTTTGGACCCCTTTTGCGGCTTGTATGCATTACTCAGACAACTTCTGCCAACTTTAAGAAGCTGTCGATACGGCGCGCGTCGCATTTCCTCGTCAACTCGGTAAATGGCACTTAATTTCTTTTGCCAAGTGGGAGCTGCAGAGCCTCACCGCTGCCACTGGCAGCCAGGTGGTGCCACCTTACGACGACCTCGAGCGTGGAGTATCGCGGCTGGGGGGGGGGGGGGGGGGGCGGATTCTTTTGCACACCATAGTACACCTCCTCTCTAATTTCCACGACCCTCCCATACTGTCCCAGACACAACCCGATTTCCTCCCTCTTCACCTCCACTGGCAGGTTCCTGATTATCACGATCTTCGCCTCCTGGCCCGAGCCCCTCATCACTACGTCACACACACTTCCGTCACTGTAAACAAACTTGCATCTTTCTCTCTCGCACACCTCCTCCGCACGCTTCCTGTCAGCAAACTTCGCGTGGATTTTTTTCCCCGACACTTCCACCTGTACTACCAGCAGCTCTTCCCAGCTTCACATCCCAGTTGTTCTCCAGAAAGTTCCAGAACTCACTGGTTTCGGGCCCCCAAAGGAAAACGTCACCGTCTCTTTGCGTGTTGCCATGGCGTGGCCGGGGCGGCCGCCCGCCCGGCAAACAACAACAACACCTCGGGTCGGGCTGGCTAGCGTCGGCGGCGGCAGCGGTCGGCGTGAAGTTCCTCTTCGGCAGCAGGGTCTTCTTGTCCTTCGTAGGGCACAGGTCGTAGGGCGCTAGCAGCACGGGGCGCAGGCGGCGCCGGCACTTCTCTCCCTTCGATACTTCACAACCCTTCACTCCCCAAACAACGACATGACGGCTGGCGGCACTCTCAAAACAACAACAACACCAGTCTCGGCGAGGCGAGACGACGCGTGGGGCGGGGCTTATAGGCCGGAGCCGTACACCTGGCCCGTAACGCACGTCCATTTTTTTTTTTTTTTTTGAAATACAGTTTATTGGCCATTATAACAAGTAACAAGGTAATAAAATATTGAAAGGTAGAACAATATGACACAATAAATAATTTAAAACAAACAGGCTATCAAGTACATCTTGCACTGCCTTCCTGCCGCAGGCCCGCGTCGGGCACCGCGGATTTTAAGGTTTATTCCACGGCGCCCGCACGTTCCTGCAACAGAGAGATAGTGCTTCAAAATCCATTCATAAGGCCAGGTGAATTTTTTAAAATACATTAAAAGGAATCAGTAAAACCATCGGTAGCGTAGTAGCATCATTAAAATAGCACAAAGCACTTAACTAACCTAACCTCGTCCTCCGCCTGCCCGTCCGCCGACCTGGGTCTCCGCGCCACTGCTGCTCGCACCGCCATCTCCCGGGAATCTCTTCAACTTCCACGGCCGACGGACGGGCTGCGTCAGAGACCTCTGTCGCCTCCGGACGCCCTCTCGTTTGCGGCTCACTATCACAGAAAATTTCAGCTTATTACTGGCCAGTAAAAGAAAACGGGATTACTTCAGTACTCAATATCACAGAAAAAAAGGAACATAAGAGAGAAAATAAAATAAAGAGAGTAGCTCCTGCTCTGCTGCACAACTGAGCGTCTTGCCAAGAAGTCTGGCAACTGAGCTAATCGGGCCGGTGAGGAGACGAGTTAGCGTCCGTGCGTGCGTGCGTAAAGAGCGTTAAGTGCGTCAAGTGCACTTACGCACTTTGGCACTGCAGGCACTGGGTGCTCTTTGGGTGGCAACAAGAGAGAAAAAAAGGCAGAAAAAAAGTAGATGCCCGATCTAGGGTCGAACCCAAGACCCTTCGGTTAAAAGCCGAACACTCTACCGACTGAGCTAATCAGGCCGATGAAGCGATGAGTGAGCGTCAGTGCGTGCGTGCGAGCGTTAAGTGCGCCAAGTGCACTTATGCACTTTGGCACTGGTGGCTGGAGGGATGTGAAGGGATTTCTTGGAAGAATTTTTCTTTTCTAGTCGAAAAAAGAAAAATTAAGAAGCCGTTGAATTGAATCCTTTCCTTATTTTCGTTTTCGAAGAAGGAAGGATTGGCAGCGGTGGGATTCGAACCCTCGCCCACAGAGGTGGACTGCAGCCAGCTACAAAAGTGCTCTTTGGGTGGCGACATGAGAGAAAAAAAGGCAGAAAAAAAGTAGACGCCCGATGTAGGGGTCGAACCCAAGACCCCTCGGTTAACAGCCGAACACTCCACCGACTGAGCTTATCGGGCCGGTGAGGCGATGAGTCAGCGTCCGTGCGTGCGTGCGTGCGTAAAGAGCGTTAAGTGCGTCAAGTCCACCTATGCACTTTGGCACTGCAGGCACTGGTGGCTGGAGGAATGTGAAGGGATTTCTTGGAGGAATTTTTCTTTTCTAGTCGAAAAAAGAAAAATTAAGAAGCCGTTGAATTTAATCCTTTCCTTATTTTCGTTTTCGAAGAAGGAAGGATTGGCAGCGGTGGGATTCGAACCCTCGCCCACAGAGGTGGACTGCGACCTGAACGCAGCGCCTTAGACCGCTCGGCCACGCTACCCTCTGCCTTCGCCACGTGTCTCTCTCTCTCGCTCTCTTTCACTATCATTCGTGAGGCTCTCAAGGGGCACTCGTCGGCAATCGCAGGGACGGAGGAAGGAAAGAAGGCGGGGGAAAAAAGGAAAAGAGTAGCGCAGCCGGTAGGATTCGAACCTACGCTCCCAGAGGGAAACTGATATCTGGCGGATAGTTTCAAGTCAGTCACCTTTACCGCTCGGTCACGGCTGCTTGTCTGTTGCAGCCAGCGACAAAAGTGCTCTTTGGGTGGCGACAAGAGAGAAAAAAAGGCAGATAAAAAACGTTAACGCTAACGCTAACGTGAAAGCAGATGATACTAATGAGAATGTTTATGGTAATGCATGGTTGTTCTAGACGCCCCATGAATGCAAGACGAAATGCCCTGAGTGCGAGAGAGACAGAGCGACAAAAACGACTATCGGAATCAGTCTGCTGCGGCTGCGCGCCAGCGATGGTTCAAAGCAGCGTAACCGGGTGATCTCACGCTAGGTGCCAAGGGAAAATTTCGACTTTTGAGAATTTCACTGGTGCATTACAAAGAACGGGCGAAGACGATTAAAACGATATACAGGTTGTGTATGTGTAAAATGCATCGTTCGACCGCTAGAAGCGAATAGAGACGAAAAACCGCAAAATCCGACTTGAGAATTTCGAGTTTTGAGAATTTAACTGGTGCATTACAAAGAACGGGCGAAGACGATTAAAACGATATAGAGGTTGTATATGTGTAAAATGCATCGTTCGACCGCTAGAAGCGAAAAACCGCAAAATGCTGGCGACGCGGCGACGCCGCGACGCCGCGACGCCGCGGCAGCCTCCGCCTGTGTAGAGAAGAGTATGGATGCGGGGTGGGGGGGGGGGAGGGTTGGGGGCTGAGGACCGAGGCGGATGCTCCTAGCCTGCTCAAGTGCTCAGCGCTGTTTATCGCTGCCCCGGGTCGGGTGGTCGGTATACGATGCCGGTGCCCCTGCCACAACTGCTACTCGCTACAACTGACTTCTCGCTACAACTGCTACCGCAACGTGCCAATGCAACGTGCAACTGCAACATTTGCAACTGATTTGGTACATTTAATTGCTAAACTGTCGAGAGTCAAAGCTAGCTGATTAACATCATCTGCTAAAAAGTAGACCCCCGATTTACGGTCGAACCCAAGACCCCTCGGTTAACAGCCGAACTCTACCGACTGAGCTTATCGGGCCGATGCGGCGAGGAGTCAGCGTCCGTGCGTGCGTGCGTAAAGAGCGTTAAGTGCGTCAAGTGCACTTATGCGTCAAGTGCACCAATGCACTTTGGCACTGCAGGCACTGGTGGCTGGAGGGATGTGAAGGGATTTCTTGGAGGAATTTTTTCTTTTCTAGTCGAAAAATCTCCATTCAATGAACGTTCATGGAAGCAGATGATACGTCTGGTACAGTCTTATGAAGTAGTTATGGCAGAAGAATGCTCTAATTTCAGGGACCACGCTGAGCCGCTCACGCGCTGAGCAGAGCCGAGGCCCGCCCGAGTCACCCTTTGTGACGTGGCAGGCGGGGAGGGATTGTCAATTTTCCGCGCAGGCGCGAGGAGGGGGTGCCATTGTTTACGCCCGGTGCCGCTGGCGCTGGACGGGGGAGGCATTGTCGGATTCCGCGCAGGCTGCGCCTCATTGCCGGCCAGACGCACCAGCCCGCCCCGGCCGCCAGCCCCTATTATATTGTTAGGATACGCGCTTAGTTTCTGGACTCGAGAGTAAAAGCATGCTGACACCTTCATGTGTATAGTAGTTTTAAGTATGTTGAAATGAAATGTGAGGTGTGAAGGTATCATCTGCTAAAAAGAAAAATTAATAAGCCGTTGAATTGAATCCTTTCCTTATTTTCATTTTCGAAGAAGGAAGGATCGGCAGCGGTGGGATTCGAACCCTCGCCCACAGAGGTGGACTGCGACCTGAACGCAGCGCCTTAGACCGCTCGGCCACGCTACCCTCTCCCTTCGCCACGTGTCTCTCTCTCTCGCTCTCTTTCACTATCATTCGTGAGGCTCTCAAGGGGCACTCGTCGGCAATCGCAGGGACGGAGGAAGGAAAGAAGGCGGGGGATAAAAGGAAAAGAATAGCGCAGCCGGTAGGATTCGAACCTACGCTCCCAGAGGGAAACTGATATCTGGCGGATAGATTCAAGTCAGTCACCTTAACCGCTCGGTCACGGCTGCTTGTCGGTTGCAGCCAGCGACAAAAGTGCTCTTTGGGTGGCGACATGAGAGAAACAAGCTAGGGCCCGCCCTTCCGTCGAACCGAGTTGCCAGCTCCGCTTCGCTGCGCCGGCAACTCGGTTCGACAGGGGGCCGGCCCAGCTTGGCCTGCCGGCGGCCTTTCCTCGGGCCTTCGGCCCTCGCATCAGACCCAACTTGGCCAGTCGAAGGCCCGGGCCTTCGGCCCGCTCTCATCAAACACCCCGTGAGCGGGTAAGGCAAAGTTATCGATGTACCATCGTGACTTAGGCCCGCCCTTCTATTCACAATATGCAAAAGTCCTTACACTTTTTACTCCAACTGTCCTTAGAATATGCCCATTTCATTTGTCTCTTAGCCCTCATTCCGAAAATACTCATATTTGCCATGCTACTGCAACTCCTTGCAATGGAGGCACAGCAGGAGCGCAAAACGAGCCCGTCGCACTTTTTCACATAACTCATGAAGGCGGGCTCCTGGACCCCCCTTCCGACCCCTCGTTGAAGAGGTCTTGCCAAGACCTATCGAAAACTTAAGTAAAAATTTTCAGTCGGTCGACCCCCTTTTTTCAAGATCCTGATGTGACTAATAGACGAAGTCGGGCTCCTGGACCCCCTTTCCGACCCCTCGTTGAAAAGGTCTTGCTGAGACCAATCGAAATCTGCAATAAATTTTTTTAGTCGGTCGACCCCCTTTTTTGAAGATCCTGATCTGGCCAACTTGTAAAAGCGGCCGATGGGGTCGGGACCAGGTCCATTCATCTTGTCTCGTCGCCCTGATTCCAAAAATACCCCTATGTGCCCTGCTAGCACCAATAATGGCGGAAATCCCCCTCCCGCCCATGCAAACCATGATGCAGCTGCTGCAGGCCTTGCGCGGGTCGGACGGGATTTGCACCACCGGATTGTTTGTTCGGACGGCCCTCCTGAAGTACCCTCCAAATCTGGTCACTCCAGCTCAACTCCTTCCTTGTACACAGACGACAACGACACACAGACACAAAGGCAAATGCATATGCCCTCCCCCTATTTTTTGAATAGAAGGGCGGGCCAAAAAAGGCAGAAAAAAAGAAGACGCCCGATTTGGGGGTCGAACCCAAGACCCTTCAGTTAAGAGCCGAACACTCTACCGACTGAGCTAATCGGGCCGATGCGGCGACGAGTCAGCGTCCGTGCGTGCGTGCGTGCGTTAAGTGCGTCAAGTGCACTTATGCGTCAAGTGCACTTATGCACTTTAGCAATGCAGGCACTGGTGGCTGGAGGGATGTGAAGGGACACTGCAAAAAAATTTCTGAAATTTAAGACATAAAAATGTCTTAAACTTAATAATATTTTGAAATGATATGAAAACTCAGAAAAGTTTGTGAAAAGTGCTATAATTTACTACTTTTACCGAAACTAAAATGAAAAGTAAGAAATAGTTGGTAATTTCAAAACCATTTTGAAAACTCATAAACTGGGTTTGTCAAAACTAAGGTTGCCTTTCAAAAGTAATAATTCGTCTCTTGAAATCCAGATGACTTATGACTTTTCACAACTAGATTTCTGAAACTGTTTCAAGTAAAGGTTGAACGCTTCAGCGAGTGCAGTCACATTCAACGTAAATCGAAGGTTTAGTTTGATAAATTCCCGCGAACTGTTGACAAGCTACTTCTCACATGGTATGGTCCACAGTCAGCCGCTGGGTCCAAGGCCACGTTTCACAGACCTGCCGCTAGGTGGCGCTTGGAGCGCCGTGACCATTTCCCGATTAGTATTTCCAATTAATGTTTCTAAAATACCTTCTTTTTGCTAATGATACTATATGTTGCGTTCGTAAATATCTTCTCTATCGGTTAGCTAAAAGTATTTAACAAAATATTACACTGATGTAGAGAAAAACGCATTTTCATGTTGCCACTCGCTGGCGTCTACGGTCGGACCTGAGGTTAGGTGCACACACAATCCTCCTCTGTTGTGTGGTTCATCCCACCAGTGACGAAAGCAGGGAGAGTGGTCCTCTTTCTTCAACATCCTATTTTTGAGTGCTGATCCAGTTCTGGTGCATGATGCACGTTGTAATGAAGACTTCCGTCACACATACATGGAATCTCGGACGTAAGTACAGTCGTTCTTACCTCCCACTTTAGTCTAATATAATTATGAAATTTAAAAAACAAAATTCTATGAGTTTTAAAAATTTGGTTATTAGTTTTAAGAGGGGAAAGTTTCTTACTTTTAATAGCAAAAAATCTTTGTAAACTGCTTCACAAACTAGTTTCTTAAAATTAAGATGGATTTTTTTTGCAGTGGATTTCTTGGAGGAATTTTTCTTTTCTAGTCGAAAAAAGAAAAATAAAGAAGCTGTTAAATTGAATCCTTTCCTTTTTTCATTTTTGAAAAAAGGGAGAATTGGCAGCGGTGGGATTCGAACCCTCGCCCACAGAGGTGGACTGCGACCTGAACGCAGCGCCTTCGACCGCTCGGCCACGCTACCCTCTGCCTTCGCCACGTGTCTCTCTCTCTCGCTCTCTTTCTCTATCATTCGTCAGGCTCTCAAGTGGCACTCGTCGGCACTCGCAGGGACGGAGGAAGGAAAGAAGGCGGGGGAAAAAAGGAAAAGAATAGCGCAGCCGGTAGGATTCGAACCTACGCTCCCAGAGGGAAACTGATATCTGGCGGATAGTTTCAAGTCAGTCACCTTTACCGCTCGGTCACGGCTGCGTGTCTGTTGCAGCCAGCGACAAAAGTGCTCTTTGGGTGGCGACAAGAGAGAAAAAAAGGCAGAAAAAAAGTAGACGCCCGATTTACGGTCGAACCCAAGACCCTTCGGTTAAAAGCCGAACACTCTACCGCCTTTTTTTTTTTAAACCGGGCTAGACTTTTTTTTAAAAAACAAAAAACAAAAAAAAACACGATTTATTGGCCAATAACAATTATAAAATATCATAAATGTCTTTCATCAACAATAAAAACAGCATTTGTAATGAATAAGGGCAATAAAGGGTAACAAAACAGATTGAACTTGTATTAAAACACAACAAAGGCAGTCGATGGCTTCCAGTTCTTCCTTCGCGCGCTGCCGTCGCCCGCCCGCCGGTTCTTCTCTTTCCTCCTCTCTGTCTCGCTGTCTCTCCCCGCCTCTCTCTCTCTCTCGCACCTTCCCCCTCCTCTGGCTCTCGGGCCGGCGGGGCGGGCCGCGTCCGAGAGCTGCCTCGGACGCCTCCTTCGGCCAGCGCACTGCAACATGACATAAAAAGAAGTTAAAAACTTTCAAATAAAATGGTTTATCCACTACTGATTAGGATATACCATGGCCGAAGCCGATGGATACCCCGAGACTACCAGCATGAATAAACTTGCAACATAGTTAACAATTAAAACTGATTTAAAATGATTAAAACTGCCAATAAAAGTTCACATAAAACCGCATTTGCACTGCGCTGCTTAGACGGTAGCCCTCCTGTCGAGACAGTCCCGCAGCAGGCTGGTGTTGACCGTGCGCCGCGACGCCAGGAAATGGACGACGAGGGCCAGCATCCTGGTAGCGGACGCCGACCGCGGCCCCGGCGTCGCCATCGTGCTGGGCAGGGTGATGGAGTCGGTGGTGATGGTGACGCTCGTGGCTTCCTGGATGTGCCTCGCCGCCCAGGCCCACGCTGCCTGTCGCTCGGCGCCGCATCGCGCCAGCCGGTGGACGACGTCCTCGGGCTCGCTGCACCTAGGGCAGTCGGGGACGGCGGCCTGGTTCGCCGCTTGCAGGCGGATGGCGGTCGGCAGGACGTCGTGGACGGTCTCGAACCACGTCGAGCGGGCGACAACTGGCAGGCCCTTGGCGTGCACGCTGCGCCACACCTGCAGCTGCTGCTCGGCGGTCACAGCCCTCATGGCCCTAGGGACGGGCACGTCGGCGGCGAGGGCTGCGCTGTACAGCAGCCTGGTGAGGTTCTTGCCGACCGCGTCCGGAGGGGCGATGATGACGTCGACGCTCCTGGCCTCCCTGAAGTGGGCGGCGCACGCTGGCACTGCTGCGGTTTCCCCGTACAGCTGCTGCAGATGGCGCAGCCAGCAGCCCGCCACGGTGACCACACCGATAAAAATGTATGCTTAAATCAACTTTACAATTGTTAATTCTGGCATAAATTATACCGAGTATATGCATATGCATAACAATTGTTGATTTTAGTATAATTTATGCCTCTTTTTGGCTAAGCCTAATTCTAGTATAGTATGCTTGCTTTCAAGACAGATTATGGCAAATTGAAGCATGCAACTGCATTTAATCAAGGTTAATTACGCGTCCTATTGAGTATTGCGAGTTCAGATTCAAGTATTGTGTATCCACACATCAATTTTTCCAAAACTGAGCGGGCAGCGTGGGGGTAGCCAGAATATGGAAGGGGTTGAGCTAAAAATTATAAATGTGACTTGTTGCAGTTAACAGTTATAATTTCAGAAAAATATACATATCTGAATACACTACTGTATAATGTATGAACAACATACTTAAAAATACAGAGATGACACAACCAATAAAATTAGTCAGCATAAATAAGGCACTGCTAAAAACTAGAGAACATAAGTACAAAATCATTATGTTGAAGAAAAGTCATTTAATTCATCATAAGATAAATACTTTTTCTTCCGAACAAGATGATCAATTATAAATACCATGTCATAAACACCAATGCCATGACTTATATCGTGCATAATATCTGCATACAAATTTTCAGTGAAATGAAAGCTAGACAGTTCATTCCAAATACATGGCCCTTTGACCCCTGTTGCAGTGGGATCTGCTCTCTCTACATCACGGTTGTGATTAGCAGGAGTTCTCAGAAAATCTTCTCTTTCAGTCAACTGATACTGAGTTACATCTTTATGAAGTTTACAAATGCGGCAAAAGTAATTAGCTGTGAAGCCTTCAACCAGGCCAAGAATTGTATTCAAACCCAAGTTGTCACCAGAGAGTAAGCCAAGGGCAAAGTAAACTTTCTGAACTTCATTATTTACAAGAACTTCTATGCCGCAAGATTCAAGAAATTTAAGATCATCAATGAGTGGACGAAATACTTCCTCTAAACCAAAGTGCTTATCTGTTGAATGAAAGAGAAGGACCAAAAATATGTTTTCTAACATAGACTGATACATAGGAGGAAGACTAGCAATAGTAATGTGACATGCACTCAATTTGTGGACTATAGTATGACTGCCTAAGTCCTTATTTGTCTCTACATCATCAAAGCTTAAATTTAGTGGCAAGACAAGTTCGTCACCAAATTTAGGTTTAATGTTTTCTTTCCACACAGTTCCCTGCACAAAATTTTCCATGACATCACTTTCAGCACTGAGTGAATCCATGTACTCAACTATCTTATCTAAAACCCCAGGAAGTTCAAGAAAACTCTTCACAACTTGACGTGGAGAAATTAAAGTGCCTGTCAATATCACAGGTTCAAGCACTACTTGACCTTTAACATTTTTATGAGCATTAGTGTTACCAACAGGATACTGATCAGGTTTAATGTAAGCATCAAGTTCTGTAAAATGATTCAAGCGCTTATGCTCTGTAGCAACATCATCAAACATTCCATGTAAAATACTAAAGAGAACTTTAATTTCCCCAATTTCTGGTGAGTTTACTTTCTCCAGGGCTTTCACAACAGTATCTTCTAAGATACCAAGATAAGTTTCAGAAAATAAATCTTTCATTTTATTAATAACTTCTTGAACATGACTTCTGGTGAGAGTATCTATGCTGTATAAATCTGCAGCTGTTTTTGTAACAGCGTTGGAAACTGAATTGAAAAAGACAACAGTCTTATCAACATAGCTCAATGAATTTACATCTGGTTCCTCAGAAGTCATGTCAGACTTATCATTATCATTGTCTGAAATAGTATCACTACAAGTCTCTAAATTCTCTTTGTTTTGTGACTGACTAGACAGTTTCAGTTGTTTAGAATTATTACTAGGATAACTTTGGTGCTTTGTCACATGAGCTGAATAAGATCTAAACGAAGAGTAAGACCTGCCAATGCAATCTTCAAATTTACATACATAGCTTAATTGGTCTAAACTATTGTGAATGTACTTAACATGAGAAACTAAAGCTTTTGCATCATCAAAAGACTTATCACAAGCAAAACATGGAAAAGCCTTGGGATCCATCTTAGAAGCTAAACAGATAACACATTGACTTACTTGCTGACTAAAAATGCTCACAAATTCTTACTTTAGTAAAAGACTAGTCTTGCAATCACATCAGTTAAAATCACTACAAATCTAGAGAAGATAGAAACTCCATAGTAGACATGGGAACATCACCATCCAACTGAATGTTTGGCTCGATACCATAAACAGTGTTAAAGAGAAACCAAACTTGTTTTGCTAATGGTGGATAGCCAACACAGAGGGCATGGTATGTCTTGAAGCAAATGTCTACACACTGCAAAACACTATTCAATTTGTAGAGTGTGTTGTCCAGAACTACGTAGACAGCAACAATCTCCGATCGAGATGGGCCTTGGAAAATCATATAAGGCTGAACAGGTGCTTTCTACTTTGTCATTTGCTCCCTCCGTCTGTTCATCAAAGGTTCAATGTCACCAGCAATCTGGAAAAAAAAGGTTAGAACTATTAGAATATGTCCCATAAATGCAATTTCACTTTTTTGAACAAACTTTATTTCCTCGCTTCTCCGATCAAAAAATAAAATTAAAAATATTGTGTTGTAATGAATTTAGTTAAGAGCTGAGTCACAAGTTTGCTTCGTGTGAGCGGTTGACTTTCCACTTGAAGCAGTGCTACATTCAAGCGACAAGAAAAACACAAAAATGCAGCAAAAATGCTTCTCGACTCTCAACTGAATTCAATGCAACACAATTTTATCTTTATTATTTTTTTTAGGAAGAGGCTAGTAAATAAAAAAAACTTAAAGAAGTGAATTATTATGGAAGGGGTGCAGCCAGAAGTAGAACAAACACATCTTATTCAAGTGATTAAATATTTATGATTAGGATGTGAATGATCATCTTTTTGGTGCTCTCCTCCATCATAGTTCACTCCTTTGAGTTCATCAGGTTTGTTTTAGGGACAATTTTAATTAAACTTACAGTTGTGTGAGCAATAAATGCTTGGCGGGACTCATCAGTTGAAGGCTTCAAGGTATGCTTTCCTACGGTGACTCTTGCAGTTGGAGGACAAAGACTGGGCAGCAGTTGGAGAAGAATAGCATCCCTGCACTCTGAAATTTAAATAGAGATATGACAAGACAAATACTTGAAAGAAAACAAAATTCCAGGTCTGTGTGTGCCTACAAATATCTTACCCTCATCAAGAAATACAGTCTCATCAGTCAAAGCGCTCAGTAGTGCCTTTCCCGGCTCATCATGAATACTTCTTGGATCTGCTCTTGCTAAGCGATCAAGTTTTTCTGAAAAGGCAGGCCACCGCTCGTATAAATCATGTGCAGAATCATGCAAGATTTTAAAGTCCACAGAAATCTAAAACAAAATAAATTCAAAAAAATAAATAAACAAACAAAATTAAAACCATTTGGAGAATATTGAACCATATCTTGTAAAGGGAAAGGAAAAGTCCTGGTAATATTAGATATTTTAATGGAACTCATGCACAGTTAGAATTGTTTTCTTAGACTTTGTGTTCTAATGAATAAAAAAATTGAACTGCCAAAATTGTCAAAACCCACCACAAACAAAAATAATTCCTACTATCGTGACTAGAACTCATCAGCAGAAATGTACTTACAAGTGTGAAACCTTGAGGGCTTTTCAGTACTTTGTATTCTTCAAGGTAAGATGATAGTGTAATAGGTTCTTCGCTACTCTCATTTTCTCTGTTCTTTTTCCTTTTCTGGCGCTCCCTTGAGGCTCGTTTGGCTTGGTCATACAACAACCCAACACGATACTTGCTGCACACAGTCCACTTCTGTGTCACCTCTTCGGTCACTTCTCAAGCTCTCTTGATGTATGTCAATGCCGCTTGCACTTCGGGTTCTGGTGTAGAATCTGAAAGAGACATACAAATGTAAAATTATTGGTAAAAAATGGAAAATAAACTGTTTATAAATTTAAATGTTAACTACCTTGTCTCTGTTCATTATTAGTTTCTTGAAGAGTGCCTCTCCTTCGTCTCCTTGGCTCACGAGATCCACTTAAAATTAATTTGCCAATCAAATGCCTGACACTATCAAATAGATGCCCTTTTGCCAGTGCTTGGTGAACACTTCTTTCTTTTGGAGCTGAATAGATGAGATTCTGTTGAACACAAGCATAAAGTGTGATTAAAATTAGTGGTGGAACACTTCATGGAGATGGAGAAGTAAAGCAACTAATAATCGATGAAAAGTTGAAAGCAAAATATACTGACTATGTTTTCACGGGGCCACAGCTCTTGAATCTTACTTCTCATTACTTTAAAATCATCGACCTTTAAACTGATAAACAAAAAGCAATAAATAACAGACCTTACTTTAGTTATTAACTACACAATACATGGACAAATTGAGGCTACTCACTCATCAACGGTATTCACCATGTAGGTAGCTAATTCCTTGCAAAGCGCTTTACGCTGCTTTTTACTCATAGCCCCCTTGTCTCTGCCAATGAGGATGTGTTTCCTTGACTTTCTGGACAAGAACTTCAGCAAATCCTAAACAAAAAGTGAACATTAAGAAAGGCACTGGTAGAGCAAACAGTAAGATGAGGCTAAAGTAACTTACAAATTCTGCAAAAACATTGTCTGCCAAAATGCGGTGAAGGCGCTTTGGGATGGCTCGTTGGCTTTCAGAGGGGGCATCCTTCTTATTTGTTTGTTTGGTCCTAAGAGGCTCCTCATCACTAGTGTCATAACTTTTATCTAGGGTAGCTTTGCCAGCAGTGTCCTAATTCAAAGAGAGAAAAAAACGATTAAAATTTTATGAGGAGAAAAAGGAAAGACAGTTAAGATAATAATATACGATCTTACCTGTGTTTTCTTTCCCGCTTGGGTTGCTACTCTTTTCGGTGTACTCGATTTCTCTCCTGCGGTCTCATCCGAACTTTCATCACTGCTTTCATCACTGCTTTCATCACCACCTTTGTCAGAAGAAGCCTAAGGGAAACAGAAATAAATTAAAATATTACAATAAAAAAAAAGAAGCAGCCAGACAGTTTCAACAATCATTCGCGACCTTACCTTTTTTTTCTTGGACAAATTTAAGAACTCATCAGGGTCAAAAGATAACTCGCTGTCATTGGAGTTTGTGGTGGTTTCATTGGTTGCAGATTGTTGACGAAGGATCTGTTAACATAACAATATGTTAGAAAGTGGCAATGTTGTTTATCGGTGGAAGAAAACAAAGGGAGGATTGCGACAAAACTTCATCCACCTGATCTTTCTTATATTTTAGGATCTCCGTGATACACTGTAAGGTCCGGGCCTACATCGACCCCCTGATGTACAGAACGTAAAGCACGATGTATGTCCCTTTTTACTTGCTCGGGGCGTGCAAGTTCTGCTCCTGTATCACCTCTGTTCGTGGGGTCTGACATGTAACATATGTTCAACCTTGCACCGGACAGTGTCGCTGGCGGCAGGGGTGGGGGCCTGCAGCGGGTGGAGTGGGGGGACGACCCCCGTCTGCCCCGCGCCCCGCCGCCAGCGTTGGCCAATGGGGAAGGTGGCATGGGCGCGGCACGTTTAAAATATGGCCTCAATTATTTCATGTGAAACCAAACTTATTCATGTATTTTTGTGTTTGTCGGGCGTCTCAGTGTCCAAGTTGTGGACGTGTTCGTGTAAATTAATATATTTATTATTTTTAAGAAAATCTTATTAATGCCCATCTGCTTTTTTTTTTTAATTGGTTTGTAACTTCATATTGTTTTCAATCTTCGTGAGTCCATACTGTGTTCATAAAATTCATCAAATGAATGATTTCAATGCTGTGGTTAGTTGAATCAACGGAAAGCCAACTGAAATATTGAAGAAAATGATAACTGTGTCAGTCTTAAAGCGGTCTAATATGAAATGACTGAAATCTGAGGGACTCTCGTCAAGTAGAGACACAATGATATCGTAATGTATGCATGATATTTATTTTTGTTACCGACAACTGTCACATCAAGCATGCTCTTTGGACCTTCATAAGAAACATTGCAGCGCCCATTGGTTCATTTCAAATAGTTAAACATCCACGCAACAGTGAGACACAAAAAAAAAGGTTTTGCAGGTTACCAGTATACTATCTTGCACGCACAGCTGAAAACGTTAATGAAGACTAGATTTTCAGTTTCCTCACATGAGCAAAAGGCACTCATGCGTGACAGCTTTTAGAGTTGGGTCACATTCAACTAAGATAAATAAAATACGTCTGACAGCATTCGTGTGGCGTACGGAGTGCATTTGATGCTACAGTTCGGACACCACTACATCACACACGAGTTGCTGCTACGCAGCATTATTGTGGCTGTGTTTGCACTGGACACGTAGAATCGCAGTACCTGTGGTATTGCCTGCGAAAGCTTCTGCCTGCCAGACATGAAACCATATTTTAGGTATACATTGTTAGTTCATATTTAATTTCACTGTGAGGCTTCTATTGGTCAGTCATGGAAACCTACCCCCCACTTCTTTGCCACATGCCGCACTGATGGAGAAGCTGCAGCGATGAATGTTTTGTCCCTGTGCCCCAGCGTAAGTCCCCAACAACCAATCACTCCTCTGTCCTGGGTATATTTCAGTTCGGCGCACGCTGCCACTCTGAGGCACAGTAATGGACTGCTCACTTTCACCAGGTACCTGTTGGCCCACTGCAATAAACAAGAGGGCCATTAAACAAAAGTCGTTGCTCTGATGCTGGTTAGGTTACGTTAACCCAAATACTTACAGCCTTCACGTGTTCCACCGTCAGTCCATCGCTTACATCCAAATATCGTGGGCATGGGAACTCTCCTCGTACGTACAGCGTGTCCCTCATGTTCTCCAATTCCCTTCTTATTAGCGGCTGGAAACGTTACAGGGAACAGTGAAAAACTGTCACATCCCGCGATGCTGTCATTCTGTCATGCTCGGACTGCAATAACCTTCTCACCTTCCTCACGTCCTCCGATTCCTTCGCACCGTGTCGCACTTGCGCCGGCACGCTTTTTTGACCCATTTCAGGGAGTTTCCGCACGATTTTCTGTTAAATAAAGGCACTAAAGCGTTGCAGTTTAGACACGTCAGCAGCAGCTGTCAGATTCCTGTCCTCATGCGTTGCCGTCATTGGTCGTTACGCCAGCGCGCTGCGCATGCGCGATCTCCACGCACTATTCCCATGATGCATTGCGTCAAATGCGTCATTCCTCGTCTTTGCGTCCTTGCAATTGTGTGTTGTGGCTGCTGCGTAACTTTCCCCCAATCTTCTGCCCTAAATTAATCCCCAAATTCTCGCCATGTGTGACATTCCAAAGCTCCCCCTTTTCAAACTTCCGTGCCTTTGCCGAAACGACGAGAATATTGACGCATCGTACCAACTTCGTGTATGTGTCGACCATAACCTTCACGTGTTTACAACGTTCGCTAAATCAAATCTTACCTGACAATGCGTCTCCTCTTCCAGCTTCTCAACGCTCACCTCGTGAACACGGATGTGCTGTGTGGCGACCTTAGAATGGTTACGACTTACTCTGGCGATGGCATCGTCTCA
The DNA here is from genome assembly GCA_030522485.1 of Stenchaetothrips biformis. Taxonomy (NCBI): domain Eukaryota; kingdom Metazoa; phylum Arthropoda; class Insecta; order Thysanoptera; family Thripidae; genus Stenchaetothrips; species Stenchaetothrips biformis. The sequence continues at coordinate 10,401,392 of CM060102.1, forward strand.
AGGAGGTGGATGGCGCTTCTGTCCCCTAAGACTGGAACAAGTTCAAAGTGTTTGGACGCTGTTGTGGATTCTCTTCAGGTGAGGCCGACAAGCATCTGCATGCGCATATTCTACTTCAACCCCGGAGCTCCACTGAGTATTTCTCCTATGTTTCAGGCTGTCAGAGACGTTCAGATCCCCAACCAAAAGTTCATCTTTGTAGATGTTGTGTGCCACTGACGTTGGTTTAATAAGAAGTGAAATTTTTGTGGGGAAATTGGCCCGAAGTTATTTTTCCTTCGTCGTGCATATCAAGTGAAGACCCCCCAGATGTGGGGTGCAGGAATCGTGCAATCGTTGCCTGCCTCTCAACAGCCTTTGGGTTTCGGTTACGTGTTCACAAAATGTTCTTGAAATTATAAGCCTCTTTTCTGTTCAGTGATATAAACTAGAAGGCACTGACCTAAAACGGATAGCACTGTTGTTCCATTGCACTGGTTGAGCAGTTTTTGTTTTTTTTTAGAAAAATGGACAAAAATGTAAGACATGGTTGTGGCCAAGAAATGACTGACAATGTGTGTGTTTTAAGTAATGTATTTAAATGTTTCTGGACAAAAATAGAAGATCTGATGGAGGCCAAGGTACAACTGTAAATGCTTCTTTTCAAATGTGTCAATTGCAACAATTGCGACATTGGTTTAATAAGTTCTGGAATTTTCGCCTCTGAAAGGCCATTGTGTTTCGTGTTCGTGTCTACGCCTTTCATAAAATGAAAGGCATGGTACTTGACCTCCTCTTTTTTGTGAAGTGATCATGTCTCTCATAAAATGTAAGGCATTGTCTTTCTATTCCACTGGTTGTGAAGTATTTATTTATTAGTTAATGAAGAGCTTTATTTATGTGGCAAGGTTTGCCTGTACGCAATGTTTTACTGTAAATAAATTCCATGACTCATACACTGTTTCTCTTCTACAATTAACGGATGTAATCTCATGCACCAAGCAACCCGCAGTCACGAAAAGGTCCACTGTACAGTAAACAGTTCTATCGGTACTTAATTGTCATGATATGAAATGAACTGAGAAAGCCTCCACACTGACAAATTTTATATCAGCATTGCTGTAGGAGTGCAGGCAACACGAAAGGAACATTCATATCTGTCCAGGGCAGCGCGGTGATTGAAATCGTAACAATGTTTATCACCTTTTGCAACAATAACATCTATTTCAATCACCGCGGTGCCCTGTCAACAGGGACCAATAGGAATCAATTAATCCACGAGAGTCACGTTATTATTTATTGAGGAGCAGTTTCATCATACTCAATCCTGCACATATGGATCACAACAAATGAACGCAACCACACATCAGCAGTACAAATACTTGGCCTACGCAGTGCCTGCCACACATTCTATTGCTGATACCCACTACAACTTTTTCTTCACTTCATCGTCCTCACAGGTAAACGGATAAGCATGAAATGGACAACTGTGCCATTATTTGTAGTTAGAATTGTAGTGACTTTCTCACTGACTCTGGCACCTTGCACTGCATTGCATGTCTACTTTCAAAGTCTGCAGTCATAGGGGACAAACGAGGGCATATTTTATAAGGTGTGCCTTCCCCTGTTGGCAGAATGACAGCACACCTGTCCCCATCGTTCATGCAGGGGTTATGGTGCACTCTTATCTGGGTGCCTGCGTATTCCCTGAGTACGTCTGCAATAGCTTGCCTTTGGCTGAATTCCTGAAATTTTAAGTTTGTCATTAGTTAATCCACTTTCTGAAACAGCTCCATTTGATAATTGATTGGTCGTACCCCGCTTTCCTCCTCCTCTTCAGTACGAAGGTCATAGGTTTCTGCGTACAACACGTCGGGCAACACGTCCCAAACAATTTGCCTCGCATTCTTTGCCACACCTGCAACATATTGAAGGTTATGTTTGACATCCCAAACATTTAATTATTTTTTGCCACCACAGGTAAAGGTACGTACTAGTCCCAGTCTATGATCCGCGCTCGGACATAACCTTGGCGTTCCTCCTGGTACACTCCTCCGACAATACGCTCTGCTCCACATTCAGAGTTCAAACGTACATAAGTTTCAGAGCCAATAACGTCGTCCTCCGTCTCATAGTCCGACGGATCGCGCACTGCGCACCAGGGGATGAGCCACAATTCCGCAGGGTCCATGGCCGCAGCCAGGAGCCAACTACTGCATCCTACTTTATTCTCCATCAATTAATATATTAATATCGAAGCGGTCAGGGAACTTTGTTTTTGTTGTCGTTGTCGAGCAGCACAAGCGACGCCACTCCCTCCCCTCCCCCTTCCCCTCTTCCTGCTACTGCTGCACCCGAGGTGGCGGCGGCTGTGGTTGCGGTTCTCAGCTGTCTGGATGTAAACAACGGGCAAGGACGAGTCTCTTTCTGCCTAATTACAGCGGCACCATTACATTCGCAGGACATTCGTGCTCGTCAACCTCAGTGACAGTTGCCGCTTTTCACGTTTCAATTGGGAAATCACTGTAGGTTGACATCTGCGGGCGCAAATTTGTGTAACTGTGACATGCAGGTTAGTGGTCCTTTTTTAGGGCAATTCTGAATGTTCGTGGGAAACTTCAGCCATCCATTGGTTGCCCACGTTTTCTTATGTCCAAAAATTAAATCATGGATGCAACTATTGGTAACAGGCCAGGCTTTCGTGCACACGAGCGTACTTCTTGTACATTTCGTCATTGAAGTACACCTTGCTCCTGAGACCCTGCGGCTCTCAGCGTTCTGTTGCTCTTTTGCTTAATCGTGTTGACAGCGGTTCAGTCAAAACCCCTTAAAGTCTCAAACCAGTTGTTAATGTCGGTCTGAATTTACTAACGTATTAATTTCATACTGTCAGTCACCAATTACAAAAGATACATCGACACCCGTTTGTGTGACATAACCTGTCGCCTTTGATGATGTTCTTGCCAATTTGTTTCAGCCTGTCGTCGTTCTCAAGCGCATACCGATATCGAACGAAGTCGCACCAGTGCCTCCCCCCCAAGGAAACGAAAGGGCCGGCGGGCACTATTCGACAAGAGGAAATTCTACTTTCAGAAGGTACGTTGTGCCATGAATGCAACCCCAGTGCTACTTTAATGAAATTATCGTTTTGTAGGCTGGGACTCCAAAACCCGTGCCTTTTCGTGGGTGGGCTGCCTTGGAAGAGGCTAAGCCAGCACTCCCAGGCCTTGATTTGGCACCTGATGAGGTTGGAAAAGGCATCCAGTATTTCCATGGATATGATCATAATGGAATGAGTCATCAACCGAATCTGCCTGAGGATGAATTTAGTCTGGTGGACATCAAGCCAGGGGGCTGGCAATCGCCATACCATGATGCAGAGCAGGCAGTAACAAAGACGACCAAGATCATTTCCATGTGCCCTGATAACAATTGCGTATTCTCACTTACGGTTAGTTCATTTATTCATGTTTTCTCCGTGTTACCTCGACTTATGTCTTAAAATTATGACTTGCCTACCCCTTAGGTCCAGCCAATTTTTAAACGCTCACTCCGTGTACTGTCTCTCTGTGATGGCATGAGCACCGGTCTGTACGTGCTGAGGCAATTAGGACTTGAAGTCGACACTTATTTCTCAACTGAGATAAATGAGGACTGTCTTAAAATTCAGAGAGCAAGATTTCCAGGACAAATTGTCGCTCTTGGTAGTATGGAGTGACTGTGCGAGGATCATTTCCTGGACTGTTTGGGGAGAATTGACCTATTGCTGGGTAAGCTGCTGAAATGTTACTACGTCCTTACCGGCTGTAATACAATATGATTGCCCAACTTTTATTTCGTTCCTTTGAAAGCCAGTCCACCTTGTTCCCAGCTGAGCATGGTGAACGCAAGGAGACTTCAATTTGATGATCCCACATCTGACGCCTTCCTCAGCCTGAAAGCTGCAAGAATAAAAGACTACTTACATACTCGCATGTATCAGCAGGGTGTTCCCATGATGTGGCTCATTGAGCAGACCAGTCACATGTCAGTACCATGCAGGGAACGCTTGACTAAGGCAATAGGATGTGACCCTCACGTGTACTGTTCAAGTAGTCTCATTCCAACATATCGCAAGCGCCTCTGGTTCGGAAATGTGCCATACATGAGGGAGTTGGAGCTGTCTCTCAGGAACACTGTGACTGAGAAGACACTTCAGCAATTTCTTGAGCCACACAGATATGCAACAGTGAGGTTTGCTAACACACTAACGACTAGTCCTGCCAACCAAGGTTTGCCAGTCTTGGACCAAGGGAAGCCTTCAAGGCTTGTCATAACAGAAGCGGAACGTCTCCTTGGCTTTGTCCCCAATTTTACAGCATGTAATGATTTAAGCCAACAACGTCGCCTGAATGTACTTGGGCGATGTTGGTCTGTGCCCATCGTAGCAAAGATACTGCAGCCACTCAAAGAAATGTACCTTTGTAAACGATGACTTCTCATTGGCAAAGTGATGTTTTTTGAATGTATTGTATTTTCTTTAACAATTTCCATTATTTAAGGTTAACTCGCAAGACTTTCATAGAAGCTGGATGCCCTGCATTGTTTCACTTGCTATGTCAAATCATTTTCTTGAAACATGCGGAATATGTTGCAGACTGCCATGAGTTTGTGATGTGAACAAAAAGTGGAAGGATCTCATATTGTTATGTTTTTATGAAATAAAATTAATGCCCTTCATTGTTTCAACTGCAATGTCAAATAATTTTCCTGAAACATGCAGAATGTTACATACTGCCATGAGAATGCAATGGGCACGGAGAGTGGAAAGATCTCATTTCATTATGTTTTCATTATTTTTGTATTCTGTTAAGGGACATGTTAACGTGAATAAATGTGGTTAATGTCACACTCTCGTGGCTTCAATTCCTCACCTGATAGTCCCCGTCACCCATACAATTTACACAATACGGGAAGCACTTCAAATTAATTCATATGACAGCCAATGGCACCTCCTTCGTACCAGCCGCGCTGTGGCCACTGTTACCACCATGCCACATGTCCCTGTAAGTTCGCTAGCAGTGCGGACTTACCAGGGCGTTTGCTCGTCCTCATTGGTGCTCTCCTTTGTCCTTGACACACAGTTTGGAGCGTTCAGGCACTGCTGCGTCCCGCCGGGATGCACGGGGCTGTCAATATTTGGGGCCGCGAGTTGGCACCGTTGGGGCGGTCTCATTGGTAACATTCCATCATGGCGGCCGCGTCGCTGTCACTCATTCATTCTCTGAAAGTCAGAGTCACTTGTGGTTGTGCAGGCCGCAAACAAAGTCATTAGTCGTCCGCAGATTTTCCCTCCATCTGTTAACGAAGAAGACCACGTCCAAGAAAGTCCTGGAGAGATGCCGCGCTACCCTGCTTGGCGTTTGGACGACGCACCATCGCCCAGGTATAGGCATGACGCTGTCAAGCCATTCACATCAAGTCAATGACAAACGTTCGTGATGATGAAGCTGGGGCACTGAAAACAGTTGTTGCCACCATAGACTCCACATAGTATTTGCAAGTGTGTTGTACTAGGGGTGTACCAGTCATGGCATGAATCATGTCAAAGGTCAAAGCGCTCCACAATAATTTGTTGCGCAGCAAATACGATAGCATTTGGTTATGGGTTTCTCAATGTATGACTCTTCTAAAAATGAAACGAGTATCACTGTTTATTGGACATTTATTGTCTCATCAATAGGTCACAGAAATGCTTCTAAAATTAAAACACTAATAACTACTGTTTTTAAAAAATGACCAGTCTCATAAACCAATAATAACTACTTTTCTACAAAGGATCAGTGCTTGACATTGTCTCATCATGACAACAAATATTTACCACTCAATAGGTCACAGAAATGCTTCTAAAATTAAAACACTAATAACTAATATTTTTAAAAAATGACCAGTCTCATAAACCAATAATAACTACTTTTCTACAAAGGATCAGTGCTTGACACTCGTTGTTTCATCATGACAATAAATATTTACCAATCAATAGGTCACAGAAATGCTTCTAAAATTAAAACACTAATAACTACTGTTTTTGAAAAATGACCAGTCTCATAAACCAATAATAACTACTTTTCTACAAAGGATCAGTGCTTGACACTCGTTGTTTCATCATGACAATAAATATTTAACAATCAATAGGTCACAGAAATGCTTCTAAAATTAAAACACTAATAACTTCTGTTTTTAAAAAATGACCAGTCTCATAAACCAATAATAACTACTTTTCTACAAAGGATCAGTGCTTGACATTGTCTCATCATGACAACAAATATTTACCACTCAATAGGTCACAGAAATGCTTCTAAAATTAAAACACTAATAACTAATATTTTTAAAAAATGACCAGTCTCATAAACCAATAATAACTACTTTTCTACAAAGGATCAGTGCTTGACACTCGTTGTTTCATCATGACAATAAATATTTACCAATCAATAGGTCACAGAAATGCTTCTAAAATTAAAACACTAATAACTACTGTTTTTGAAAAATGACCAGTCTCATAAACCAATAATAACTACTTTTCTACAAAGGATCAGTGCTTGACACTCGTTGTTTCATCATGACAATAAATATTTAACAATCAATAGGTCACAGAAATGCTTCTAAAATTAAAACACTAATAACTTCTGTTTTTAAAATATGACCAGTCTCATAAACCAATAATAACTACTTTTCTACAAAGGATCAGTGCTTGACATTGTCTCATCATGACAACAAATATTTACCACTCAATAGGTCACAGAAATGCTTCTAAAATTAAAACACTAATAACTAATATTTTTAAAAAATGACCAGTCTCATAAACCAATAATAACTACTTTTCTACAAAGGATCAGTGCTTGACACTCGTTGTTTCATCATGACAATAAATATTTAACAATCAATAGGTCACAGAAATGCTTCACTAATAACTACTGTTTTTAAAAAATGACCAGTCTCATAAACCAATAATAACTACTTTTCTACAAAGGATCAGTGCTTGACACTCGTTGTTTCATCATGACAATAAATATTTACCAATCAATAGGTCACAGAAATGCTTCTAAAATTAAAACACTAATAACTACTGTTTTTCAAAAATGACCAGTCTCATAAACCAATAATAACTACTTTTCTACAAAGGATCAGTGCTTGACATTGTCTCATCATGACAACAAATATTTACCACTCAATAGGTCACAGAAATGCTTCTAAATTAAACGTATCAGTGCGCTGCCTGGCAGGTTGTGCACAGAGCCCGCTCCAACTCGAGGACAAATCCATGATGTCCCCAGTTGGGGCCTCTGTGCACATAGCAGAAGCCCACGTTGTGGACAGGAGCTGGGAGGGCCAGACGGTCCTGCAGCTCCTGACATGTGGGCTCTCTGGTCAAAGCGGTCCAGGCGTTTGGGCCCCAGCCGCACTCCGTGATTGCCCTCACCTTGGAGCCAAAGTTGCAGCCCTAAAATCAGATTATGAGGGTTAAGACAAATGTCTCTTCACATGATAAAAAGTCTTTGATATTTTTCAGAGTCATCCCAACTTACTTCCAACTTGTGCTTCAGCTTCGTGAACAACTTGCAGTCGTCCAGGCGGGGCCACTCACCGCCTGGTCTGCCGGGGAAGGCGGGGACACAGTGAATGTGCCAGTCGCCAAGGCTCTTCTTCCTGGTCGACACTGGCCCCCCTTGCCACCGTGCATGGAACGCCAGAAGCTTTATTTCCTGCGCTGCCAGCACGCCGTTGACTGCCTGCGAATGACAACAAAGCAATGTGGTCAGTGTCAACCTTTGGTACCTGCATGTTTGTGTATACAGCACACTAATATTGTGCTGAAGTACTGTGTCATGAGGCAATACATAGGTAAGAAAAATTACTGGTGCTGAAGGTTTAAGATTATATGATGTGATCATAATTGAGTAAGCACCATTTGATACCAAACACAGCGAAAGTAACTTGCCGCAATCGTGTTACTGCAGTCCTACAGCACAATAACTAATTTTGTACCGATGTATGTAAATAATAAAAAAGGCTTACCAGGAGGAGGCGCTGAGTCACACCCTCAGAGGCATTATCCCTGCTGCATTTAAAGCAGGCTGCTGCTTGCCAGCCTGGGTGAGGCAGCCTCTGGTAGCTCTCCTCTAGCAGAGTAAAGTCATCATTCCTCACCACGTATGGCTCCACCACTATGGCCACAGGTGGGTGTGGCACAGGTGGCGCGGGAGCTTCGTACCGGTTTGCCATTCTGTAGTGAAACAAAGCACGTAGGGTTAGGCCTAGTCAATGTGGTATGTGTGACCCAACATAAACAGGCCGAGGTTTTCCAGTCACATCGTCTCAACCCTTTAATATGGAGGTAGCTGTTTGTGGGCCAACTAGGGGCAATAGTTCCTTCTGTATTCCCCTCCAAATTGCGAGTGTAGGTGCTGCGACCAGAAAAACCTCCGTCGCGCGAGGTGTCGGCCCTTGTAACTCTTGGCGATGTGATAAAAACGCACTTCTAAAAGGGCTCACTCACCTTTTTCAGGCACAGGAACGGGTTAAAATGCAGATGATGCTTCGAGGAAGACACCGCGTTCCTTGGATGAAGACCTGATGTCACGTCGAATCGCAGATAAATAAATTCAGAATATGCAAAGTCACCAGTCCAACAACAAGCACCACACAGGAAGTGGAAGTAAGCTTAGTGCACAGTGGTGCACAGTGCATGTTGTTCTTCTCATTAATTTATCCTTGGCATCCATCATGGGAATGTCCTTTCATCAATTTAATTTACACATTTCAATTATTGAAAGCTCCTTCAAAAAATGCAGTGCAGAAATCAGTGTGCATGTAAACATTTGTAATCAGATTTGTAATCAGAACTTACCAGTACATGTCACAAGTACAGTTCAAGCACATATGTACGGTATGTGCAAGGCGGTGCCTGGCCTGGCGCGCGGGACCGCAGTGACGCAGTGACGCTGCGGCGTTTTCCATCATCTTTCTCTTCTTCGCTAGCCAAGGCCTGAGGTACCTATTTCGCCAGCCTTGTGGAGGGACCCCGCCGGCACACGTATCCCACATTCTATGGGACTAGATCGTCAACTTCATGAAGTTAAGTAAACGGGAATTGGCCCTGTACTGTGATTGTGCGAACCTAAACAATTTGACCCGACGCCGGGGCTTTTCCGGTCGCATAGTGTAACTCGCTCGAACAAGTGACGCAATTTAGCGATCCGATTGTTCCTTGATCAGAGACCTACAATCGAGACGGTAACTTTACCAATCTTGATGAAACAGTTTAGCCGCCGCGACCGGAGACCGCGGCCGGTGGCCGAGTTGTGGCACCTGACCCAACTTAGGTTATGTTCATGCCCTCTCTAGGTTGCTGAAGGTGCTCATCTGAAAGGGCTCCAAGGACCATCTCACCTCGTCCTGTAAACCCCACTGCACTTCCCGGCGCTGGCCTTCGCTCCCTTGGGCCAGATTGGAGTATAAGGTCCACTATTGCATGCCACTGCAAACTTCAGTCATCGTTGCAGCATTTGGGTGAGATCGTAGTCTTTCAGCCCGTTTTGTCACTACACACAGGATATCAGCACAAAGTATCAAGTTGAAAGTCAATAGTTTACCTTCAACGCTGCAATTGAACAATATGTTGGGATCTACTTTTGGTAAATTAAATTTTTTTAACTTCAATTGATGCGAAGAGAGGTGGAAATAGTGACCTTTTTCATCCCACACTATTAGGCCAATTGCAAAAACAGTTATAAATTACTTATTTAGTGCATCATGATGTGGAGTCGCAGAGTTGCACCCAGAAAGTTGCTAATCTACAAATTTCCTGCTTGCAGTGCCCTGTGCTTGGTGCAGTGGGAGCCATGTCCGATGATGCCTTCGTACATGAGAGAGACATCTTGGACCTTGATGGAGGAGGGTCTGTAAGTTGCGTGTAGATGTCAATCCTGTGACCACCATGGTGCAGTGCACGGTAGACGGTTGCATTTATGTGGGAGACTTGCAAAATTTCTGCAACCATCTGCGCAGAGTCCATGACCGACAAAGGAACTTTCAGTTCATGTGCCACCTATGCGGGAGGGTGATTTACAATGCTGCCTCTGTCCGCAATCACTTCATGCAGCTGCACAGAGCAGAGTGGATTGCAGGTGGTCAACAACGTGGCCATGGTGGGGCAGGGCCTGAGGAGGATGTCCGTATAGATAATGTTGTAGAAGATGTTTTAGACAACGGGGGCCTGCAAGATGTGTTGCCTCCGGATCAACGGGCAGTAGCTGCAGCAATGTACAATAGAAGTTACGTTTCTTTCAGTCAGGAGGCACCTGCAGTGTTCCTGGGACTGAAGTATAAATATGGCATTCCTTTGCAGGTAGCAGATAATGTGCACGAGGATTATGTTTCACTCTTCAGGTCTTTTTTTAGTGGTTACACCTCATCATTGACCCAGTATGCCTCCAGCCTTGGTGTAGACGACCGGGACTTCACATTCATGCTGCTTGGTAATGACTTTGAGCATATATGCACAACTTCCAGGCACGGAGAGGCGAGGCAGCTCAGTGATTTAGGTTATGTAGCTCCAGAGCCTATCGACCTCAGAGGCGAAGTCCATGGTGAAGCGGTTGTACCAAACCCTCTCGATGATGCTGAGCGGGACCCAGATGAGCCAGAGGACCAGGAGGTTGATGTTGCATATGAGGAACACGAGGTGGGGGTTCCAGATGAAGCCCTGCCTCCAGAGCCTGAGGCCAATGATGGAGGTGTGCGGCCTGGCATGCAGCTTCCCCCACCTGACGAAGGTTCCCATGTTTACCACTATGTCAGCATATTAGCAACTCTGAGGGCGTACCTGAGGCACGATGATGTGATTGACCAAATTCTGGCTGGACCACCTCCACACAGAGAAGGTGTATATGAGGGTTACACCAGTGGCAGTTTGTACCGCAACAATCCTGAATTGCAAGACATCCACCGCTTGAGACTATTACTGTACACGGACGAAATTACTGTGACAAATGTGCTTCAAGGACACAGTCAACGGCACAAGCTTTCAGTTGTGTATTTCCTGGTTATGAACATTGCAGCACACTGTCAGGGCTCACTGAAGAGCATCCATCTTGTAGCAGTGTGCAAGTGGGACTTGGTGAAACGGTACTCGTATGGTGTGTTTCTCAAGCGGCTCTTTGCTGAACTTCGTACACTGCATCAAGATGGAATCAATATAGTGACCCATCAGGGTAGACAGATTCACTTCACTGGCTCAGTTGTGGCAGTCAGTGCTGATAATCTGTCTGCACATGCACTGGGTGGGTTCAGGTGTTCATTTTCCAGTGGACGCATGTGCAGGTATTGCCTTGTTGACCACAGCGAGCTGCGTGCATACCACTCTGAAGAGCAGTGTGAATTGCGAACTGTGGACAATGTGCGCGAACATGCACGGGCTGCAGCTGAAAATGACTTTTACAGGCGACTGTATGGCGTTGTTTCTGAGTCGTGTATGTATAGAGTGCACGGCTTCAGTCCTGTTACCCATCTTCCACCAGACATAATGCATGATGTGCTGCAATCATTCATGCCAAACCACGTACGTCTCCTACTGAGGGCTTTGAACAGGAGACCCAACCCAGTTTTAACTTTCCTCCATGCAAGGGCACTAATTGGTGATTTCCGGTACCACAAGGCAGACTCCAGGAACAAGCCTCCTCTATTTCCATTAGATTGGATGTCAGAGAAGAAAGGTGTTGGTGGTACAGCCTCGGAGAAGTGGAACTTGTTCAGGCTGCTGCCTTTCATGATAGGGGCTCGTGTTCCAGAAGACAACAGGCACTGGAAACTGTACAAATTAGGTTTGAGAATAGTTGATATTTTGCTGGCCTTCGTCTCTACTGATGACATGCTGGATGAGTTGGAGGACCTGATAAGGGAGCACCATGCCCTGTGGGTGGAGCTGTACCCTGACAGCTTCCCAGCAAAATTGCATTTTTTAATTCATGTTGTCACAGCTATACGCCGGTTTGGAAGTTTGAGGCGTCTCTGGACGTCTCGCTTCGAGAGTTTCCACGCATACATCAAACAGATTTTACTTAGGGGACGTAACTTTATCAATGAAACCATGACTGCCTCTGAAAGATTTCAAAAGTACAGATGCCTGCAGTACAGGGACGGTTGCGGTACTCCATCTTCCATCGAAATGACAGGCAGGCGGGAGGTTATGCGGGTGCATTCAGTCACCCCTGAGGCTGATAAGGCAGATGTTCAGAGATTGTTGCGTTGCAATGGTGAGGAGTTTTTGACTAAAGTCAGCTCTGTTTATTATCGTGGCATGACCCTGTACCCTAATTGTTTTGTAATAATGAGTGTGAGGGAGGAAGGACCGCTGTTCTTAAGAATAAGGCAGATCTTTGTTCATGAAGAGACAGTTCTTCTTGCCGGCTGCGCAGTGCAGATTGTGGACTTTGCTGATCACTACCAGGCATACGAGGTCGAGGTCCTGGAACATGAGCGCCTGGTGATCCCTGCAAGTGACATTGTGTCCAACCAAGTCCTTGCCTCCTATGTTGTGGCAGGCCAGAATATGATTCGTTGCCGCTTCAGACCCTATGCAGAATAGTATGTAGAGTGCTGTTCATTGTTAAGTGTGTAAATATGTTATTTCATTGTGTCTGTGTGTGATGAATAAGGAACATTTGCGAGAGTATTGACCATTGTTTAGTGTTGTATTGTAATGTAGTTATAAATATTTAATATTGTGTGTGACAAGTATGTCGCATTAGTGCATTATAAGCATGAGTCATATCCATGAGTGATGGAGAGTTTGATTAGTCCCCTGCTCTGTCTTCCATCCCTGCATGTAACATCTTGGTATGAGATTAACATAATTGCATGATACACTAAAACAAAGCACGCTCAAGGAACCAGAAGTGATGACGTCCCTTTATCTGTTGCAGGGACGGTTCATAGTGAGCTTCTTTGTAGACGCCCGTCCTGAAACCCCAGGAGACAACAGGATAGTCACATCTCCCAGAAGTCGGGAAGGGCTGCTGGACATTTGTTCCACACTATTTCAACCGTGGGACACAAATGCGGAATATTTGGTCCAGATGTATGTCCCAGGTGTTGACATGAACATCACTGTGACTGACTTCAAGTCACTGAGGGACATGTCTAAACTGCTTGTATACCGCATCCCCCCTCCAGAGCCAGGTACATGTGATTGAGTGTCCTGAATATTTGTTTTGTTGCATATACATTTTTATTCATTTGTTCCTGGTCTGTGCAGTGCGTCCAGCAATCTCTTTGCAAGAGCAGCAGGTGCAGCAGCAGGAGCAGGTGCAGCCAAATGATGTCGTAGTGAGTGAGCGCTCTCAGACTGAAGAAGAGGACATTGACGAGGAGAGGTTGGATGTCAGGGACAACTCCCTCGGGCCAATGCCTCACTTGTACAAGTTACCTGAACTTCCGAGAGCTGCCTTAGACGCTATGAAAGTGCTTGGGGCTAACCTGGATCCTGCCAACCGCAGGCTAGTGGTCAATGCCATTAGAGATGACATGTTGAAATATGAACATTTCGCGTGAGTCCTGGGGAACATGACGTAATTGCCAAGTAGTCAGGTGCGTTAATTTTTGGTATCTTTACAGGTACCCTACTTTGGAAGAAAAGGTCAGAGCAGCACAAAGACTAGTGAACGACTACCCAGTGTTGGCAGACATTAACCCAAAACCCAAGAGAAAAGGTGGGAAATGTGCTGCCCAGGAGGACTGGAGGAGGCGACGCCAGGTTTATGTGAGTAACAATGTGGGTTGGTCATGAGGTAAAGTGGACACTGGCCTTTTTTAATTGACTCTTCATTTTATGTGCAGTCATCATGGGTAACTGACCTGGCAAGGTCCTTCCACAGATGGCGAAGGTCAACAGGCAAGAAGGACCCACAGTTAGCAGCAGTGAGGGCACGTTGTGGCATGCCGACTGGCCCAATCAACGTTCAGAGGGGACCACGGGCCTTCAATCCAAACGAAAAAGCTGAGAGGCGTTGCACAGTACATTTATTTTATATTCTTCAAATATTTATTTGTCAATGACCCAATTAATTATTCAGTGCACTATCCTCCACATTTTCAGGAGAAAATAAGGGACCTTCTAGGTCATGTCTTGGAGTTGGATGGTGAAGAGCTGCAAGAGAGGATTCGTGCTCAGCTGGTTCTAGAATGGAGAAAAGAAGATCGCGATGAGAATCTTATTGTAAGCCTCCTGAACAAGACAACTCAGATAAGGAGACAGGCCTTCACACACAAGGATAGCTCCCTGGCGGAGAGCTTGGCAAAGTACCCTCCTCTCCAGGTGGCACAACATGTGAGGAGACAATTGAGCGTACCTCATTGCCCTTTGTACAAAGGTGGTCCGCTATTATCATGTTGGTTTTTTGTTCCAGGTGCTGGATGACATGAAGAGGCTGTTTCATGTGGACGTTGCTGAGCGTATGAAGCAGTACTTCAACTTTTCGCTATGCAAACAGATAAGGAAAACTGTGGTAATGAATAGGAACACACCAGGAGCACTTTTAAGGTCATCAGAGTATGCTGGAGAAGCACTTACTGATGAGAACGGTAAGAAGAAGGTCTGGTGGAAATTGTGTGCACATAAAGAAGGTCGTTCTGACATAAAGAAATTGAATGTCTGTTTCAGTATTGAGGGACTTCATCGTGGCGTCCCTGGCCTCATTGTCTGGAAAAGATTTTTCTAGCTCTTGGTTCGTGGTGGGGAAACACCCCCTGACATTGGCACCTATTGTGAGGATTGATTGTGAAGGGGTGGACTGGTGTAACTACAGGAACTCAAAGTACACTATTTGCGCAGATGGTGCTAACATTCGCCCTGAGGAAGGCGCTGAATTCACCTTTACTGATGCTATGGCTGTTTGCATTAGTTTATTATATCTCTGTGACATGAAGTTCCCCAAAAATGCCCACGGCGCTGCCCGTTTCCTTGCCGAAGACGTCTGCGGACTACCCACTGATTACAAGGGCAGAAACAGCAGTCAGAGGGAATTGGCTGCTGTATTCCTTAAAGTGCAAACGGATGAAGACATGGAGTGATGTCATTTGGGCTTATGTGTCCATTTCCATACTTTCTTGTTCCTAACATACATTTACTTTTTATTGTTTCTCTGTGCATGTTTTAAGTGTAAGTCCCATGTAAGATTTAATTTTATTTCCGTACTTTTAATTTGTGTGTGTCTTAAGTGTAATTTCCATGTGAATCCCTTTTCACGCTCCTTTGACTTCTGAGTTACATGCTCTTTTTGGTTTTCTTTTGAAAGTATGTCTTATTTTTAATTTCCATATGTTTTTTTTAACTATTTTTATTCTATAATAACATGCTCTCATTATGTTTGAGTTTTACTATAATAACTGTGTCTTAAGTTTAATTTCCATGTGTGATTGTTTCATTTTTCACTGTTTCATTTAAGAATAACATACTGTCATTTACGATTAAATCATTTCTGATTATTTTCCTCCTACCCCCCAACCCCAACCCCCGGCCCGCCCATTTTGAGGTGGAACAGAACATATTACCAAAAGGAACATTCAGTGTACCTTCGGCACGCTCACCACATGCTACCCACAAGAACATTCAATGTACCAACAAAAGAAACGAAACGAGCAACCGCGAGGAACACACTACGTGCGTCTACATGGAACGGCCCGAGCAGGGATGTACTCGACAGGGAGCGGTGGGCGGGGCCAGCCGCGCAGCTGGGAGTGGTGGGGGGCCGGCGGTGGCGTGTGCAAAGATGTACCACTTACTGTACCATGCTACCAACATGTTCGACCTTAGTCCATTTGCCCTGTATAAGGTATTTCTACGTGGGCATGGATGGTTGTAGTGCAAAGATGTAGGGTCGGCCTTAACAGTGTAAGCCGCAGCCGCTCACGGTCGTCAGGGACAAATTCTCGCAAGTCCATGAGCCCCATACTCAGGAATTCATCGAGCTTAGTGCCAGCATCTATATAAAGTTGAGCATAACAAGGGTAAACATGGGACAACCACAGATTCATGTAGGGGCAGTGGCAAAGTTTTCTGAGGCTTGTTCGAATCCTCGAAAGAAAAGGAAACAACTCGTTGCACTGACAGTGAAAGGAACCGATGCACTGCAATTGTAAACAAGGACTAAGAAGAATGAAAACAAAAAGCCTAAACCGTTCCTAACCTCTTAACCTAACTTTAAAGTTCCTCAAAAGCTTTAATAGTTCCTCGCCGATTGCAATGCGGCAATGCGGGATTAGATAATCTTAAGTAAAGGACGCCTAAGGGTGGTAATTATCAAGTGAGAGCAGGACTAAGTGAACCAACGCGAACAAATCCTTTGTGACGCGCCGCGAGCAAAGCCTAACACACGGCGGCACGTCCACTGGTTTACTTACTCAAGAAAGCGAGCTGCACTGCCTCATCAAACTTCCACTCGATGAGCAGCTCAACGGTGTTAGATATACTGAAGTCCATAACGATTCATACGCAAACAACGAGAAAGGTAACGAACGTTGTAACTTGATGATTGTTGGTGGAAGCAATAAAGGCATGGCACCACTACATAGCCGGTGTGCACTTCACTGTCAGAAGCGACCACCGCCCCCTTGTCTGGTTGCGGAACCTCAAAGCCCCGCAAGGCAGGCTGGCGAGGTGGCTGGAGAAGCTGGCGGCCTATGACTTTGAAGTCGTTTACACCCGACCCACCCAGCTGACCAACGCCGACGCGCTGTCACGGTACCCCGTGCGGCCGTGCGGCCCGCATTGCACCAAGTGCACGCGAGTCGAGCAGCTGGACAAGAAGGGAAACGATTCGGACGCGGACCCCGACGTGAACCAAGCGCATGTCAGGTTTGCGACCCTGCTGACAAGCCTGGAGCCGTGCCCTGCCTTCGCGGCGGCGGACTGGATCAAGGGGCAGCACGCTGACAGCGGCATCAGCCCCATCCTGGCCGCGGTGCAGACGAACAGGAAGCCGAGCCTCCAGGAGGCAGTGCAAATGAGTGACGACACTCATGCACTTTTCCTTCAGTACGACTCGCTCGTACTCAAGGGCGGCATCCTGGTTCGCCGCTTTGAGCACTACTCAGGCGACCCAGAGAAGGAAATTCTTCAGATCGTGGTGCCGAGGGATAAAGTGAAGCAGCTACTGCGCATTTATCACGACGCACCCGAGTCTGGCTCGCACCAGCGCAAGGCGAAAACCCTCTCCGCGATCCAGGCGCGCTTCTACTGGCCCGGGTTCGCCCAGGAGGTAGAGGACTACTGCGACGCGTGCCAGGTGTGTTGCGAGCGCCTCGGCCCGGGGCGCCGCGTGAAGGCGCCCCTCAGGGTTTGGCAGGAAGGGCGCATTTTCGGCCGGTGGCATGCCGACATTGCCGGCCCGTTCCCTAAGTCCAAAGAGGGGTACCGCTACATCCTCGTGGCGGTCGAGGCCTTCACGTCCTTCCCCGAAGTGATTCCCATGCACAGGTGCGACGCGGATGCTGTGGCACGCGCGCTGGTGCAGGTGTGGTCGCGATATGGGGCTTGCCGCGCGCTCCGCACGGACCAAGGCCGGGCCTTTGAGAGCGAACTGCTGAAAAAGGTCCTTGACATTTTCGCCATTGACCGGGTGCGCACCACAGCAGGCCGGCCGCAGGCTAACGGGAAGGCTGAGAGGATGATCCGCGTGATCAAGGATGGGCTGGCCAAGTACATTGAGCCCGGGCAGAAGGACTGGCCGGACTTCCTGCCCCTCATCCTGCTCAGCTACCGGGCCGCTGTGCACTCCGCCTCCAAGTACTCCCCCGCGGAGCTCATGTACGGGCGTCGGCTAGTGCTGCCGGCCGACCTGTACACCTGCCCGCAGGACTCAGCCGCTGAGTCCAAGCTGAAAGGCTTGCCGGCCGACCTGCGCGACGTACTACGCGACCTGCACCACGAGGCAGCGCAGAACCTGCGCTCCGCCTCGCACGCAATGAAACTACGGTACGACGCTAAGGCCCGGATCACGCCGTTCTGCGAGGGTGACAAGGTGTGGTTTTACAACCCCCAGCGGAGAAAGGGGCGAAATCCTAAGCTGCAGAGGCCTTGGGAGCAAGGATGGCAAATCACAAAGGTGATCAATGACATCACTATGCGCATCCAGCCCGAGGGCGGGCGAAGGCCGCGGGTGGTTCATGTAGACCGGCTCAGCAAGCAGGTCTCTGCTGCTGGCCGACGCCGACGAGGCAAGAAGCGTGATTCCGACCCGCTGGCCTAAGCTGTGAATGCCGGTCACACCCCAGGCGCTGGGGGGGGGGGGGGGGGGCTGAAAAAAAAAGGAGCGGCCGGCGGTACTCGAACCCGGGTCCCTACGTGTCGCTAAGCCCGCGCCCGTAACGAAACGCCTGGCCGGCAGACCCCAGGCTAAAATTACCATGGTTGCAATGGCCACGTAGTCTGGATCACCATGGCTACGGCCACCTTTTCCATGGGTATGGGGTCTGTTACTATGGCCATCGTCCAGGCCATGGTAGGGGACGCCCATGGCTCTCCAGTGACCATAGGCAGAGGTCTGGTGGCCATGGCGGGATGCCCATAGCCCCGCAGTGCCCATGGACAGAGGCTGATGGCCATGGCAGGGATGCCCATAGCCCCGCAGTGCCCATGGACAGAGGCTGGTGGCCGTGGCCTGGCCATGGCACGGATGCCCATGCCCATGGTCGAGCTTCAGGGTTTAACAGGGAACGGCACCGCAGCGAAGTTAGCGTCAATGTCGAGCCACCTGCCGTAGCGCCTGTGTCAGAAAGGGTAGGCAACCTTTCGTACCCGACCGTTACGCGGGTCTGCCTATCCTAAGGTCCACGTTGGGGGACCAAAGGCCTCCATCGGCATAATTATGTGTGTATAAGCATTAAACTTATTTCAACTTAACTGTCATTATTTTTAAAAATTAGTAGATAAATTCCTAATGTTTGAATCAATGTATGGCGGACACGTGGTACTCGGGGTTGGAAAAATCTAAAATCAAAATAAAGATTATGGTATTATTTATTGTAAACATTTACTTATACATACATAAATGTTTTCTTAAAACACATTACATACATTGGGTAAAGGAGCTACAAAATTACCATATGGAAACTCAGCCATGAAACAAATTATTTTCAGATCAGAGGAAGTATAACAACACAGCTCTTCTTCAATGTGTGACACTTTTCTCATGCAGTGTTTGGAGGGGTGTAATCGTATTCCAGGGGGTAGATCAAAAAGTGGCTCAGTGAGCACTTTAGATGCAAATACAATAACTTTCTCTTGATGTCTTTCATACACAATTTTTGTTATTTTAACTATACTTTCATCAGTAAGCTGGGCAATTGTATTGTTAGTTTTTTTTTTCTGTCGTACAGAAAACACACACCTATTCCTTATTAATTCAGGGTACAATTCACAAGAGAGGATATCACAACCTAACTGATCACAGAACCACTTCTCTTCAGCTGTTGGAGAAAACAATGAAGGCTTTCCCATTAGTGTGCAATCCCCCACATCAATTCCTTCTTTCTTTTGCTTTGGTAGGGATCCTACATACTTTCTTGCTTTATCTGACACATATGGCTCCAGGAGGCAAATAGCCTGACGCCAAGAAAGAGACCTTACAACTTGACTGGGAACTCCTAGCTGAGATTTAATAATTTTCAGTAAAAGTCCATTAAAACTTTCAAAGCAATACGCTGAGGCAGCCCATAAAGGGCCCCATCGAGCAACATGTTCAGCAAGATGATTTAAAAGATGCATATTGAAAACCATAATCTCTATCCCGTAATACTGTTGACTTACACATAAAAAATATTTTAGCAAAGCATCGGCTATATTGACATCAGAATAGGGTACTTCAATTTGACTTAACAGATAAATTGCTTCAGCAAAGAAAAACCATAATCTTAAATATTTTTGTGGCAGGATACCAGTCAGCACAGGGATTAAACAATATAAAAGCCAATTATCTAACTCTCTTGCCTTATACCTTGCCTTTTCAAGCAGAAGTCTTGGCATACGTCTAAATTCCAATGGGGGCTTAAGTGATGCTAGTCTTCGATCAATTTCAACTGATGAGTCAGAAATGTTAAAGTCACCCGGTTCTTCTAGCCACTTTAACAAATGTGTCTTGGTTATTCCTAAAGAAAGTAGATGCATTGGTTCAACAAAGAATCCATTCACCATGTCGAACATGGGTACATTGATAAGAGGGGAGGCATCCTGTACACCCTCATCATCTTCATCAGACTCGTCACTTTCAGACAATTGTTGATCATTTTCTCCAAATTTTCTGTGGATTATGCGTAACATTTCTTGATGGGTTCTCTTTTGGGGGCACACATCAGTGATCGGGTACCGCACAGCTCCAGCAAAATGCTCACCAGTGATGCAACACCAGTTACACGAGTTGTATCCTCCATGGGATTTGATGCCCTGGACTCTTCCTCGAGCCCCTGAGTCCACACAGCAACCAATGATGTAAGCACGCATGTTCAAAGGCTCATTGTTTACTTGGATGACAAAACCGTTTGAGAGACGGGCTGCTTGATCAGAAAGTGGCTCTAAAAGAAGATTCATAGGTGGCTGAGATTTCCCAAACCACAATCCCCCTAACAAGATATTTTTCATTCTAAGCACAGGAGGTAATTCATTTACACAAAACATAATTGGCCAAATCGCATTTTTAGAGGACTTAAACAGAGGAGCACCATCAGTGCAAAAATGAAAAGATATGACCCATTCAGTAAAATTAGCAACTTTTCTAGCAAACTCTTTATAAACTGCACCACTATATAAGTCAGACAGTTTGCCTTCTTTACCCAAATTCACAGCATCAGATGGTTTTAAAAGAGCATTTCTGATTTCAACCTGGTTAAAGAGAGCTTCCAAGGCATGAGACAAATCAAACATACAAAAGTAGTGTGCTACACGTAAATCAGATACATTATTAACAGTGTTGCAATTTTCACACACCTTTGTTTTCATAGTTACATAATCAAGTTCACCAAAAGACTTTGTACATGTTACACAATAAAAGAAATATTTCACTCCTGTTTTGTCCAAAATCATACTATCTAGTCGAGCAGGAGATACAGGTAGAACTGGCACATTAAAAATGCTATTAATGAGTTGAATCATATCGTTAAATGCCTTATTTGAAAAGTTATTTTGCTTCGCAGATCCCAAGGCCATGTAAAGCAAGTCAGCTTTAGTGGTGTCTGCTTCAGCGTTGATCGGTTCGGAATATGGACCTTGAAGTAACTCTCTTAAAGACGGGTTCCTCCTCTGTCTGTTGTTGGGAATTTCTTGACCTTCATTATTATTTTGACCTTCAATATGATTAGCTTGATCTTCATTTCTATCTCTTGGATCTTCATTATTTTCAATGTGATTTTCTTCATCTTCATTTCTGTCCCTGGGATTTCCTTGCTCAAGATTTTCACCATGGTCATCCTTGTTGCAAAGAAAAAAAAGATTTAGGCTAATTAACAGCTAATGACAAAACTATCACAAACTGGATTTTGCCCTTAACTTAACCAAATAAATATTGAAAAGAAAACAAACATAAATAAATTGCAATCAATGCAAAAGTCAACATAACAACAAAACTTACTTGGTCTGAATGTCGAGACGGAGTATCTGCTTCATCAGATGATAGATCAGTAGATTCTTCTAGTCTCCTTGGGGACCCGCCTTCTCTGGCACATGCCACCTGGTAAAAGAAAAAAAAGCAATCATTGAAAACTGAAAGTTTGAAAAGATACGAGCAAATCAAAAGCACATTTAAATTTAAACAAAAACAAACCCGATAATAGTTGCAAGAAGTCTTGCCGTCATCTGATGAGGCAACATTAGTCAGGGACGTATTGTCTGTTCCAGCCTCCTCATCACTAGCTTCCTCCTGGTCTGAGTGGCGAGAATGAGTATCGGCTTCATCAGAATCAGTAGATTCTTCCATTCTCGAGGGCCTGCCTTCTCTGGCACATGCCACCTGGTCAAAGAAAAAACCAACAATAAAAACCAAAAGTTTGAAAAAATAAATGCAAATCAAAAACATATTTAAGTTAAAACAATAACAAACCCGATAATAGGTGCAAGAAGTCTTGCCGTCATCTGATGAGGCAACATTAGTCAGGGACGTATTGTCTGTTCCAGCCTCCTCATCACTAGCTTCCTCCTGGTCTGAGTGGCGAGAATGAGTATCGGCTTCATCAGAATCAGTAGATTCTTCCATTCTCGAGGGCCTGCCTTCTCTGGCACATGCCACCTGGTCAAAGAAAAAACCAACAATAAAAACCAAAAGTTTGAAAAAATAAATGCAAATCAAAAACATATTTAAGTTAAAACAATAACAAACCCGATAATAGGTGCAAGAAGTCTTGCCGTCATCTGATGAGGCAACATTAGTCAGGGACGTATTGTCTGTTCCAGCCTCCTCATCACTAGCTTCCTCCTGGTCTGAGTGGCGAGAATGAGTATCGGCTTCATCAGAATCAGTAGATTCTTCCATTCTCGAGGGCCTGCCTTCTCTGGCACATGCCACCTGGTCAAAGAAAAAACCAACAATAAAAACCAAAAGTTTGAAAAAATAAATGCAAATCAAAAACATATTTAAGTTAAAACAATAACAAACCCGATAATAGGTGCAAGAAGTCTTGCCGTCATCTGATGAGGCCACATTAGTCAGGGACGTATTGTCTGTTCCAGCCTCCTCATCACTAGCTTCCTCCTGGTCTGAGTGGCGAGAATGAGTATCGGCTTCATCAGAATCAGTAGATTCTTCCATTCTCGAGGGTCTGCCTTCTCTGGCACATGCCACCTGGTCAAAGAAAAAAACCAACAATAAAAACCAAAAGTTTGAAAAAATAAATGCAAATCAAAAACATATTTAAGTTAAAACAATAACAAACCCGATAATAGGTGCAAGAAGTCTTGCCGTCATCTGATGAGGCCACATTAGTCAGGGACGTATTGTCTGTTCCAGCCTCATCACTAGCTTCCACCTAATAAAATGAGGAAACAAAAGGTTACATTGAGAGAAGAATTTTAGGATGCTACTACAACCATCTCATCGACTCATCGTTCATCATTTTTCACTTTGAATTTTGAGTACTTTTGAATGAACATTACCAAAGATTGAATATAGTTGCTTAAAGTATGGTAAGCCCATGCACTAAAGGAAGATGAAAAGAAGCAAAGAAACATCACTATGCGTTTATAAGTTAAACAGTATGGCAGGTAGCTGTAACAGCGTGACCACTAAAACAAGCCAAATTAGAAGTAACTGCTGTTACAGCTACCTGCCATACTGTTTAACTTATAGACGCATAGTGATATTTCTTTGCTTCTGTACATCTTCCTTTAGTGCATGGGCTTACCATACTTTAAGCGAATATATTCGATCTTTGGTAATGTTCATTCAAAAGTACTCAAAATTCAAAGTGAAAAATGATGAACGATGAGTCGATGAGATGGTTGTAGTAGCATCCTAAAAATAAAGAAGCAGGCGAACACACACAAAACACAAATGCATGGAAAAAGGAAGGAAAATACAAAATAAATTACCTTTCGTTTTTTGGCTGGGGTAGGCAGAATCCTGCACGTACTGTCTGGATCATGATATTTTTTTTTCCTTCTAATTAAGTGTTTCATGTACAAGTCTATAATGCCTTCGCGTAGGGTTTTTCGTCCCCCTGGATCTGAAGCCATGATCTGATAGTTTCTGAAATATAAATGTTAAAACTTATATGGCCAAAGACTTCAATAACCTAGCCAAAGAATTTGTTTTCGATTTCCATTGATTCTCTTACCGTCATACACCAAGTGTGCTACTCTTGGAAGAAACTTTTTGAAGAATAATAGTCACATTTAACTGACACCAATATTATTGCATTAAAATGTACAATATGACTGACAAGTAGCTTTCATCCATACTATAAATTATTAAACACGGCTGTACAGAGGCATTGTGGCATTCCACCCAGAATTGGGAAAGTTACTACCAACCTTATCTTTTGTGTGTTTGTAATTAAGGGCTTCAAATCCAATTCTGTTTTTTTTTTTTTTAAGTTCAAGTTTGACACAGAATTTAAAACCTTCGGAGAAATGGGGCTACGAAACTTAAATCAACTAATGTATCGTGAATAATCAACTGAATCAATAACCGCAAGGTTGGTAGCAGTTGTGTCTCCCAACAGTTGACAGTCGCCGCCACATTGCTCGCCTTGTTTTAGTTTAACCGCTCTTTGCGAGTCCTTTTTGCTGGATCTCTGTTTCCTAGTAATTTTGTCAAGGAAAAAAATGTTGAAGCTTGCTTTGGTCGAGTTTCCCAAGGAAAGGCACAAGCGATTTGTTGTGGAGATAAGTGACATCAAAAGGTTTCATCCCAAAACCACAGAGGACTTCGACACGAAGAAACTCTACCAAGTTCGTTGGCCCAACGCTAAGACTCTGCACTCAAATTCACCTGCGTCTGATCAGTTTTACGACGCTTATGTCCGCGTTATTGCTGGTGAGTTCTTAGAGTCGTCCTCTCGTCCCTCTACATTCCGGCCGGAACCACGGAACAGACCCCAAAATTAGGTTATTTTCTACCTAAGTATTGCTCTGTCTTGTTACAGCTAGTCCAAAGTCATTGATTGAACAGGCAAGGACAATGGAAGAAAGGCTTCCTAGAGGATATAAGGAATCTGTAGACAAGGACAGGATGGAAGTGAACGTGGTTGATATGGCTCACAAAGCTAGTAAAAGGGTAAGACTACATGATTCAGGCATCTTTTATTTTCCTGTCATGTCCAATTATGTGTTTGTTTTCATTTGTTCCTCAGACCAAAAAACAAGTAGAAATGGCGATGGCTTCGTCTTGCAAGGAACGCATTGCATCAATCCTCATTGCTAACAATGCGGGAAATGTTATTACTGTCAATGAGGAACCCATTGCTCCTGCTGCGGTGAAAGCTGTGCGCCAGATTAACTTTGACTTTCCATGCAATTCCAAAGGTATTTATTGGTTCTCCCACAATGTACTCGTAGCTCAATTCACTTCTCACGTTGTTGGAATTGTGTCTCGAGTGATATCATTGGCCAGGGCTAGTATGCCGTATGGTGAGTCTCTGTTACCAAAATGTGACATAGACTTGAAGTGAAAACACACCCTGTGCCCTTATACTGTATTAACTCTTGATATCACCGCACACATAATCGGATGAGAACAATAAAAATTATTAAATTGACTTATATGACTATGACAAGTTTATTGTTGCCATTTTATCATGTGTGTGATGATACCCATAATAAAAACAGTTTTAAGGCACGGGGCATGTTGTTCTCCACAAGTCTTTGGTTCCAGAGACGCACCGTATGGCATGCTAGCCCTCACCAATGATATCACTCGAGACACAAGATTCAATGACTTACGTGAGAAGTGAAGTGAGCTATGAGTAGTTCGTTGTAGGAGGACCGTTATAGGAATTTTCTTTGAGATAATCTACTCACCATTGACAAAGTTACCATGGTTTTTCTTTACTATCATTAATTGTTTTTACTTATTAGGGGCGTCCAGTCATAAAGTTGCAACTGTCTCTCCGACCAAAAGAGCTACCTCCCAGGATGGTAGCGCAAATAAGAGTATTTGGAACAATGAAGAACAAGTTTCATCACCTTCAAAGAAAGGTAATCAATTTCATTTGGAATGCAATTGCACTGTATTTCGTGTTCTAACATTTTTTTCCCTTTTCTTTAGATCCACCCAATTCTTCAATTTATCAAAGTGGGAAGGTTACTGAAGTAAGAACAAAGTGTCAGGACAGCGACACAAGTGACTCAGAGACAATCTCTAGACCACACAACAATCTTAGGCCGCCCTCCCTTTCCACTAATTCATCCAAAAGTAAGAAGTTTTTTCACAAATTTGTCATCTAATTCAATCAATCTCTTTTAGAAAAAAATTTAAAAAAAATAATCTTAATAACTCTTGTCTAGATGACCTAGCATTCTTTTGGATGTTTCCTGAAGCAAGATTAAGACTATCTGACATGATTTTAAAATTGTTTTGATTAATTACTAAAAGATTGTTATTATAAGTATTATTTACTTTGCTTTCTAAATATTCCCACCTTCTTCTTATCCAGGTGCATCTGCTGGCATTCTTCAAGAAATTTCCAATGCCTCACAAAAGTCACAGTGTTCCTCGCTTCTGAAAAAGAGACTGAGAGATTGGAACGAATCTGACAGGGACGACATACTTATTTCAACCAAGAAAAAGAAAATAGGTAAAAAAATTTGCTCTACTATTTCTAACATCTTTATATTTATTGAATATCTTCACTATCATTGTGCAGTTTGACTTTTAATCATCCCACCTAATTGTTTTGCAGAAACTCCTACTAAGGACCATGCCTCTGGACAGAAGCAAAATATACTGCAGGATTTTAACAAATCTTGTGAACCAGGTAAAATTTTTGCTCTACTATTCTTAAGGTTTGATTTTAAAATAATAATTCAATATCTTGACTCTAAATCATTCCACATGATTGTTTTTCAGAATCGCCTACCAAGAAGGACCATGCCTCTAATCAGAAGCAAAGAAAACAGATGTGTTCAAATGAATCTGACACGGATGACCAAGGAGCTATTTCACCCAAAAAGAAGAAACTAGGTAAAACTTTTGCTCTACTATTCTTAGAGTTTGATTACAAAATAATAATTCAATATCTTGACTCCTAATTTCACCTGATGGTTTTTCAGAATCTCCTACTAAGAAAGACCATGCCTCTGACCAGAAGCAAAGAAAACAGATGTATTCAAATGAATCTGACACGGATGACCAAGGAGCTATTTCACCCAAAAAGAAGAAACCAGGTAAAATTTTTGCTCTACTATTCTTAGAGTTTGATTACAAAATAATAATTTAATATCTTGACTCCTAATCATTCCACATGATTGTTTTTCAGAAACTCCTACTAAGAAGGACCATGCCTCTGACCAGAAGCAAAGAAAACAGATGTATTCAAATGAATCTGACACGGATGACCAAGGAGCTATTTCACCCAAAAAGAAGAAACCAGGTAAAATTTTTGCTCTACTATTCTTAGAGTTTGATTACAAAATAATAATTTAATATCTTGACTCCTAATCATTCCACATGATTGTTTTTCAGAAACTCCTACTAAGAAGGACCATGCCTCTGACCAGAAGCAAAGAAAACAGATGTGTTCAAATGAATCTGACATGGATGACCAAGGAGCTATTTCACACAAAAAGAAAAAATCAGGTAAAAAATTTTGCTTTACTATTCTTAGGGTTAGATTTTAAAATAATAATTCAATATCTGGACTCTTTAATCATTCCAAATGATTGTTTTTCAGAAACTCCTACTAAGAAGGACCATACCTCTGGCCAGAAGCAAAGAAAACATAACTGTTTAAATGAACCTGACACGGATGACCTAGGAGCTATTTCGCCCAAAAAGAAGAAACCAGGTAAAACTCCTGCTGTACTTTTTCTATGATTTTATTGACAAGTTATAATTCAATGTCTTCACTAAGAGTTGAATGGTCTCTCTTAACAGTCGCACCTGTTTGTTTTTGTAGATACTCCCACTGAGAAGAAAGTTACGTCTAAAGGAAAACTAAATATGAAGAAAGATCAGAATGACTCTGACACAGATGGTTCATGCAGTTATATTAGTTCAGCTGATCAGATATCGGAGTTAAATGATAAAATACTTGATTTGCAACAGAAACTAAATGCAGAGAGAAAGAGAGTGACAGTATTACAAAGGGAACTAAATTCTGCACAGAACAAACTAAGCAAAGTTCATAGTTCAATTTTGAAGATAAAAGAAATTACTTCGCCAGGCAAGCAATTTAATTGTTGTTTAGGTCACTGTTTTAGGGTTTCTTTCTAATCAATTCTTGTCTTTATTCTGTCCAGATTCTGAGGATAATGGTGTAGTACCCCATTCTATTTCTGATAGTGCCGTTAAACCAGATAGTTCACATTTGATGCAAGTTTACAGTCCCTTGAAAAACTCTGGCTTCTTTCACATGACTCCCCAACGGTCCATTTCAGTCGACAAGAGTCCCTCCAAAAAGTCTAGTTCAAAGCTTTTTCAGAAAGGTCACATGAGTGCAGCTAAGAAGCTAAAGAAATCAAGTCCCAATAAGAAAAAGGAAAAGAATTCTTCTGGTAACTAAGTCAAACATCAAAATTATCTGCAATTTGTTTCTGAGGTGGTGTCATTGGACCTACCTTACACCACAAGGAGTTTTTATTTTTACTAATACCTGACTTTCTAATTTTAGGTTCTTACAAGGATCATTCAGTTATTGGTCCAATGATTTTTGATGCATTAAAAGGAGAAGTTCCCTTACAAAATGATGGAAAAGGAAAGGTATGAAAAGATCAAGGGGATCCATTTGTTTGCAATGCCTGTTACAAAATTATTTATTATCTTATCTTTTTCTTAACTAAGCACTTTGTTGATGTATGTTTGTGCAGGTTCACTTGGGTAATAACACATGGATTAAAGAATCTGCTTGGAAGAAAATAAGTACTTCATCCAAAAGTTTATCAATAATCATTCAAGATTTGGCAGAGTATATTTGGGGCTGGCAAAAATGTGCCAGTTTGAGCTTAACAGGGACTGTCAGCCCCAAAAATCCTGATGCACCTTTGAAAGAAGCAGCACCATCTGGTGCAGTGCACGCCATACTAGGTACTGAAATTCATATTATGTTCATTTTAACATATGTGAATGTTCTTTCTTATTTACATTTATTTCATGTTTTAAGGATTTTACCGCGCCAAATTGATGCAGCAGGGACTCCGCCTCAATGAAGTGCTCAACGCTAACGTTGAAAAGATTGGAAGATCATACTTGCGCAGCAAGTTTCAAAATGCTGCTGTAAGTTGTTGATGTTTATTTATTTCTTTATATATTTATTCATTTATTTATTTAAGTGTACGAATTAAATACTTCTTCATTTTATTTTTTAGAAAAAGTTGGCTCGAGAACAGTCAAGAGCAGAAGATTTTGCAGACCAAGTGATGGGGGAAGAGGAAGGAAGGAAAAGTAAAGACGATTGAAGACACCATTTTTTAAAATAAATCTAACTCATTTTAACGGATTTTCCTTGTAAACTGTTTATTGCCTGTGACCACGTCACCACAGCGGCCATGGGTCACCACGCCCATGGCCCTGCTACACTGCCCATGGGTCACTGTGCCCATGGCCCTACCACACTGCCCAAGGGGCACTATGCCCATGGCCTTGCCACACGGCCCATGGGTCACTATGCCCATGGCCCTGCCACCCATAGCCCTTCCGCCCATGGATTACGGCACCCATAGGCCTGCCGCCCATGGGTCACGACGCCCATGGCGCTGCCGCCCATAGGTCGGGATGGCCATGCGGATAATACCATGGCCACCTAACCCATGGCCGGTGGCCATGGTGACCATGAGTGGCCATGGCCGTCTGGTGTCTATGGTTAACCCCATGGTAATTTTAGCCTGGGACGCGCCGCGCTGCCCGCCTCCCCTCTGCCTAGCATCTAGGAGAAAGGGAAGGGGAATACGCCCCTGCGCCTTATCGCGCCGCGCCGCCGCGCCGCCCCGGCGTAGCGACCACGGCTGACCGCAAGTCGCGATCCCCCGTCCAACTCCCTCGGCCAATCAGCCCTCTTCGCGCCCTTTCTGGCGTTGGCCAGGAACAGGACGCCGTGCTGCCGTCAGTCCGCCATTGCTGGCCAGAGACAACGGACGTGCCGACACGAGTTCCCCGACGACTGAGCAAAATGTCACTGAAATCTGTGATTGTGAGTGAAAGTGGAGACGGCAAGAAGGGAGGAGGAGGACGACGAAAGGACAAGCGGCCCGAGGACTTCGACCTGGAGGTGAGGGCGTGGAAATGCGCCAAGTGCAAGAACTTGACTCAGCGGCCACCGCGGGACGGACAGCCATCGCTCTGTTACGGCTGCTTCAAGCGGTCCAAGAACAAGGACCAGGAGAAGCAGCAGCGCCAGCGAAGCCCGTCAGCAGCCCCTGCCGGCCGGCCCCGCAAAGGCCGTAACGACTACCAAGGGCAAAAGGGAGCCCCTTCCGAGCGCCCGGCCCAAGCGAAGAGGCCGACCCAGGGCCCCGCCGTGAAGGCCCAGGCCGCGAAGGCCCAGGCCGCGGTGGCAGCCCCTGCCCCTGGAGCTCTGCTGACCTTCACAGTTGGGCTCACCCCGGATGGCAAGACGGAAATTTCAGTCTTCAGTGGCGCCCCCGCCCCGGCAGCATCTGCCCCTGGGAAGCGCACGTACAACCAGGCCGTGGGCCAGACGTCGCCCAAGGACACCAAAGGCAAGAAGCAGGCCCGCACGTCCAATAAGGGCCGAGACAGGACTCCTGCCCAAAACGGCGCCGAAAACGCCACCGCCTGGAAGCCCACCACCGTCGCCAAGGAGCAAGCCGACGGCGCCGAGAACGCCACCGCCAGGAAGCCCACCACCGTCGCCAAGGAGCAAGCCGTCGTCACCAAGAAGCCTGCTGCCACCGACGGAAATGAGCCGCTCAAGGTGAATCGCAACCCGCGGTGTGGCAATTGCCAGCGGATCGGCCACCGGGCGGACGGCTGCCCGCAACCCTGCAGCAACTGCGGGGGCGAACATTCCGTCAGGCAATGCTCGGGGAAAATGTCAGACCGCAAGTCCAGGAAGCAAGCAGCTCCTGCAAATGCTAAACCTGAACTGGCCTCAGGGACCCAGATTGCAGCTCCTGCCTCTGGCGAACCCCTGTTGGACCAAAGCAAGGTGACTGTGGAGCCGCAGAGCATCACCACAAACCTACAGATGCTGGCCCTGCAAGAATCCAACCAGGATCCCCTGCTCAGTCAAACAGCCGGCAACGACTCCGACATCGAGATGGACTATGAGAACGTCGACCTCGGCCTGCTGGATCTTGAGGACGACGAAGAAGCCAGGAGTGAGGAGCTCGGGGTCTGATCCATCCTTTACAAATTTTCTTTTTTTTGCTTTACGAGTTCCAATTGTATCGGATCGCATTGTAATTAATAAATGCCCGTATTTATCTTTTTATGTGCTGTGTTGGGTTATGTTTTTCTCCTCGTCATTTAACTGTCACTAAGTTTCAAAGGTTATCCGCCTAGTGTTTATCTTAAACTGTTTCAATGCATTTAAATTTTAAATTTTTAAACGGTTTTAAATTGTACCTTAGTCTTTTCTTTGATGGTTATGGTGCAACTTTACTTAAACAGCTCTAACTCTCAAGTAAATAAATAGTGCACCTTTAAGTTTGGCTTGGCTCGTTGAACGCCCAGAGTTATAAAATTAAATTGATTCTGAATCGCCTAGTTACTGGTGATGTTATCTTTCCTGCTACGTTTGCCTGTAGCCCTAAACTGAGCCTTAAAAAAAATGAAACAAAGCCAAGACAAAATACTGCGTGAAATGACACTGTTTCAGCCCTCGAGTACCTGGAGTAACCCCACTTCAGTTTCCCAAACTTCTCACCTGGCCCACTCTCAACTCGATTGATGTCATTTCAACACTGCTCACCTGGCGTTCCGGTCTCCAACTACCCTGTGAAGAAGTCCACAATTTTGTCTGCTTCTAGCTCGTACTGGATGTGTTCTGAGTAATACAGCTGTCTTGAGTCACAGAACTTGTCAGCTGCTGGCAATTCCTTAACCTAAGCAGCCTGGTAGCTTGTACCTTCCTAAGGTCTCCGGGACTGGTTTTAGTGAGGTTTCCCTTGTCCTACCGTAACCCGAATGGGGGAGACACGATTTGCCACGACACTTTAACGGTAAATCAGGCAGATCGGCAAGTCTTCTGACAGAGAGAGGGGGGTAATGTTGTGATGTGCAAGTACTCGCATTCCATGCGGTCTGTCCCCACACGTAAACACATACTCCAGCAGACGACTCTCTGCCGATCTGCGCGTAATGCTTCCCTCACTGCGCGCAGTAGCGCATGCGACGAGCGCGCGTCCGCGCTGCCCCTAGCGGCGGACGCGGTAACTAGGCCGGCCCGGTGGGCCGCGCGGCAGCTACGACTGGGCGCATCGGCGCGACGAGGCAGTTGCACCCAGACCGCTCTTCCTGCAAGACCTGCGTGCAGCTACTCCCCGCGCTCCGCGCTCCCAGCTACCAGATTACAACAACTCGAATTATAACCGACTCTTATCCTGAACAATCCTCTCTCATTCTCCCTTACTATTTACTGTGACGTATTGTTTCAAGATGTCGCCGGAGTGCTGTGGCGGCACCTTACAGCTACCTCTCCCCCCTTGTCATAGCGGGGGCCGATATGGCGTGCTCGGCATGTGTCGGGCAGCGGGACCAGCCCGGCCGCCCCCACACAGCCGTTGAAATTTCGGTTCCACCAATCGGAGCGTGGCAATTACTCAAGCCGGGGAGAACAAGCGCGCGCTAAGCCGGGACCAGCTAACCCTGGTGACCCGGTGCGCTACGCCCTCCTCTTCCCCACCTCCTCTCTGGGGACGCGGGTCGGTGCAGCTCGGGACCCCGCGTGAGGAGGCCTCCCAAGGCCCCTCCTCACGCGGCACGCCTGCTCTCCCCCTACCCTTTTGCTTTCGCTTTGGGCGGCGAGGGGGCGGGGGAGGCGGCGCCGTGGCCGGCTCCGGGCGTCTGGCCATCATACAGTTTTTAATTCTGAGGCCTCACTTGTTGGCCATACGGCCAGGGCGCTCGCAGCCGCCGCCCCGACGCGACATCCACTAACTTGCATGCTAAGTGCACAAACCACTTCTAAGGGTAAAGGGGTGCCATCATGCACCGCTCGGGGCCCCACGCGCATCAGGGACTAACATGTGAGAACGCAGGGGGACGTGATTTTACGACTCGCAGGTGCACCGTGGCGATGCTCCAGTCACATGGCTGGAGTGCTGCACCGACCGCGGAGTCGGTTTGTTCGCCCTTCTGGTTGTTTACCTCTTTTTTTGTCGGGGCGCTACTTATCGCTCCTCCCCCCTCCCCTCTCTTTCCTCACGGGGCTTGGCCGGCTGGGGACACTTGGTCCCCTATTTTGCTTTAGCCGTTCTACTTTTCTTATGACGAGAGGAGCGGGATGCAACACCTGCACGTCGTATTGATGTCAACTGTCGCGTTTTGATGATGTTCCTTCTGCTTTTCCCCTCCGTCTGGCCGGCGCCTCGGCCCGTCGCAACACTCCTGCGCTCCCACGTTTTGACGCTTGTCGGAGACGGAGTCGCGGGTGCGGCCAGCCCTACGAGTCTAGTCCTGCACAAGTTTTTCTCTGTGGGTTTATTTAACACTGTGCCGACTCCGGCCGTGCATCCGAGCGTGTCCTGAAGAGCATCTTCGCAAGGTGCGCCGAGTGGACTGCGAAGTACTCGGCTTCGGCACCACATTACTCAGTCTCCGTGGTTATTGCATGAGCATTTTGTTGCTAACAATAGGCATATAGGGGTATTTTTGGAATCGAGGCGACGATACAAATTCAATGGAACTGGTCCCGACACAATCGGCCGCTTCTGCAAAATGGCTTGGTCAGGATCTTGAAAAAAGGGGGTTTGCCGACTGAAAAATTTTATTGCAGTTTTTGATTGGTCTCTGCAAGACCTATTCAGCGAGGGGTCGGAAGGGGTGTCCAGGAGACCGCCATAGTCGATCAAATCGGGATCTTGAAAATAGGGGGTTGACCGACTAAAAAATGTTATTGCAGTTTTTGATTGGTCTCGGCAAGACCTATTCATGGAGGGGTCGGAAGGGGTGTCCAGGAGACCGCCATAGTCCATCAAATCGGGATCTTGACAATAAGGGGTTGACCGACTAAAAAATTTTATTGCAGTTTTCGAAAGGTTTTTGCAAGACCTTTTCAACGAGGGGTCGGAAAGGGGGTCTAGGAGCCCACCTCCTTTAGTTCGTCAAATCGGGATCTTAAATATAGGAGATCGACCGACTAATTTTTTTTTTATTTCAGTTTTCGATTAGTTTCGGCAAGACCTTTAAACGCGGGGTCAGAAACGGGGTCTAGGAGGCCGCCTTCGTCAGTTCGTGAAACAAGGATCTTGACAATAAGGGGTAAACCGACTAAAAAAATTATTTGAGATTTCAATAGGTCTCTGCAAGACCTTTTCAACAACGAGGAGTCGGAAAGGGGGTCAAGGATCCCACCTCCTCCAGTTCATCAAACCAGGATCTGAAAAATAGGGAATCGACCGACTGAAAAGTTTTATTTCAATTTTCGGTAATTCTCGACAAGACCTTTTCAAGGAGGAGTCGGAAAGGGGATCTAACACATTCGGTACTGCAGTGCCTACATGGCGACCAGGACGCAGAAGGATCTCCGCTGTGAATGGTGCCAGCGCGGCTTAAGTCACATTGCCAACAGTAAGGGACATTATGAGTCTTTCAGTTCCTATTGGACTAAAGGTAGAAAAATATTTTTTTTTTTTGGCCGACCTTTCCGTTTGTGTGTATAAGAAAAAAAGTAAAGCTACGGTAACCAAAATTAGAGGGTACTACTGGACTGGACCACCGTTCAAATGAAAAAATCCGTTGTTGCGAATCCCGCCCGAGCCGCGCAAGAGCTGCTGCAGGGCCACCATGGTAGAGATGGAGTGGGATTTCCACCATTGTGTGATGAGATTTGGAGGTATTTTCGGAATCGGAATGACGAGACAAATTGAATAATCCGTTTCAGACACAATCAAAAACAAACGTCGAAGCTGCTGCAGGGCCTACATCGCAGTCAGAATCCGAAAGGGCACCTCGTTTAACGTTAGAAGGGCGGGCCTCAGTCACGATGATTCATCGATAACTTGGCATCACCTTAGGGGTTACCAACTCCTTAGTTTGATGTACACACGATTCCGAATTCCCACGATTCACGAACAAGAAAAAAGTGAAGGTTTCCGAAGAGTTTTCTTTGTTTTCGCGTGTTTAGTATCACTATCATAACGTAACGATGACTTTACCTCAAAGCTAAAAAAAATCGGTAAAATTTTGAGCAAATCTCGAATGAAATCCGGACTGAGTGGACACACGATTCCCGAAGTTGGTAACCCCTCGCCGTCACCTCATCCAGCAGTTGCGGATGTGAGGGCCGAAGGCCCGACCGCTCCATTCGAAGCCAGTAACGAGCCCTCACTGACGCGAGGGCCGAAGGCTCGAGGGAAAGCCGCCGGCAGGCCAAGCTGGGCCCGCCCCCTGTCGAACCGAGTTGCCGGCGCAGCGAAGCGGAGCTGGCAACTCGGTTCGACGGAAGGGCGGGCCCTAGCTTGTTCAGTCATACAATTGTGCATGACCTTCAAAACGGTCATACATTTGTGTATGACCTTTACAACGGTCATACATTGGTGTATGACCTTTTTTTCGGTCATATATTTGTGTATGACCCTTTTTTCGGTCTAACATTTTAGTATCACCCGTTTAAGGGTCAGAAATCTGACCTTTCTATTTTCATTGGCGCGTGAAGCTATGCGGTCGCTCGGTGCAGGGGTTTGCGCCTTCCCCGAGATCTTCTAAACTAGGCCGTCGTTTGTCAAACGCTTACCACTAATCGAAAGAGCATAAAATTTAGGGTAACATATTGCCCGAGTTGAAACTCTGAATGCAACTTGGATCAACAGAGAAAGCGTTTAAATCAAGGTGAATGCCTTCATGTTTTTCCTTCATTTCTTGATTTATTGTACTTTTTGGTGTTTTCTCAATGATTTCTCAAGGAAAAATATAGCAGAAGTGGGAGTGGCAATACATCTATATTACTCTAAATCTCATGCTCTTTCGATCTATGTAAAGCGTTTTTCAAACTACACCCTAGTTTTAAAGATCTCGTGGGACGCCCAAACCCCTGAATCGGAGCGACCGCATGGTTTCACGCGCTCCCCAGGGAAAATTTAGTAGTTGCCGTACTGGGATTCTGTCCCGGATTCTGTGCAGAGTTCAAAATTAGATTAGAGAAAGTCAGAGCGGCCGTCACTGATGGTTGTGCTAATATTCAAAACGCATGTAAAACTCTATTTGGAGCAGAAAAAACATGTTCCCTGCACTGCCCATAAACTGAACATTATTAGTCAGAAATCTATTGGCAACTTTGCTGTTGTCCTATCCGAGCGGCAAGCTCCGACTCCCGACGAGGCTGAAGATGAAGATGACGACGGTGACCAGTTCGATGAGGTCGAAGAGGCGCAAGAGTCTTCACTTCGTGAACTCATCACCAAGGTGAAGAAGATCGTACGAACTTTCAAGCAGAGCTCAGTGGCCAACACCGCACTGACTCAGCTTAAAATCCCAGAGCGAAGGAAGACCGAGGCCACCGCCCTCAAGGTCATACAAGAGGTCCGCACGCGGTGGAACTCTTGCTATGATATAATCAACAGGTTTGACTCTCTTCACACAGTATCTTCCACTGTCGATCTCACGCCAGAAATATCTTAATTACTTCACCAACTTTTACCGGTACCTCGATTTGGCACCCCTGATAACCCGCATGTTGCTCGATGTGCAGCGGGCTAAGAGCACAAGGGCTAAACCACCAGAAATCATCTCACCTGCTGATGAGGAGACTCTCGTGGAGATCAGGAGACCTTCTCTCCGGCCTGGCGCGGTCCACCAAAGAAGTGTGCATGCCGCATTGCACCCTCAGCAAAGTCATTCCAGCCATCAAGAACCTCAGACTTGTAAGCAAAGAGCTTCCCTTTTCTAACTGTTCACTAAATTTTATTATTTTTTTTAGTGAATTTTTCGTTTTGTTTTGGGAAGTTGAAAAGTTTCAGCCTGCTACTGGCGTTGGATTCAACCCGAAAGAACACCTTCTAAGTCTCATCAAAGATGAATGTGGCAGAATTGAGGAGGTACCGATGTATTATGTGGCAACCATTTCGGATCCGAGATTCAAGACAGTTGGGTTCTACAATGATGACTCCAAGCCTCGACGCGTTGCTAACGCTATTTCTCACACAGGTGAGCTATCATGTCACATGTTTCGTCCGCACGCATTAGATTAAGATGGCATGTCAATATTTCTTCTTTACTTCAGCACACTTGGTTAAGCAGAAGATGCGTGAGCTAGCACAACAGTCCGTTGCCGCCAACGAGCCTAATCAGCTGCATCCCGAAGCCAGCTCTCATGACTTCTGGGGCGACTTCGACGAAGAAGTTGAGCAGCACCAGGGGGCGGCAACGGCCTGGGGAGCGCGTGAAACCATGCGGTCGCTCCGATTCAGAGGTTTGGGCCTCCTTCGAGATCTTTAAAACTAGGGTGTAGTTTGAAAAACGCTTTACATACACTGCCGCTCAAAATTAGCGGCCCATTTTTTAAAGCGCGGCGCCGTTTCTATGTTTTTCGAGCTGGGATGCTGAAATTTAGAAGGCAGGTGCCCCTATTGTTCTTCTTGAGACCTGCAAAGTGTGCGATCCGTGCGCCCATCCTTGCGACCTGTGCCACCCCTTCACTGCATAGGGGTGTAAAAACCGAGATAAAAATGTCAAAATTTTTGTCTTTTAATGATCGGAAACGGCAAATTTGCGGTGTACCGACTCAAATGAGTCTCCCCTTTACAACTGTGCAAGCGGAATCGCAATCGGACAATTCCACCCCTTTCCACAGTCACCCCCACCCCCTCGAGGGGTTGGTTTTCAAAAATGTTTGAAACCGACTGCAAACGATCCAGAAGCCTCTCCTGTACACGGTACAATTTTTCTTTTTCGATTCCGACCACCCCCGGCCGTACCACCCCCACGGAGGACCCACCCCATTTTGAATTTGTGCCGTTTCAGCCACAAGGGGGTCAAATTTGTGTCCCAAAATTCATGAGGACACACCTTGGGTGCGCACAAACCCATTCGGATCGAAAAATCCAGATCCGGAAATTTTCATTCACCGCTGTAGGGGTGACCACCCCCTCTCACCCCCTGCTCCCCCGAGAGGGGCAGGAAGGTCGTTCAAGGGTGGCCCCGGCCAAGAAGACACGGCTCAACCATTCCTGAAATTTTCGAGTCGATCCGGTGCACCGTTTACCCTCCAGGGCGAAAAAACCGTCGAAACCAGCAAAAACATCCCTCAAGTTCACCCTTCGTGAACGCCGAACTGAGGAGGGGTAGCGGCCAAACTCCAAGTGTCCCATCTCGGCACAACCCCTCTCTGCAACCCCCTTTTCTTTCACTCCGCTGCGGTAACGCCCGCGCCCATGCCAACGAGGCAAACGCGGTGATGCACTCGTGCGTCTTCCGCCACCACAGCCATGCGCCGGCGAGGCAGGCAACTCGTCGCACGGGCTGCGCAGGTGTGCCAACGTACTGGAGGCGTGCGCGCGCGCCAGGTCACCGCTCTTCAACAGGGCCAGTCCAGCAATACAGGAAAAATGCACATGGACGCGCACGAGTCATCCCCACCGTGCTGCTGGACTGGCCCTGTTGAAGAGCGGCGACCTGGCGCGCGCGCACGCCTCCAGTACGTTGGCACACCTGCGCAGCCCGTGCGACGAGTTGCCTGCCTCGCCGGCGCATGGCTGTGGTGGCGGAAGACGCACGAGTGCATCACCGCGTTTGCCTCGTTGGCATGGGCGCGGGCGTTACCGCAGCGGAGTGAAAGAAAAGGGGGTTGCAGAGAGGGGTTGTGCCGAGATGGGACACTTGGAGTTTGGCCGCTACCCCTCCTCAGTTCGGCGTTCACGAAGGGTGAACTTGAGGGATGTTTTTGCTGGTTTCGACGGTTTTTTCGCCCTGGAGGGTAAACGGTGCACCGGATCGACTCGAAAATTTCAGGAATGGTTGAGCCGTGTCTTCTTGGCCGGGGCCACCCTTGAACGACCTTCCTGCCCCTCTCGGGGGAGCAGGGGGTGAGAGGGGGTGGTCACCCCTACAGCGGTGAATGAAAATTTCCGGATCTGGATTTTTCGATCCGAATGGGTTTGTGCGCACCCAAGGTGTGTCCTCATGAATTTTGGGACACAAATTTGACCCCCTTGTGGCTGAAACGGCACAAATTCAAAATGGGGTGGGTCCTCCGTGGGGGTGGTACGGCCGGGGGTGGTCGGAATCGAAAAAGAAAAATTGTACCGTGTACAGGAGAGGCTTCTGGATCGTTTGCAGTCGGTTTCAAACATTTTTGAAAACCAACCCCTCGAGGGGGTGGGGGTGACTGTGGAAAGGGGTGGAATTGTCCGATTGCGATTCCGCTTGCACAGTTGTAAAGGGGAGACTCATTTGAGTCGGTACACCGCAAATTTGCCGTTTCCGATCATTAAAAGACAAAAATTTTGACATGTTTATCTCGGTTTTTACACCCCTATGCAGTGAAGGGGTGGCACAGGTCGCAAGGATGGGCGCACGGATCGCACACTTTGCAGGGCTCAAGAAGAACAATAGGGGCACCTGCCTTCTAAATTTCAGCATCCCAGCTCGAAAAACATAGAAACGGCGCCGCGCTTTAAAAAATGGGCCGCTAATTTTGAGCGGCAGTGTAGATCGAAAGAGCATGAAATTTAGGGTAATATAGATGTATTGCCACTCTCAATTCTGCAATACTTTTCCTTGAGAAATCATAGCGAAAACACCAAAACGTACAATAAATCAAAAAATGTAGGAAAAACATGAAGGCATTCACCTTGATGTAAACGCTTTCTCTGTTGATCTAAGTTGCATTCAGAGTTTTAACTCGGGCAATACGCCTATGTTACCCTAAATTTTATGCTCTTTCGATTAGTGGTAAGCGTTTGACAAACGACGGCCTAGTTTAGAAGATCTCGGAGAAGGCTTAAACCCCTGCACCGAGCGACCGCATAGCTTCACGCGCTCCCCAGGCCGTTGCCGCCCCCTGGCAGCACACTGCCCAGCACGCTGGCCAGGACACCGCCGGGGGATGCCCATTCAGCTATGGATGTTCCTGGACCGTGCACTCATGTGTCGCAAGGCAAACCTAGACCCGCTGCAGGCGTGGGAGTCAATCAAAGGAGAGTACAAGGAGGTATCAAGCTAAAGGTATGCTGTATTGCAATGAAAGGCCTAAATCACGCGTTTCTGACTATTTCAAGGCAAAAAAGCGACTTTGTGATTGAGGCATTTGTGTTTTCTGACAAAAATCATCTTTTCTAGTCTCTGCCACGAATCAAGCTAAAACTGTGCGGGATCAAAACGCTAAACGTAAAAACACGCTTTTCACCTTATTTTGATACGATAATGCGAATTTGAGTTTATGGCACTTGCGTCTTGTGACTTTGGAATTATCTTGTCCCACTGTTACCAATCGATCTAAAACAATGCGGGATAACAAAGCTACACATGCTTTTCGGCCAAAATTAATGCAAAAATAGACTGTGTTTGAGCTTCTAGTATCCCGAGTCTCGAGAGTAATGTTTTACACTTTATGTCACGAATCAAACTTAAACTGTGTGATTCTGTGTGACTGTGCTGATTTCAATGCAAAAATGTGATTTTGTGTTTGAGGCACTTGTGTCTATTGACAAGAGTCATCATTATAAGTCACTGTCACCAATCAAGCTAAAACTGTGCAAAATCAACAGGCCAGGCCTAAAAAGATGCTTTTTTGCTCATTCCAATGCATAAATGCGACTTTAGGTTTGAGGCACTTGTTTCTTGTGACATAAATCATTTTTAAAAGTCACTGTTACCAAGCAAGGTAAATAATCCGGGATTAAAGGCCAGGCCTAAAGACACGCTTTTCTGCTCATTCCAATGCGGAAATGCGACTTTCAGTTTGGGGTACTTGTGTCTTATGACGAGAGTCACCTTTGTAAGTCAGTGGCACCAATCAAGCAAGTCACTGTCACCTATCAAGCTAAAACTATGCGGGATCAAAAGGCCGGGCCCTAAATCACGCTTTTCTGCTTATTCCAATGCGAAAATGTGACTTTGTGTTTGAGCGTCACGTATCTCGAGACTCGAGAATAATCTTTGACACTTCATGTCACCAATCGAAGTAAAAGTGAGTTGGATCACAACGGAAAGCCTTAAAGCACGTTTTTCTGCTTTTTTCAGTGCGATAATGTGACTTAGAGTTTAAGGCACGTGTGAATTGTGATAAGAATCAACTTTATGAGTTACTTTCACCAATCAAGCTAAAGGTATGCTGGATTGCAATGAAAGGCCTGAATTACGCGTTTCTGGCTATTTCAATGCTAAAATGCAACTTTGTGTTTAAGGCACTTGTGTTTTCTGACGAAAATCATCTTTTCAAGTCAATGTCATTAATCGAGCTAAAACTGTGCGGGATCAACACGCTATGCGTAAAAACACGCTTTCCAGCTCATTTTGATGCGAAAATGCGAAATTGTGTTTGTAGCCCTAGTGTCTTGTGGCTGTGGAGTTATCTTTTAAAGTCACTGTTACCAATAGATTTAAAACTATGCGGGATCACAAAGCTACGCTTAAACACATGCTTTTCAGCTAAAATCAGGGCGAAAATAGACTTTGTGTTTGACCTTCTAGTATCCCGAGACCCGAGTCACTGGCACCAATCAAGCTAAAACTATGTGGGATCAAAAGGCCCGGCCTAAAATCGCACTTTTCTGCCCATTCCAATGCGAAAATGCGACTTTCCGTTTGAGGCACTTCTGTCTTGTGCCAGAATCATCTTTGCAAGTCACTGACACCAAGCAAGCTACAACAATTCGGGATCATAAGGCGAGGGGTTACCCACTCCGGGAATCATGTGTACACTCAACCTAGGAACCATTTGTAATTTTTCGAAATTTTATAAAAAAAAAATCCTTATAATTCCAATGGTATGTCATCTCAATCTTGCAATAGTGTCCCAAAACACTAAGAAACAAAGAAATTTCTTTAAAAATCCTCACTTTTTCAATGGGATTTGTTCAGGAATCTTGGGAATCTGGAATCGTGTGTACATCAAAATACGAAGTGGGTAATCCCTTGTCATAAGGCCGGGCCTAAAAACGCGCTTTTCTGCTGATCTCAATGCGAAAATGTTGTTTTGTGTTTGAGGCACTAGTGAATTAAGACAATAATCATCATTTTAAGTCAGTGTTACCAATGGAGCTAAAGGTATGTGCTTACAGAGAGACTGTGGCCTTAGAAGCAGGCTGAAGAGTTGGGAACGGCAGGAAAGCCTCAGCTGTGACAAATGATCATAGGCTTCGACGCCTTAGGCATGGGCTTCAGAATCCGAGGTGAAATCTTGATGATGCTATCTGGACATACATGAGGAGTGCTTCAGCTGTTATGAGAAATGTTTTCAATGAGGCTGTATACCGTTTGATGACAGCATTCAGAGATGAGAGCATGAATAATCATTTGAGCTGCATTAGAATTTGAGTGTCTGCAAGTATTAACAGAGTTTGTCTTTTCAGATTACTGCTCAGTGTGTTTCGAGGATTTTATTAATGGACAAACACATTTGGGTATACTGCACAGGTGTGGATGTCACTGTTTTTGTTCTAGTACTCTGATCATTTTCAGATCTATGACCTATTGTTTGCCAAGTTTCAAAGAACTTGTTTAATTTTAGTATTTGTTAAGATTGCGTATAGATATGGATGTGCAGATTTTGCAGAATGTTAGGGTGGCTAGGTGTGGGGATTTGCTGACTTAAATTCACATTTTCGGTGTCCTAATCAAAATTGACTGTGTCCAAATTAGTTCAATATGCACCAACTCTTAGGGAACCCCTATGCCTCCAGTTTACCTGCAGGTTGCGCCACTGGTGGGCAAGGTCCCCGACGTGTCACAATCTGCAGTTGAACTGGTTGTAAATTACTTTGTAAATTACTAACTCTCCGCCTGATCGTTGATCAGGGTACAATACGTTTCAAAGACCTGCTCGCCAACCCTCAGGGTGTGGAGGTTAGGGGGAGAGAAGAACTCCATTGTAGCAGGCAGTTCAAGGGCCCTTGCTCCCAGGGTGGGGCCTGGGGGAAGCCATGGACATAAAAAATCCATGGTGATCTGTTGTCCCTAGCAGTGGCCCCCAGGCGCCTCACACTAACGCCGCCCAGAGTTGAGGGAGAAGGGTAACCATTACAATAGTTCATTTAAACCCCTAGCCAAACAATATACGTCTTCGGACACTTTAGTTTTGTCTTTTTTCCTGCAAAATCTGCAAGTTCTGTTGATGTTTCCATAACTCATCGTTAATCAGGTAGCTTTCTTCATTTCTATGTTTTCTCAAATGTTTAACTTTTCTTAATGTTCTTACCTGGTGAGCTTGTCGTGGTGAGCTTGTTGCAAGCCTCACTGCAAAAAAAATCCATCTTAATTTTAAGAAACTAGTTTGTGAAGCAGTTTACAAAGATTTTTTGCTATTAAAAGTAAGAAACTTTCCCCTCTTAAAACTAATAACCAAATTTTTAAAACTCATAGAATTTTGTTTATTAAATTTCATAATTATATTAGACTAAAGTGGGAGGTAAGAGCGACTGTACTGACGTCCGAGATATCATGTATGTGTGACGGAAGCCTTCATTACAACGTGCATCATGCTCCAGAACTGGATCAGCACTCATAAATGGATGTTGACGAAAGAGGAGCACCCTCCCAGCTTTCGTCACTGGTGGGATAAACCACACAACGGAAGAGGATTGTGCGTGGACCTAACCTCAGGTCCGACCGTAGACGCCAGCGAGTGGCAACATGAAAATGCGTTTTTCTCTACATCAGTGTAATATTTTGTTAAATACTTTTAGCTAACCGATAGAGAAGATATTTACGAACGCAACATATAGTATCATTTGCAAAAAGAAGGTATTTTAGAAACATTAATTGGAAATACTAATCGGGAAATGGTCACGGCGCTCCAAGCGCCACCTAGCGGCAGGTCTGTGAAACGTGGCCTTGGACCCAGCGGCTGACTGTGGACCATACCATGTGAGAAGTAGCTTGTCAAAAGTTTGCGGGAATTTATCAAACTAAACCTTCGATTTACGTTGAATGTGACCGCACTCGCTGAAGCGTTCAACCTTTACTTGAAACAGTTTCAGAAATCTAGTTGTGAAAAGTCATAAGTCATCTGGATTTTAAGAGACGAATTATTACTTTTGAAAGGCAACCTTA
Organism: Stenchaetothrips biformis; assembly: GCA_030522485.1. Lineage (NCBI taxonomy): Eukaryota > Metazoa > Arthropoda > Insecta > Thysanoptera > Thripidae > Stenchaetothrips > Stenchaetothrips biformis. Next base: position 10,445,434 of record CM060102.1, read on the forward strand.
GTTTTGACAAACCCAGTTTATGAGTTTTCAAAATGGTTTTGAAATTTACCAACTATTTCTTACTTTTCATTTTAGTTTTGGTAAATGTAATAAATTATAGCACTTTTCACAAACTTTTCTGAGTTTTCATATCATTTCAAAATATTATTAAGTTTAAGACATTTTTATGTCTTAAATTTCAGAAAATTTTTTGCAGTGCTGGCAGGTTCTAGTTCACTGATCATTTTAAGATCTACGACCTATTGTGTTTGTTTGCCAAGTTTTAAAGAACTTGTTGATTTTATTATTTTTTGAAAACATTGCGTATAGAATGACTTGCCATGTCTTCATGTGCAAGTTCTGCCTATGTTTCCATAACTCATGGTAAGCAACTTTATACGTTTTCATGTTTTCTCAATTATGATGAACTTTTCCTAATTTTCTTACCTGGTGACTTTGTTGCAAGCCTGGCAGGTTCTAGGGGTGGTTCTTGTACCCTGATCATTTTCAGATTTTGTTACATATATTGTGTTAGATCTACCTACTGCAGGCTTCTTGCAAGGAAAAACACTTATTATTTCCAGTGTTCTTGTATGTGTTTTTACTTGTGTATTGCATCATGCAGATATTAAAGAAATGAAAGAAATGAATAATCTAAATCATGCCCTTATTCCCTGTTGAAATTTAAAATTTAGACTGGAGTTAATTTAATTTGGGTTTTGAGTGCCATGACGGACACGAGGGACATTCGAAGAGGACAGATTATGAGGTACTCCTTCGTGCTGTTCGAATAATGTGAATCCATCTAATTGTCCATCACTGGCAGATTTCCTCCAAATCATATGAAGCCTCTTTCGTAGTTAACGTAGAAATGGTGGTACACGTCAAAAGTCAGTGGGCCGGAAGTGTGGTCTATTCGGAGGGAGTTGGTGAAACACAATGATTGATAGTTGACTTTAATAATTTATTGTTTTGCTCAATTCACTGATTTGATCTTTCTTCGGAATGTGTAAAAAAAATGTAACATTCTAAAGATTTGCAAAATACGCAAAGGAAACTGTATTCCGAGCAGTCATCCTTTCTTATTGTGTTTGATTGACGTGTCGTTCTGGAATGAGGAAATAAAAGTTTCTTGCAAACGGTGCCTCTTGTAACCTGACTTGTTTATGGACTACAAGTGTAAAAAAGAACACAGTTTAATATCCAGAGGGTATGTGAATACTGAGGTTGTTAAGACATAAAAGCTAAGGCAAATGGTGCCACCATTGTTATCAATTCATTTTATTCTCTATAATAGCAGTGCAATCAAAGATACAATAAAATGAGACGGTGCCGTACAATGTATTAATTCGTGTAGAAAAAAATTAAAGCTGTCAGTGCTACCAACAGGGAAGAGGTCATCAGAACAACAAAACCGAACATCAGGCATTAGTAAGGAAAGTCAGTGAGTGACATTCTTATCTAACGAAGTAGAAGTAACTTATCACAAAGTGCTTACTCCTTTAGTAAAATTAATTATCAATTAAAAGCAATCCACGAGGTATTTTAAGTTACGTCCATGATGACGCACTTGGGAGTCATGAAACATATACTTTGAGTACAGAACTGAAGCTGACAGCCTATTAGCGGAATATGAAGCATGAGCCTCGATATTATACACAGGCGACTATTATTTTTATAGGCAAAAACTGATTAATGGTAAAATTGTCAACCAAACATTGCAATGAAAGAAGAGGACCCATTGGTTGGTTGCCAAAAATGCAGGACCCATAAGAATTTTGACGGTCAGGAGTGAATAAAATAAAGCCAAAGAATTAATTATTGACTGAGAAAACCCGACAAGTTCCAGCAGTGTACAGACAGGCCAATTGAATGTATAAGAACACGTACTGATGACTAGACCTCACATCTTGGCAGCAAAAGCTTTGGCACTTCTCCTGATGGTCCCGTACAACAGGAATTCTTTAGGAATCTACACTGCCGCTCAAAATTAGCGGCCCATTTTTTAAAGCGCGGCGCCGTTTCTATGTTTTTCGAGCTGGGATGCTGAAATTTAGAAGGCAGGTGCCCCTATTGTTCTTCTTGAGCCCTGCAAAGTGTGCGATCCGTGCGCCCATCCTTGCGACCTGTGCCACCCCTTCACTGCATAGGGGTGTAAAAACCGAGATAAACATGTCAAAATTTTTGTCTTTTAATGATCGGAAACGGCAAATTTGCGGTGTACCGACTCAAATGAGTCTCCCCTTTACAACTGTGCAAGCGGAATCGCAATCGGACAATTCCACCCCTTTCCACAGTCACCCCCACCCCCTCGAGGGGTTGGTTTTCAAAAATGTTTGAAACCGACTGCAAACGATCCAGAAGCCTCTCCTGTACACGGTACAATTTTTCTTTTTCGATTCCGACCACCCCCGGCCGTACCACCCCCACGGAGGACCCACCCCATTTTGAATTTGTGCCGTTTCAGCCACAAGGGGGTCAAATTTGTGTCCCAAAATTCATGAGGACACACCTTGGGTGCGCACAAACCCATTCGGATCGAAAAATCCAGATCCGGAAATTTTCATTCACCGCTGTAGGGGTGACCACCCCCTCTCACCCCCTGCTCCCCCGAGAGGGGCAGGAAGGTCGTTCAAGGGTGGCCCCGGCCAAGAAGACACGGCTCAACCATTCCTGAAATTTTCGAGTCGATCCGGTGCACCGTTTACCCTCCAGGGCGAAAAAACCGTCGAAACCAGCAAAAACATCCCTCAAGTTCACCCTTCGTGAACGCCGAACTGAGGAGGGGTAGCGGCCAAACTCCAAGTGTCCCATCTCGGCACAACCCCTCTCTGCAACCCCCTTTTCTTTCACTCCGCTGCGGTAACGCCCGCGCCCATGCCAACGAGGCAAACGCGGTGATGCACTCGTGCGTCTTCCGCCACCACAGCCATGCGCCGGCGAGGCAGGCAACTCGTCGCACGGGCTGCGCAGGTGTGCCAACGTACTGGAGGCGTGCGCGCGCGCCAGGTCGCCGCTCTTCAACAGGGCCAGTCCAGCAGCACGGTGGGGATGACTCGTGCGCGTCCATGTGCATTTTTCCTGTATTGCTGGACTGGCCCTGTTGAAGAGCGGTGACCTGGCGCGCGCGCACGCCTCCAGTACGTTGGCACACCTGCGCAGCCCGTGCGACGAGTTGCCTGCCTCGCCGGCGCATGGCTGTGGTGGCGGAAGACGCACGAGTGCATCACCGCGTTTGCCTCGTTGGCATGGGCGCGGGCGTACCGCAGCGGAGTGAAAGAAAAGGGGGTTGCAGAGAGGGGTTGTGCCGAGATGGGACACTTGGAGTTTGGCCGCTACCCCTCCTCAGTTCGGCGTTCACGAAGGGTGAACTTGAGGGATGTTTTTGCTGGTTTCGACGGTTTTTTCGCCCTGGAGGGTAAACGGTGCACCGGATCGACTCGAAAATTTCAGGAATGGTTGAGCCGTGTCTTCTTGGCCGGGGCCACCCTTGAACGACCTTCCTGCCCCTCTCGGGGGAGCAGGGGGTGAGAGGGGGTGGTCACCCCTACAGCGGTGAATGAAAATTTCCGGATCTGGATTTTTCGATCCGAATGGGTTTGTGCGCACCCAAGGTGTGTCCTCATGAATTTTGGGACACAAATTTGACCCCCTTGTGGCTGAAACGGCACAAATTCAAAATGGGGTGGGTCCTCCGTGGGGGTGGTACGGCCGGGGGTGGTCGGAATCGAAAAAGAAAAATTGTACCGTGTACAGGAGAGGCTTCTGGATCGTTTGCAGTCGGTTTCAAACATTTTTGAAAACCAACCCCTCGAGGGGGTGGGGGTGACTGTGGAAAGGGGTGGAATTGTCCGATTGCGATTCCGCTTGCACAGTTGTAAAGGGGAGACTCATTTGAGTCGGTACACCGCAAATTTGCCGTTTCCGATCATTAAAAGACAAAAATTTTGACATGTTTATCTCGGTTTTTACACCCCTATGCAGTGAAGGGGTGGCACAGGTCGCAAGGATGGGCGCACGGATCGCACACTTTGCAGGGCTCAAGAAGAACAATAGGGGCACCTGCCTTCTAAATTTCAGCATCCCAGCTCGAAAAACATAGAAACGGCGCCGCGCTTTAAAAAATGGGCCGCTAATTTTGAGCGGCAGTGTACATTCATCCCTCGACGTTTCTCACGCGCTGGAAAATATAGCCTGCGGCGAAGAGCGACGGGGAACGTGGCCGGTGACACTTGAGAGGGTGACCTTTGACCTAGCCACAATGCAGAACTTCAAAGAAATTTCTTTGCCCACAGTTAACGGGGTCTCCAAGCTTGGAATAGCTGCAGGCCACTGGTTTTTTGACAAAGGGGCTTAAGTCCACAAATTGGTAAAATCCACTTTTTTTCATAAGAGTATTTGTTATGCCATATAGGGATTTAAAGCCCGGTAATATTAACCGTAAGATTCGGTAACTTACGCGTAAATTACGGTAAGTTACGGTGAGGCGGTAACATTGGTAATATTGGTAATATTGGTGTATACGCATATTAAGGCGCAAATCCCGCTCCGGCGGCGTTGCGGCAGTGCATTTGAGCTTCCCGCGCGTCGGGCGAGCCCTGCTGTGTTGCCATATGGCTGCTGCTTGCCCCCGCCTCGTCACAAGCGGCCGGTCTGGCTGCCGGAATCAGACAGTGAAGAGGAGGAAGATCATGTGCCGGTGGACGAGCCCCTGCGTGAGCCCGAAGCGGAGCAAGGGCCAATACCGCGTCCTCTCCCGCATCAGCAAAGGGTTCCTACTCATCCTCATGACACCGCGGCTGCCCCAGGGCGACCGCAGCCGCGGCTACTGGTACCGAGGCCCGACTTACCAGGTGTCGCAGAGCACGCCCTCCACTGAGAATGAAAGAGTCATGATCAATACCCATTTTTGGGTGAGGAACACTTTATCACCCGAATTTGGGTGATGAAGAATTCCTCACCCTAATTTTTAGTCATGATCATGACTCTTTCATTCTCAGTGTCGTTAGAATGACCGGACTTAAGTAGAATATGTGCGTACCTGTACGTACCTGCCTATTGTATAATGGCTAATGACAATGTATCGTTTAGTCTCTGTACTCTTATTACTTGATTTTGTACTTTTCCCCTTTCATTGTACGTGTTTGTAGAACCCTTTATTTGAAAATATAATTTATTTTCAGAATTTTCGTATAAATTCTTGATTTTTTTAGAAAAATACCAAAAGTACCGTAATATTACCGTATATTACCAATATTACCGTAACTTACGGTAAGGGTTTTAAATTACCGGTATTTTTAAATCCCTAATGCCATAACACGCATACTGGTTTTTGTAAAACTGAATTATCTCAATTAGTTTAGAAGATACAGAAAGTGTCTATAGGGCGTAAGTCCATCCCTTTTTTGACAAAGGGCTTAAGTCCATCCGTTTTGTGACCAAAAGGCGTAAGTCCAGGTGAAGTTTTGACAAAGAGGCGTAAGTCCAAGGGATTTTTTGACCAAAAGGCGTAAGTCCATGGCTCATTTTGACAAACAGGCGTAAGTCCATGGCTCATTTTGACAAACAGGCGTAAGTCCATGGATCATTTTGACAAACAGGCGTAAGTCCATGGATCATTTTGACAAACAGGCGTAAGTCCATGGATCATTTTGACAAACAGGCGTAAGTCCATGAATCATTTTGACAAACAGGCGTAAGTCCATGGATCATTTTGACAAACAGGCGTAAGTCCATGGATTATTCTGATAACCCAGAGGTAATCCACTAGAGATGTATGTCCACACAACAGTGGAAAGCAAGAGGACAGTGTCAGCCAACCGCTGGTGTTCAGGTTATTATCAATGGAATAAAGCAGTTGCGAGCGAGAGGGAGAATATTTTTTCTAAGTTGAGTGAGTGCTACAGAAATGGGTGCAACCTCTCCTCCGTAAAATAATTAGCTATAGTCATAGAAATTCAGAAACTTAGGAGCAATGTGTTTTAAAGAGAAGAGAAGTAGCACTGTCTCTAGGCATGACCTCATAGAACTTTCTATAGACGGCCACAGCTCAAATTAGGATGATGCAAGGAGTGATAAGATTTGTTTATACAGAAGAAATTTAATATCGTTGCCTAGGGAGCGAGGTGCAAGTTAATCAAAGGGGAGTTCAAAGGCAGCCTGGTTTATAGTAAGTTACTTACGTTCATAGCCCCCAGTCATTTTTCTGCTAGGATGTGAATCAAAACATTGAAAAGACGAAGAAAAATTCAGCAAAACTGCAAAAGCAAGAGCATGCCGAAGCCGAAGCTATGTCAATACGAAAGCATGCTCTGCAGAAATAAAGATGACGGAATTTCTTTTACCCTTTTAAGCTTCTTCTCTCCAGAAGATTTATCGACATTTGAATACCACACTTTAAAGTATCTCATAGCAGCAGACGACGACGCAGCCCGCACAGCCCGCTCCCCCCCCTTTCCCCCTCCATCAACAATTTATTGCATTGCAATTAAAATGCAATACGCGGATTGTTTATAGTGTAGTCTGGTCTTCTGGTGGTTCTCGTTGTACTATTCGGTTTTCCAATGACATTGTCAACTTTTCAACTTGTCCATGGCATTTATTTGTTGTCAGTGAAATCAAATAAGCGACAACAAACGTGTGCGAAATGCCGGCTGTGTTTCTTCCACCCAGCTGCTGGAGGGCCCAGAAAAGACAGTGATGTAGCTGTCATCAAGGTGCCGAAAGGAGGTTATCAGCTTGAATCAGTCTCCTTAACTCATGCCAGCCCATGACTCTTGGGTCAGATGTTGCCTGAAAAGGTGAATACAACGTTCTCCACCTTCGTCGTACTCTGGTGAGGAGGAATGTTAGTGTTTAAATCTACTGCTGCTCGCAAAGAGCTCCAGAGAGTCCGTGGAGATATGCATTGTAAGCTTGATGCAATGTAAGCTAATGCAAAAGGCCCTTATTCATAATAATTATAGTGTTGGGAAACAGAGTTGCAAACTACTCAGTGACCTCATGAGTGGACATTAGCGGTTGACATACATACATCTCTTGTGGATTACCTCTGGGTTATCAGAATAATCCATGGACTTACGCCTGTTTGTCAAAATAATCCATGGACTTACGCCTGTTTGTCAAAATGATCCATGGACTTACGCCTGTTTGTCAAAATGATCCATGGACTTACGCCTGTTTGTCAAAATGAGCCATGGACTTACGCCTGTTGGTCAAAATGATCCATGGACTTACGCCTGTTTGTCAAAATGAGCCATGGACTTACGCCTGTTTGTCAAAATGAGCCATGGACTTACGCCTTTTGGTCAAAAAATCCCTTGGACTTACGCCTCTTTGTCAAAACTTCACCTGGACTTACGCCTTTTGGTCACAAAATAGATGGACTTAAGCCCCTTTGTCAAAAATCACACCTCATTTTTAAGGGTTTTTCTGACATTGTGGGAGTTACAAAAGAGTGACACACTTAATTTTTGAACCAAAAGATTCACAATTTCTCAGAGTATTTGCCACAAAAATTTGAAAGCGTTGTAGGCGTTTTTAAATCTTAGGAACTAAAAACAGTATGGTTTTAGTCCGTCCTGAAAAATTTGGTTTTGTGGACTTACGCCCCTTTGTCAAAAAACCAGTGAGGCGTGGACCCTTCTCTAGACGATAGCCTGAAGCTGCCTGTGCTTGTCAGGGCTGGGGTAACTATCAGGCAAGCTGCCTGTTATGCTGCAGCCTGGGCCCGCAAGTCGAACGAGCATGAGTGCAGGGAATTTGCCGCTGCAGCAGCTGCTGCCGTGGTTCTCTGTGGTTGGACGGGTAAGGACTTGGGTGACAACACCACCCTGAGTGATTCATCTGAAGATGTCACTTCTTACTATAACAACCACAAAGAGGCCATAGGTGCGGCCACTGCCTCCGACAAGGTCAGGGCCGCAGCAACAGTGATTATGGGGACCAAGCTGAACTGGTTCAGCACAAACCACCATACGGGCAGCCAGATCCAAGCTGTCAGGCTACGTTGAGAAGGTACGGAAAGCTACTACTAGTCTAGCACCCACCCATGGTGCATGCGCGGCGCGAGTTCGTACACTGTAATTTTTTGTATTTTTCTTTTATTTTTCGTAAATTTCATTCGCGTCGCTCGCTCGCTCCCATCTGTGTTGCAAAGTATCATTTTAAATAGATCAAACTGTTCCATTGCTTATTACCGTATTTATCGGCATATAAGCCGACCTTTTTTTCCCCATTTTGGGGGTCTGACAACCGCACTCGGCTTATATGATAGGTCGGCTTATATGCCGGTGCAAAAAAATTTTTTTTCTAGAAAAATGGCTAGTTCTTACAGTTATGACTAGTGTACTCAGAAACAGGGGTCCCCATTCAAAGAAATCATATTAAAATCGTCTAAAAGCAATCGCCTAGGTCGTCTTAGTCGCTGGACTCGTCTCCTTCACCATACACCCATGCTGCACTGGGAGGGGGAGGGAGGACACAGGGCGTTCGCCCGGCTCGCCGCACCGGCCAGGGACGGACGCTTCAGGAGGGGGAAGGGGAATACTTGGAACCGCCCGGGTGCGTGCCGCAACAAGCGCGAGGGAGGCAGGCGAAGGGGCGAGCCGGCGTGTTGTGACAAGTGAAAAGCAAAGTGTAAATTCTTGCGATGGAGCTGGCAAGTAAGAAGAAAAGATTTAGCTATACTGCTCAGTTCAAGAGGAAGGTCGTCGCGTACGCCTTAGAAAACAACAACAGCGCCGCTGCCAGGAAATTTACAGTGGAGGAATCAAACGTTCGAAGGTGGAGAAAGGACCAGAAACTACAGGGTTGTGAATCGAAGAGAAAGGCGTTCCGTGGCCCGAAGACTGGACACTACCCCGCCCTTGAAGAAGCTTTGACGCGGTTCGTAATCGACCTGCGAGAAAAGTGCTTGCCAGTGACATGCTCGATCCTCCAAGCTAAGGCGCGAGAAATTGCCCGCACAACAGGCATCTCTCTCGCCGTGTTCAAAGCCCATCGTTCCTGGGTACAGAGGTGAGTTACCCGAGACGCATCGGTACACCGACCCCTGCTTCGACCTACCCCAATTTTTTTTTTCACCGACCCCTTAAAAAAACCTTCTGTTTGACCGACCCCACCGAACCCGAAATTTTGCCAGTTTTTGCTGAGCCTGACTGCATCTGCATCGGAATCGGAAAACCAACGGGCGAAGCCCTCCGCTAGGTCGGGCGGTGGTGGGGGTAGCATAGCGGCTCGCTGGCTCGGGAGGCCGGATCGCCTGAAGGTAGGCACACGCCATGCACGGCTGTGTGGCGGGCTAGCATCGTCGCCCCCTGCAGCCAAGGACGTTTTTCGCAAGTTTAAGTACCTTCCAGACCTCCGATCGCAACGAGGTGTGCACCATTCGATGCGGCGTACTCACATTGACTCCAGGACCCCATGTTTCTTGAGAAATGGGGGCGGATTTACGTAGAAAAGCGAGAAAAGTAAGAAAGGAGCCCCCGTAAGTAGGGAGGCCCGCCATGCACTGCTGCGTTGCGGGCTTGCATCTAACGGCGCGCACGAAAAACGCCCCGCATGCGTAAACGGCTGAGATTTTCGAAAAATGTCTTCTACGAAAGTTGTAGGAAATAGAAAGGACAATCAAAGCCACCCTATCCGAATAAGATGCGAGCTCAAAATTTTTCGACAACAAAGAAAAACGTTTTCTGAAACTTCGGGACAAGTTTTTGGAATGAAGAAGTCATTTTAGATGGGGGGTCAAAGCGAGGCGTTTGTAGGGCTTTTCACAAGGTTCCACCCAGAGAAAACCGTTTGGCAGGGTGGACATGAGCCCCGTCCCGTTTGAGCCCCGATGACCTGAGCCCCGGCTAGGGCCCCGGTCGAGCCACGCACGCCAGTTCTTCAACTTCCGGCGACGCTGGCGATGCCAAGTCTTGGCCCCGTCGGTAAGCAACGAACCTACACCTCGCATCAACTCGTCTTCAGAAACGTTGTTCATTTCTTGAGCTTCTTCTACATCTTCTAGGAAAGCCAACAAGTCTTGAGCGTGGCTTCCATTATATCTGAAAGACCAGGTGGTGACAGGATTCTTCCTTCTGCTTCCTCTTCTGTCTGGAGAACGCCTGCGACGCCTTCGCGAAGGAGACGGCGACGAATCATCACTCGAAGACGACGAGGAGGCTGAAAAAGTTTCAGACGGGTAGTTCTTAGACTCTCGGTACTTTTCCTTCTTAATGGGAGTGCGATGTTTCCGTTCCGTCTTGACACTTCTGCACCCCTCGCTCTTTGCACTCTTCGTACTCTTCTCGCTCTTCACGCTCTTCTGACCGTCACTCTCACGCTCGGATGCTGCAGACTCCGGAGGAATTTGGGATTCTCGCCCTTTTTCCTTCTTTTGTCTCTTGAGCGCCTTCCTTTTCCCTGCCCTTGCCTCCTTCCGCTTCAGCTCCGCTAACACCTCTTCGTCTTCAGAGTCGTCGTCCGCGGGGTCGTACAGCGTCTTGAAGATAATCTTGGGAAATTCCTTGGCAAGAGCGTTCTGGGTGAGGTTCGTCTTCCTGGCAAGTTCACAGAATTGCTCGTAGTAGACAGCATTTTTGAACATCACTCGATGGATCCTGTCGACGACGTGTACATACAAGGTGATGCATCGCTTCTTTCGCTGTCTTGTATTGGGTTCCTTGGAAAGAGCACGAAGTTCACAAACCTTCATTCTCAACACAGCGAGTTCTGCGTTAACATCCAAAGAAGCCAAAGGTGCTGCCTTGATACCTTCAAGAAAATTTTCATACAGGGCTTCCTTCTGCTCACGCGTGGAACTTGCAGGTACTGCGACCCCTCGCAGAAGTAGCTCGTGATCAAGCTCGTCATCTTGAAGCACGGTAACATCCATGTAAGCTTCTCTTGCTGGCTCATCCATCGTCCGAAAAGGGTTCACTCTTCAGTGAAAAAATAGAAAAAATCGGGTAACAAGGCTAAGCCTTTAAAGTTCAAGGTAAGATGATGTGAACTTAAAAGTTCAGCTAAGGGTAATTATCACAAAGGATAATTAAAAGTCACTAACTCACAAAATCACAAACTAGATTACACTAAACTCCAGTCAGCCCTGCCTCCGGGCATAAACTATCTTGCTGTACACTTAAACACCTTCACAAAGTCATGAATTAAAAATTTGCACACCACACAAATTAACACAATCACAAAACAGACAACCAAAATACAAACAAACAATTATTAACTGCACATTTACAAACAAACAAGGAAAAGGGCCTAACTCCACAAAATTCTTGAAGTATTCTTGATGAATCTTGATGAAGATGGCCCCACGTTGGGCGCCAATTGTCACGGAGTAGAAGTAAGCGGGAGCGAGGTTTTACAAATCTGGGTCTGGAGAGTTAGGCTGGGTTCTTCTTCTCTGCTACCCTCTTGAAGCCGGACAAATCTCGATGCAGAAAAGGAATTGATAACAAGGAATGTAAACAAGTGGATGTGCAGTTAATACCAAGGTTTAATAAAGTTGAAGTGGGTTGATAGAAACAAACAATAATACTGGCAAGTACACTCGAAAATTTTACACTTTCCTTTTGTTTTAAATTCAGAATTATTCAAACATTACTAATGAATTTACATTATTAAGGGAACATTAATCCAAACGTAAGAAATATACTAAAGTTCAAAAAAACAATTAATTCACTGAACCAATATTCAAGATATGCAAAAGCCAATAATTTTTAAATAAGCGTAATTACCAAAGGAAAATCAATAGCGAAGTGACTAGCAGTCAAAAAACCAAGTTCAAAGAGAATACTAAGAATTAATCCTTAAGTAAACAAAATATCAACAAAAAACAACAAACATTTCAGGCAATCAAGACAAGGATCGAAACATGAAAGGCACTTCAAAATTTCAGATCACTATTACAGGGGCACAATGCAATAATCCATAATGCTCAAACATCAAAACAATCCAGAGAAAAATCAATAACCCACAAACAAAAACTACAAAAATCAAAATTAGAATTCCAAGGGTCACTCAAGGTATCATAAGAAAATCTATTGACTATAAACATCATAGCAACCTTAAAGATCAAACTCAAAATGTCATAAACGACACAAGTAACTAACAAGGAGGGAAAAATTCCACCTCTCCTGAAGCAATAGTGAACCTAAACTCATAGGTTTGCAAGGAATTTACCACTATAAAAATAGCAATTAAATAAGACACCCTTTAATAGAGTAACTGGAATTAGCACTTATTAAACTCACATACTAGCGAGAAAATACAAAGGACTGTACGCTCACAAAACTAGAGAAAGTCCGATACTCTGACAAAAATCAAGAGCGACAAAAAAAAACAATAACAAAGAAAATCCCAAATAAAACAACTACAAAGTAGAACCGTCACCTGGGCCCAGAGTGAAAGAAAGATAGTACTAAGTGTGCACACTCACCAAACAGAAGAGACAAGATGGCTGACTTTGTGCGTTGTTGGGTGGCGCCCCCCCAAACACACACACTCTCACATATCTGGCTTCACTATCACAATCACACTAAACTACAAGGCGCAAAGGCGTCCAAGGCACAAACTGATTCATTGGTTTCACATTCAGCGAAAACCAGCACTGGGGCACATCACTGCACTAAGTCACAAATCCAGTGGCGAAGCCGGTGACGTCACTCCCGTGACGCGGTGCTGGCGGCGCAGGAGGAGTTCCCAATCCACTGCCACCGAGCGGGACGGTGAGCAAGACGGTGGTCATGGTGAAGGCGAAGGTGTGGTGGAGCATCATCGACGTAAAGGACCGGAGGCAGGGCAGGTTTGAACTTAGCCCCTCATGGCGGAGGAACGCAGCCCGTAGCCTGACGCCCTGTGGCACATGACGTCACGGTCAAAATTGGCACTCACAACAACAACGGTACCTTCACGTCGGTGGAGAGCATGATGCACACCTTGCGGGCGGTGAGAGGGCGCGTGGAGTCATGTTGATCCGGATGTCAAGGGGACCAACACGGCGCACTTGATGGGCAGCGCGACGACGACACGGCGCGGAGCGAGCACGTGTTGACCGAGCCGGCAAGCGGCAGCGCGGCGGCGTCCGTCAGACGAGCGGGTACACTGGTGACTCCCCGCACCGGGCGGCTGGGCTCGTTCCATCTCTCTCGCACCCTCGCAGGCACTCTCCGGTAGGCGGCGCTGCTTCACGCGCGACCGTTTTTCGACCAGCTGTGTGGCGGAGATTCGGAGGCGGCGGAAGGTGTGCCTACCTCACAGGCGTTTTTTCTCGCGTAGCGCGACACCGACCCGGCCGATGCGAGACTCTGCATGCGTCTAGAGGCGTGGGTCGGCTTTCTGTTTTGGAGATGTATTTGGTCTTACAAGCTTATTGTGCAAGAGGAAAGGGATCAGTGAGGCACGGCGAGCCGAGGTGCGCGGAAAGCGGCGTGGGGAGTCCGGCCAGGGCCAGGAGTCCGATTCCGCTTCCCGCACTCTTCGCTCTGTCTCTCTCGCACTCATGGAGTAAAGGAGCGAGAGAGACAGAGGGACGAGTGCGGGCAGCGGAATCGGATCACAGATTGGGCCATCGCTCGCTGCGCGCCAGGATACTTGCAGCTTGACGGTACCGTCGCACTCTGTACCGCCTGTGAGGTAGGCCATCGCTTGTCTAGCAATACACTGTAACGGTTCCGTTCCTGTTTGACTTATGACCGACCCGACACGACAAAAGACTACCATATTTATTTTCACCATTTTTTTTATCCATACCCGGCTTTGATTTCTTTTCCGTCGCGAACTCCCGTTACGCTTCGCCCGCTTGATTCGAACTTTCCGCGCGCTTACCACACTCCGCGCTCCGGCCGTCATATGTCTCGCGTTTCGTTGCGCCGCCGCGCAGAGAGCGCCACCGGTCCCGCGGAACGAACAAGGCCAAGGCTTCGGCTCGGTCAGCCACTCGTTCGGTGGAAGCCACCCGGTGCCAACGAATCCGTCTATTATCCGCAAACTAATTGATCATCATGTTTCGGTAAGCCATTATTCAGTAGAAATATCCCTCCCCGCTATCTAAGCTAATGTCTCTTCTATTTATTTCCGCGTTTTCGGCTAAAGATCCCTCTGTACGTTTCCCCAAAACCGAGAGCTCCCCGTTCATGAAGTGTGGTCGCCATTTCCTTTGTTTGTAGGATTATCGTGAAACCCAGCATGTCTGGCTAAGCCTGCACCGGCATCTCCCCGAACGAGTCCGGCGGGGACCCTCTTCATGTCTCTCTACACCTTGGTAACCTCATGGCTCACGCCATGAGAGGTTAACTCGCCGCTCGAGCCCTCGACTACGGATACGGCCTGCTACTGGACTTGTGTTTTGGACTTTCTCTGGGGTACCGATGTCTCTTGATCCCGCGTGTAACCTCCGAAATCCCGATTTTATCCGCGTGCACCTCGTATACTATAGCTCGAACTGTGTGTTAGATCCTGTAGGGTTTGTGTCTGAAAACCTGCAGGCCACCAGTGTCAAGGTTTTAAGGTTAAGTTCTCTGTAGCCATGGCTCTTCTAATGGGAGACTCAATCTTTAGCAGGTTGTTGTCCAAGTACAAGCGTCACTACCACCCCTTATCCGTTGAATTCTGTGTCAGTGGCTCTAAAGTTTCCGACTTGAAAGCTCGAATCAAGAACTTCGCTGACTTGCCAAGCACCGTCCCAATTGTGTTGCTCATTGGCATAAATGATCTAACTTCTCCCCATGTTCTGGCGGAAGTGTGGAAACTGTATTTATCTGTTGTCAATCATTTGTTGAGGCGGGGTGTGAAGCAGCTTTTTGTTTGTCCCGTTTTGCCAGTGGCCAATAAGTTTATTCTTGCTAGGTGTGGCGCAGATATCGAACAATTAAATTTCTGGATTCGGAGTGTAAAACAGAAAAGATATGTGAATATTCTGTCTTTCGATCACCTCTTTAGGTGTGAAAGTGAGTGTGACCTGTCTGTGTATTGCCCAACAATTAAATCTCGTCCTGATTATTTACACCCAAACTCAAAAGGGTTGTATCGTATACATCAAGAAATTGTAAATGTTGTGACTCAAGTTGTCCATCGCCTTTGAGCATGGTATAGCTTTCTTCGTAACAATTCTTATTGTCAGATTTACTTAGTACTGTGGGCATACCAGACCCGTTCTGAATCTATCGTGTGGTGACCTGAGTATGAAAGTGTCCTTAGCTGTGTGATCGCTGAGGTATCTCAGCTCTACTTTTCTAGTCGTGTGTCAACTGTGCGCAAGTTGACTTCATTATTTTGTTCCATACTGTGTGGTGGTTGTATACTCACTGTGTGAGCCCTATTTGTATATTTTTTCTTATTCTATGTGTGTGCTATTCTGAACTCGTGGGAGTTCCTCTTGGGATAATTATTTGATTGGGCTACTGCAGAGCCCTGGGTTCCTTGGTGTCGGTATTATGAGCAGAGTAAGGGGCCATTTTAAGATCTACAACTACTTAGCATGAGACCCGAACTTATGGTTTTTTTTTATGCATCTACACCCCCCCCCCCCCCCGTTGTTCTCGAATTAGTTAGTGAGTTAGGATGTATGGCACTGCTAATAGCGTTGGTCGGAGCTATTAGTCCCTGTTCATAATATTGAGTAAGGCTCTAACCATAATATATAGAGTTTTTGTCCTCTTGGATGTTATGAATAAACCTGTCTATTTTTTTTGTTACTTTTTGGCCAATTATGTGATCCTATCTGCCACGTCACTGCACTGGGTCCCAGCCTCTAGAACCTTAGTGGTGACTCGTTCACCAAGCGCCCATTTAAATAACCTAATCTACGCACTCTACCGAAATATGGATGGAGCTAGCAAACTCTGAACAAATTAGAGCTAAGGGCTTAGAGTCATATCAGAACATAGAACATTACATTTTGGCGCCCAACGTGGGGCCTCATTAACTTCCATACTTTGTTTAACAGTGCAATGATGTGGTGGTGGAACTTAGGTATAAATTATTTTGTTCTATCTTTATTGGGTGTTGGGTACTTTCTAGCTAAGTTGGTATTTGTTAATTTTTTTTTGTGACGATTGTGTCATGATGTATGTTTCTGTACCTTGTGCTAAATTTTTTTTCAATCTTGTTTCATGCTTGCTGTGACACGGTCGAGGGCTCGAGCTGCTGTTGCAATTGTATGCAATCAAGATACGCCTAACTTAGTTGGCTGAAGAGGAACTTCTCGCCGGACAACGTTCGGGGAGAACCATCGCAATTTCGAGTTTTTGTATCCTTTTGGTTTAGTGTTAAGGTGGTGGTGAGTACGCTGCATGAATAGTGGAGCTCACTCTGAAACCCCCCCCCCCTCTTTATTTTTTTTTGATTAGGATCACTCCCCTAATTTTTTAATCATCTTCATCTCTCATATTTCATACTTAAATTTGACTTTTGACTATTGACTTGGGAATGCAGTTGCGAGAATTAGCAGGGGATTTGTTTTCTTCCTCGAGCAGTCTTGCACACTGTGTTAGTGAGGATTTTCATATGGGAGCAGGCATAGCCGTTGAATTTAAACGTAGGTTTGGGCATAAAAGTGAACTTTTGAGTCAAGGTTGGAAGGTTGGCTCTGCTGCCAGACTCAAAGTAGGTGACAGATATATTTTATCTTGTTACTAAACCTAAATATTTTCTGAAACCTTCTCTTCACTCATTGCGTTTGACATTGATAGAACTGGCTCGCTGGGTAGAGCTGCTTGGTTTGAGAGAGTTAGCTATTCCCCGTATTGGCTGTGGTAGAGACGGACTGGATTGGGCACAAGTACGTGCAGTGATTTTAGAAGTCTTTTCAAATCTTGACCTTGTTATTACGGTTTACTCTGTCTAAGTAAGTTTCAGATTGGCATTTTGAGATTTCCCCCCCTCACCAGTTTGATATCATTTATGATCCATTTCTCTGCTTGTTTCTGAAGCACAATGGATGTTCAAAGCTTGCATAAATCTGAGCTCCAGTATGAGCTGCGAGTTAGGGCGAAAGTGTGGGAGAATTGTAATGTAGAGGAAATGCGCAGGCGACTTCGTAAGGTTCTTGCTAAGGAAGCTGGTGGTCAACGCTTCTATACGCGTTACGTGCCTGATATAGCGGCCGAATTAGATGATATGGAAAGTCTGTTGTCTCTGATTTCAAGAACAGATGAGCCTTTGGAGGTACGCCGACGCGGTGCGCTCTTTGGTCACTTAGTCACTCGAGCTCGCTATTTGACTAACTATACTGCTGGTATACATTACGAGTCTGGCTCAGAGATGGCAACCTATGACTCCCGCCTGATTGAAGTCACTAGGGCACTGTATGACCTCCGCAGCACTTGGGTGCAGGAGGATCCCATTTTAGAGGGGCGCTTACTTGACTGTACCTTCATGCAAGATCCTAAGATGGTGCTTGTCATTGGCCATCCCCCGTCGATATCCGACGTGACTAACGAAGACCCTTCTAGTGAGCCACACCGCGGGCCGCTGTATGATGAAGCCGTTGGCGGAATACAGACTGGCCCTTCGTGGATAAAGCCCACGAGCGCATCCACCCCCTTGTCTGTTGAGTTAGCTAAGGCTCGGACCGACCGTCGGCCCGGCATCGCAACGGCTACTCTTTCGAGTCCAGTCGCCGCGGCACTCGGTGGTATAGACGCGCAGATTGGTAGGCTGAAGGACATGACGGTGGAAGGGCGACGTAGGCTAGAACGGCTCGCGAATGATGAGGAGCCTGACGACCCTAAAACGAGAGAGCAGAGAGAGTTGCAGCGTACTTTGGCTACTTTGCAGGCTCAAAAGGCTGCTCAGGACGAGGCAGAGCGTGAGAGGGCGCGGAAGGCCGAGGAGAAGCGTAGGGATGCGGAGATCGACCGTCTCAAAAAGCAGATCCGGGAGTTGTCCGAGACCTTAGATAAATCTCATAATAGGAGTAGTAATGCCAGTTTCACTTCCAAGGGAGCCCAAATCTATAAATGGGGAATCACCTTTTCGGGTAAAAGGGGCGAAAGTGTGTTCTCTTTCCTTGAGAGGGTTGCTGATAGGGCCATGTCCCGTCAAGTAGACGATGACGCCCTACTTAAGGGAGCTGGTGATCTTTTCGAGGGCACTGCATTAGTGTGGTATAGGTCCGGGTTGGAGAGAGGCTCTTTCCACTCGTGGAGAAGTTTAGTAAAGGAGCTCAAGAAGACTTTCCTCCCCCAAGATTGGGAAGATAGGCTGTTAGAGGAGATTAAAGAGAGACGGCAAGGCGCGGACGAAGGAATAGAGATTTATGTTGCCTGTATGGCAAGGATGTTTTCAAGACTTCCCGACCCCCCTGTCCCCTCTCAGCAGCTCAAGACTGTGTGGCGTAATTTGCACCTAGCTTACCTAGATAGAATTCCCCTCTCTCAAGTCACTTCTCTTGATGATCTAGTCGAAAGAGGTAGAGTGGTGGAATACTCGAGGCAGGTTGCAGAGCAAAGAAAGGCCTCTGAAAGTAGACCCCCTCTCCTTGAACCCGATTTAGCTTATAAAGGCAGGAAGAAGCCAGAACCTAAACTTGCTGAGATGCATCTTGAGAAAGGAGTGTGCTGGAATTGTCGTAAAAGCTCTGATCATCGAGGTATAGACTGTCCTGAACCCAAGCGTAAATATTGTTATAAGTGTGGCAAGCTAGATGTCACCACTCCCTCTTGCCCTAACTGTTCAAAAAACTAAGTGCCCATTCCTACCCTCGCCGTCGCCCCCGCTCAAAACGAGTAATAAATCTAGACTCTATTGACATTACTTTTGGCTCCGATGAGAGAGCTTATTTACCGACTGATATTTGTGGTCATAAAGTCTCAGGTTTACTCGACAGTGGAGCTACTGTTTCAGTTATGGGGTCTAAGGGTTGGGAAATATTGCAGAAATTGGGTTTTAAAATTTCAGATACTAATATTGTTGGAGTCAGATTAGCTGATAAAACTTTCAGGAGAGCTCGGGGTTCTGTAGATGTTCCCTATACCTTTGTAGACGGGAAAGAAACTAAAGTTTTTGTTGTTCCCACTTTAATTGTCCCCGCTCTTCCACATTCTCTAATTTTTGGTATGAACTTTTGGAAAATATCTAAACTTGTCCCAGACATGGTTGCAGGCACAGCCCATTTCAAAGAAGGTATTCCTGAGTTAGCTTCCCTAATCCTGGAGAAAGGAGACTTCTCCCCTGACTCTGTCGAGGTTGTAGACATTTTGAGTCCTGAGGAGCGGAGAAAGATTGATGCCTTGATTGAGAAATATAGGCCTAGTTTGGGTAAAGATGTTCCGGGGTGCACTAATCAAGTGACTCACCATATCGATACTTCTGATGCTGAGCCCAAAAAGGCTAAATATTTCTCTTATTCCCCAGTATTAATGCGAGTTCTAAATGATGGCCTTGATGACCTACTTAAGCAGGGTTTTGTCGAACCTTCCAGCAGCCCCTGGTCTTCGTCCGTAATTCCCATTAAAAAGAAAGACAACTCCTGGAGGTGGGTTATTGATTATCGTGAGCTAAATAAAGTAACTAAGAAGGATGCTTACCCGTTACCAAAAGTAACCGATATTTTAGACCAACTTAAAGATGCTAAGTTTATAACTTCCCTTGATCTTAAGTCTGCTTATCATCAAATTCCCTTATCATCAGAGAGTAAGGAAAAGACTGCATTCACAATTAGGGGTCGAGGCTTGTTCCAGTGGAGGCGTATGCCCCAAGGGTTACATAATGCTCCAGCTACTTGGCAGCGCTTTATAGACAAAGTCCTTGGACAAGACCTCCAACCTTATGTGTTTGTATATCTTGACGATATTATTATTATTTCTGCTAATTTTGATAAACATTTAGAATTACTGGAGAAGGTGCTGGCTCGACTAGCAAAGGCTGGGTTGACGCTTAAGCTTGACAAGTGTAAGTGGGTGATGTCAGAACTGAAGTACTTGGGGCACGTTGTTGATTCCAGAGGTTTGCGTGTTGACCCAGATAAAGTTAGGGACATTGTAAATTACCCTCGCCCACGCACCATTAAGCAAGCTCGTCGTTTCACCTGTATGTCTAGTTGGTATAGGCGTTTTATTAAGGATTTTTCAACTATTGCCTCTCCGCTCACTAATCTAACCAAAAAGAATGCTCGCTTCGAATGGACTGAAGAGTGTGAAAAGGCTTTCATTACTCTGAAGAATCACCTGATCAGTGCTCCAATTCTAGCTTGTCCAGATTTTGATAAAGAATTTATTTTGCTTTGTGATGCAAGTTCCACTGGGGTAGCATGTGTGCTAAGTCAAGAGTATGAAGATGGAGAGCGTATTATTGCTTGCGCCAGCAGGACTTTGACCAAGCAAGAGCGAAAGTACTCCCCTACTGAATTAGAATGTCTAGCTGTTTTAGTGGGCATTGACAAATTTAGGCCCTATATCGAGGGTTCTCATTTCACTGTGGTGACTGATCATGCGAGTCTCAGTTGGCTGGATAATATTAAAGACCCCACTGGTAGAGTAGGGAGATGGGCATTAAAGATGCAGCAGTATGATTTTACTATCATTCATAGGAAAGGTGCTGATAATGTAGTCCCTGATGCCCTTAGCCGTCTGTATGAAGATGAAGCCGCCCTAGATCTAGTCAGTGTAGAAAGTGTACCCTCTCTGGACCCTTGGTATGATTCCTTGTTTGAAGCGGTGGAGAAAAACCCAGACAAGTATCCCCTGTTTAGACTTCAGGAGTGCCAGCTTTTTAAATTAATTTCTGTTGGAAAAGGTTTGCCGCCAGGTTGGGTCAGACTCCTCCCTGAAAGTAAGAGAGAGGAAGTTCTCAAGGAATGTCACGATTCCCCTATTGGAGGTCATTTTGGGGTCAGGAAGACCTGGAATAAAGTCAGACAACTGTATTATTTTCCAAAAATGAAAGCCTTTATCCAAAAGTATGTCTCAAAGTGTCCGTCTTGTCTCTCTCACAAGCCAGTACTTCTTAAACCAGCAGGATTTATGGGAACTCAGAAGACAGCTACTAAACCGTGGGAAGTAATCAGTGCCGATTTGATGGGTCCTTTCCCACCCTCTACTAATGGTTTCTCTCATCTCCTTGTTGTCACTGACTTATTTTCCAAATTTGTTGAGATCCATCCATTGCGTAAGGCTGAAGCCAAACCCGTCATAGCATTCTTAGAGCACAAAATTTTTCTTAAATATGGAGTGCCTCGTTTGCTTCTGTTTGATAATGGGGGGCAATTTAAATGTCATGCCATGAATACACTCACCACTAAGTATAATACCACCATATTGTTTAACTTCTTTTATCACCCTCAGGCCAACCCAACTGAAAGGTATAACCAGGTTATTAAGAGGTTACTTGCTACTTTTGTTAATGAATATGTGAAAAGACATACTGAGCTCAAAAAGAACTCCAAAAGTAAGAAGTTCCCTCAGACTAACTGGGACAAAGACCTGCCTGAATTGCAAGCCGCCTTAAATTCTGTTGTAAATGAAGTTACTGGGTACAGCCCCCATAGGCTTATTTTTGGTGAGGAGCTCTGTCTAGATGGGAGGTTGAGAGAGTTGAAGTTGCCGGATGAGCCAGAAGTCCCAGAAGTGGGAGACAGGGAAATCTATGTCAAGCGCAGTGAGGCCATCAAGGGAATTTATTCTTTTGTAGTTGAGAACTTAAAGAAAGCCTACGAGAAAAATGCCAAAACCTACAATTTGAGAAGGAGAGAAGTTGAGTACAAGGAGGGTCAGATAGTGTACAGAAGGAATTTCAGTAAGTCAGATGCTTCAAAATGTTTTAGTAAGAAATTAGCTCCAAAATTTTTAGGCCCGTTCATTATCAAAAGAAAAATCGGGAAAAGAGGGTATTTGCTTCAAGATTTGGGAGGAGTTGAAGACGGTCCGTGGCATGTCCATGATCTAAAAATTTCCCCATAATTTTTTTTCCTTTGCTTAGGCAATCATCACTTGGGGATTCACCTCAGAGTTAAGTTAGGGGGAGAATGTAACGGTTCCGTTCCTGTTTGACTTATGACCGACCCGACACGACAAAAGACTACCATATTTATTTTCACCATTTTTTTTATCCATACCCGGCTTTGATTTCTTTTCCGTCGCGAACTCCCGTTACGCTTCGCCCGCTTGATTCGAACTTTCCGCGCGCTTACCACACTCCGCGCTCCGGCCGTCATATGTCTCGCGTTTCGTTGCGCCGCCGCGCAGAGAGCGCCACCGGTCCCGCGGAACGAACAAGGCCAAGGCTTCGGCTCGGTCAGCCACTCGTTCGGTGGAAGCCACCCGGTGCCAACGAATCCGTCTATTATCCGCAAACTAATTGATCATCATGTTTCGGTAAGCCATTATTCAGTAGAAATATCCCTCCCCGCTATCTAAGCTAATGTCTCTTCTATTTATTTCCGCGTTTTCGGCTAAAGATCCCTCTGTACGTTTCCCCAAAACCGAGAGCTCCCCGTTCATGAAGTGTGGTCGCCATTTCCTTTGTTTGTAGGATTATCGTGAAACCCAGCATGTCTGGCTAAGCCTGCACCGGCATCTCCCCGAACGAGTCCGGCGGGGACCCTCTTCATGTCTCTCTACACCTTGGTAACCTCATGGCTCACGCCATGAGAGGTTAACTCGCCGCTCGAGCCCTCGACTACGGATACGGCCTGCTACTGGACTTGTGTTTTGGACTTTCTCTGGGGTACCGATGTCTCTTGATCCCGCGTGTAACCTCCGAAATCCCGATTTTATCCGCGTGCACCTCGTATACTATAGCTCGAACTGTGTGTTAGATCCTGTAGGGTTTATGTCTGAAAACCTGCAGGCCACCAGTGTCAAGGTTTTAAGGTTAAGTTCTCTGTAGCCATGGCTCTTCTAATGGGAGACTCAATCTTTAGCAGGTTGTTGTCCAAGTACAAGCGTCACTACCACCCCTTATCCGTTGAATTCTGTGTCAGTGGCTCTAAAGTTTCCGACTTGAAAGCTCGAATCAAGAACTTCGCTGACTTGCCAAGCACCGTCCCAATTGTGTTGCTCATTGGCATAAATGATCTAACTTCTCCCCATGTTCTGGCGGAAGTGTGGAAACTGTATTTATCTGTTGTCAATCATTTGTTGAGGCGGGGTGTGAAGCAGCTTTTTGTTTGTCCCGTTTTGCCAGTGGCCAATAAGTTTATTCTTGCTAGGTGTGGCGCAGATATCGAACAATTAAATTTCTGGATTCGGAGTGTAAAACAGAAAAGATATGTGAATATTCTGTCTTTCGATCACCTCTTTAGGTGTGAAAGTGAGTGTGACCTGTCTGTGTATTGCCCAACAATTAAATCTCGTCCTGATTATTTACACCCAAACTCAAAAGGGTTGTATCGTATACATCAAGAAATTGTAAATGTTGTCACTCAAGTTGTCCATCGCCTTTGAGCATGGTATAGCTTTCTTCGTAACAATTCTTATTGTCAGATTTACTTAGTACTGTGGGCATACCAGACCCGTTCTGAATCTATCGTGTGGTGACCTGAGTATGAAAGTGTCCTTAGCTGTGTGATCGCTGAGGTATCTCAGCTCTACTTTTCTAGTCGTGTGTCAACTGTGCGCAAGTTGACTTCATTATTTTGTTCCATACTGTGTGTGGTGGTTGTATACTCACTGTGTGAGCCCTATTTGTATATTTTTTCTTATTCTATGTGTGTGCTATTCTGAACTCGTGGGAGTTCCTCTTGGGATAATTATTTGATTGGGCTACTGCAGAGCCCTGGGTTCCTTGGTGTCGGTATTATGAGCAGAGTAAGGGGCCATTTTAAGATCTACAACTACTTAGCGTGAGACCCGAACTTATGGTTTTTTTTATGCATCTACACCCCCCCCCCCCCCCGTTGTTCTCGAATTAGTTAGTGAGTTAGGATGTATGGCACTGCTAATAGCGTTGGTCGGAGCTATTAGTCCCTGTTCATAATATTGAGTAAGGCTCTAACCATAATATATAGAGTTTTTGTCCTCTTGGATGTTATGAATAAACCTGTCTATTTTTTTTGTTACTTTTTGGCCAATTATGTGATCCTATCTGCCACGTCACTGCACTGGGTCCCAGCCTCTAGAACCTTAGTGGTGACTCGTTCACCAAGCGCCCATTTAAATAACCTAATCTACGCACTCTACCGAAATATGGATGGAGCTAGCAAACTCTGAACAAATTAGAGCTAAGGGCTTAGAGTCATATCAGAACATAGAACATTACAACACCGGCGTGAATACGTTGGCCTAACTTTTCCCTCAGGGGCAAGGTAGGCCACCCTCCCCAGATAGGTGTGTTGCATGTTGGGGCGGAGGCCTACCTCTCAGGCGTTAATTGCCCAAGGAAGCAGTGATAAATGAAAGGGCGGCTTTCAAGGCCCAACCCACAGACGCAAAACAGTTCATCTCTAGCGCCCTTGTGGTAACAACGCTGTGACCACGAACATGCCCGCTTCCGTTCGCGGGCATGTATTGCAAGGGCGTGGCGAGGGTGCCGTCACAGTTGAGGCCGGGTCTGCGGGAGGAAAAAAAAAGGGGGGGGGGGGTTTAGTGTTGCCTGTTCCGTTTATGTGATGCGCAATGTGACTTTGCATCGCCGCGCCTAATTTAGTCTTTTTCTGGACCAGAATTTGGGTTCCACGCTCAGCGCCAATATTAGCGCCCTGCCTTTTTCCCATGCATAACAATTCGCTTTTTGTTCTGTAGTCATGGACCGGCGCAGCAGGTCGCGAGACCGAGACCGAAGGAGGTTCAGCCGCTCGTACGACAGCAGATCAACTGGCCACAAGAGCAGCCGTCGGCACCGCTCCCGCAGCAGGTCGCGAGACCGGGTCCGAAGGAGGTTCAGCCGCTCGCGCCGCAGCAGGTCAACTAGTCACAAGAGCAGCCGTCAGCATCACCCCCGCAGCAGGTCCACAAGTCACAAGAGCAGCCGTCGGCATCACTCCTGCAGCAGGTCCACAAGTCACAAGAGCAGCCGTCGGCACCGCTCCCGCAGCAGGTCGCGAGACCGGGACCGAAGGAGGTTCAGCCGCTCGCGCCCCAGCAGGTCAACTAGTCACAAGAGCAGCCGTCGGCATCACTCCCGCAGCAGGTCGCGAGACCCAAAGAAGCTGGACCCATCTGAAGGGGGCAGTCTTGGCAACTCAATGCTTAAGTGCAGCCTTGCAGCCAAATCCTCCACATCAACAGTGGATAAACCGGGCCTGCAGAGTGATACTCTTGATGGGTAAAGTATTGGCTAACAATGCAGCATTTTCTAATTGACTTGACTCATCAGTGTGCTTTGCCTTTGCTTTTAGGATGGGGCCTATTACGGACTTATTCCAACATGTGCAAGATACATCTCCTCCGTGGGAAAGCCACATTTCATCGCAAGAGTAAGTGGAAGGTTGCAGCAATTTTATGGCTTCAGTCCCTTGTTGAGGACTCACTTCCGAGAAAGAGTCAAAAGCTCAGCATGCTCTATCTATTTGTGGTGGGAACTATTGAAACTATTGGGTGCTGGCGACAAACCCCAAGACAATTGTCACTCACTAATTTTGGGTTGCTATTTCTATTGGAATCTGCAATTTTAAGAAGGGGATACTTGAATTTTGAAAAACAACTTCATTGTAAATAGTGAGAACGGTCATGTTTTGACCCCTAAGAAGTTTCCACACTCCACAACAACTATGGGTCGCTAAAAATTTCAATTTTGGCTCTCAAACATTATCTTAATCTATGTGCCTTCACTTGATTTACATCTTTTTCGTCCAAGAATGAGGCCAAGTCGCAGCAGAGCTCACCGAGCACTCTGAGGAAGCCACTAAATCAGACTCAACCCGATTTTTCAGTAAGTCCCTTGATCGTTCAAAAGTTGAAAGTAGTAGTATTATAATTTGGCTTCAATTTCTTTAGAGGCAGTCTAATTTTTTTCAAATGAATCTGGAAATTTTTGGTAGAGGACACTTGAAAGTAATGTGGAACCAAATAACAATACACTCAAAAAATGTTATGTGAACGCTATTTCAAAGACTAAGTAATTGATTTGAATCCATGAAAATCCAAAATCAGTGCATTTGTGCTGTCTTAAGATGTATCCTAATTCATGATTAGTTTCCCCCTCCATTCACTTCATCTTGTAAAAAACTTAAACTTGTGAGATGTGGTTTGTACATGCCCTTTTTTTCTCATCTTGCCAAATATTGTCACAGTTTAGTTTTGTTTTCCCTCAGGATACCCATTTAAAAAAAACAGGTGTAGTAATATGTTTGCATTTTTGTGCTGACGGTCTTGTTTCCTTAATTTCAGTCTGATGAGAGTGAGAACGAAGTGAAGTTTGTGAAGAGTAATAATGGCAAAAAGACACTTGGTACCATTGGTAGAAGTGATCCATTTTTCAAAACTGGTACAAGCAAAAGTAATGCTGACCCAGTCTCACCGCAGAGTTTCAAGGTACAATGCAACTCTCAGTATGATATTCTTCTTACAATTTGTGACATGTCACAAACCCATAATCCTCCATTCTTGCAGGCTAAACTTGACAAGATGACCAGCGGATCTAAGACCCCTAAAGCAACATCATCACAACCAATAGTAGTAGCTGATGATTATGATGATGATGATGACTTTGAGAAACCTATTCAGGCTTCCCCAGCTAAGCCTGCACACACCAAGAAGGCTGTCCCTGCCATTCCTAAATATAGTCCGCTTAGCCTAAGGTTAAGGTCAAGGAAGGGATTAAAAAAACCCGAACTAGAAGTGGTATGCAAGGAACAAGAGGAGGAAATTGAAAGGCTCAAAAAAGGTAAGTGATCATCCAAATACTGTTTTTTTACTCGCTATTTTCGCCAGTTTCTAATAAAGTGTTAATATATTTGTTGTAACAGAGTTGGATGTGAAAACAGAGGCAGCTTCAAACCCACAAGTGAGTGCTTCAGCTGAAATCTTTATTTCAGTCAATTTCTTTAAGGGAAGGTTCAACTGCATATATTGCATTTTTCATATTTTTCATTTGCTGTGGGTATATGTAGTGCTACATAGTTAACTGTCAAACATGAAATTTTGAACCCAATTCCTTTCCAAATCCAGTTAAAGAGCCTTTTACAGCCTATTTTAGTAATATCTTTTCAACGTAGTTATGAAATTTATTTGCTGTGCATTGTATCTATATTAATTTTTCTTATGAATAATTACAGAGCACAGCCTTTAAACTGACAACATTTGCAAATAAAAAGGTAAATTCTAAATTTGTTCCTGGTGACTATCAGAGGACATTTACAGAAAGTTCTCTCATTGAATTACTGTGTAATCACTGTTCAAATTTGACTGATTTTCCAGATGACTCCTCGACAGAAGCAAATACGGCGGGAAGAAATAACAATGAAATTTTTGAACTCTGGAACGGAGCTAAGCAAGTATGTTACAAACGTGATGAGCTGTCTTGTTGACGACTTGACCCACGGTGACTGGGACATGATCGCTGGTTTGGAGGATGTCAAAAAGATGGTTGATGTAAGGATCAACTTGTTAAATGAATTCGTGTGCCTTTGACATGTGCATGATTATCATTAAAATTTTTCCTGGCTCCTTTCAGGAGTCTGTCTTATGGCCTCTCAAGAGGCCGGATTTCTGCAAGGGGCCCAGAGCTCCTCCTAAGGGCATCATGTTGTTTGGCCCGTCTGGCACTGGCAAAACAATGATTGGTAATGAAGCCTAAGTATTAAGTGACGGTTCTGCCAATTTAAGTCAAGTGATTATTGATTATTTACGTTCTCTTTTTCATAGCACAAGTCATTGCTTCACGATGGGAGGGGTCGTGCTTTTATGCAGGGACTGCATCTGCCATCCTTTCCAAGTGGTGTGGAGAAGCCGAAAAGCATGTGAAGGCCATATTCGAACTAGCGTGGTATGCGTCTTGACAGATAATTTTTAAATGTGTCATATAATCAATGTGAACATTATTTTAACACTTGTGGTATTTGTGAATTTCCTCTACAAGGGAAACGCAGCCAGCCATTATTTTATTTGACGAAATGGAGGGGTTGTGTTTTGAGAGAAAGGAAGGGACCACTGACTCTGGACCAGGCAGGGTAAAGACTGAGCTCTTACTTCAAATGGTAAGTATCTTAAAACTTATTCTTCATTCTTTAGAAATAGCTGTGGAGGCATTCTTTGATTCATTTCAATTTCCTTTTTATTTTCAGAACAAAATTATTGAATCTGATGCTCAGATCCTGATTATTGGCGCCACTAATCGTCCCTATGATATCGATGAAGCCATAAGACGCAGACTTTCCAAGCGCCTATATGTGCCTCTACCCCAAACAAATGTGTGTATTTATTTCAATGCAATTTGTAGTGCCATATGTTATGTTACCAATAACCTTTCCATTCTTCAGGCTCGCAAGACACTTGTAAAGAACTCCCTTGAAAGTGTAAACCACAATCTCGTGGATTGTGAGCTCTTACAAATTGCCAAGCTTACTGAGGGTTACAGTGGGGCAGATTTAAAATGTCTGACAACCCATGCTGTTAACAATCCGTTAAGGGAGCTATCATGTGAAGAATTCAGTACCATAAAGGAATGTGATGTAAGTATAAACAAGTCGTTGTTTGTTCATCATTCCCTGGGATCTAGTAAAACCATTATTAACTAAATGTAAATTTAGTGAAAGAAAGAGAAGTGTGTTAGTTTGCCAGTGTATAGTGCCCTTGCCAATAATAGTAGCTCCCTTTACTGATTTATTTATTTCAAGAAATTTTCAGTTCAGGCTGTTTTGGATACAGCACCAGAAAATATCCCTTTTTTCTCTGCTTGGTCTCACAAACTTAAAACCCTAACTCTTTTTCAGCTCCGCCCTGTTTCATTTCAAGATTTTGATAATGCACTGAAGCAAATCAGACCTTCAGCGTCGTCCAAGGACATTAAGGATCGCATCAGATTCAACAATTAATTTGGGGGCTCAAACTAATTTTAAATTATTTTGTGACAGTTCTGGTCCCTGAATTTTTGAATCTTATTTTACTACTTTGCTTTGTATTGTCTTGTATTATGACAGTTGTGTTGATTTCCCTGTCTTTTGTGAATCTTGTGTTACTACTTTGCTTAATATTGTGACAGTTGTGTTGTTTTCACTGTTTTTTTTTTTAAATCTTATTTTACTACAGTCAAAGCCGTTTAAAGCGTTGTAGGAAATTGTGATCGTGTGCCTCATTATTGCACTGAAGAATCTCTGTCTGGCCCATAATATAATGTGCACAGTCCTATACTGACATTGTATAATGGTTCTAGCAAAGGAGAATCTTCGGTGCAATAATTGTATGCAGAACTGATCTCAATTTCCTTCAACGTCTTAAGCGGCTTTCACTGTACTTTGCTTAGTGACATAT
Source organism: Stenchaetothrips biformis (assembly GCA_030522485.1). Lineage (NCBI taxonomy): Eukaryota > Metazoa > Arthropoda > Insecta > Thysanoptera > Thripidae > Stenchaetothrips > Stenchaetothrips biformis. The sequence goes on from CM060102.1 coordinate 10,474,758, forward strand.
TGTCTTGTATTGTGACAGTTGCGTTGTTTTCCCTGTCTTTTGTGAATCTTGTGTTACTACTTTGCTTAATATTGTGACGTATTGTATTATATTGTGACAGTTGTGTTGCTTTCACTGTCTTTTTTGAATCTTTAGTGACACATTGTAATAACAATTCAATATACTTTGATATGAGAATTTATTGACAAAGAAATTATTATAAACAATCACCCACCACTTAATCATTCTGTGTGCACTGCATTACATGATACAAACAATTCAATTGCTTACAACACAATTTTACTTACAATTGCTTACAGCACAACCTAAAAAGCAGCACACTTTAAGTAAGGTCTGAAAAGTTTTCATCTTACAAAAAATTACTTTTACAAACAGTCATAATTGTGAATTTTTAAAAAGATTTAAAAGCAGGGTAAAATGTAAAGACCAGAGAGAACTCAAATTTTTTACTTTTTAAAATATCTGAGGTTGAGCAGAAAATGAGAAAGGATTTCAGTTCTCAAAGTCATAAAAGAACATAAGTTACAGACAGCTTATATTGTAAATTTCTAAACCAGCTTAATCGTAGTAATGAGAAAATCTGGGAAACAGAGAAGGGTGAGATGAAGGAGGAAGGATTTAAGTTCAAAGACATACAGAAGCATTATATCAATAAAAAAATCAGGATAAATAATACGTAAGTAGCATAACAAATATCACGGAAACAACCAGCAAATATCAGTTGCCATTTTAATTAGTTGCATCCTACCAAGTTAAAAAATATTTACTTAAAATGTAAGGCACAACACATAATGAAAATATGTCACTGTGTAAAAGGCAAATTTGAACAACCACAAAAGACCTTAAAAGTAAGTACAAGGTAAAAATTATTGTCAGTGCTCTTTCTCAATCAGGCCTAATATATCATTGTACACATTTTGCATTCTTCGGGATGCTCTTCGAAGGAAGGTGCGGACGCTAATGTCTCTTACTTTTAAATCTTCACTTAAACCCTTGATCCGTTCATCATTGACAATGGCTGACATCTTTCTGTTGCGGCCTATGCTGCCTCCCAATCTCAAAGTGTACAGATCTTCTGTGAACCGGTCTTCTAGCTTCACAAAAGCATCTGAATACCACAAGATGTTGCATATCAGTTTCATATCCTTAAAATTGTTTGGCAAATAATAGGGACTACACAGGCCAAAAAGAAACTTCAGTTTATGCTTGGAGGCATGCTCTACATAGAGGATGCTTTCATTTCGAATTGACTTCACTAAAACAAAATGGTCCGTGACAAAATATGTGAGATATATGAACTGAACTAGAACTGGAATTAAACTAAAGAACGCACTTTTATGTCTGGTCAAACGTAACCAACATTTTTTTTAGGCAAAATAAGTTTTGAAAAGGAGGACTCACCAACTAAGTAGTATGCGTTTGGGTGAGACAATTGGCCTAAAGCCACTTGCATGCTGTTGTTATAAGACTCACGGCCATTTGATGTGCGGTGTTCACAATTGTGCACTGAAAAAATGGGAAGCTTCGAGGGTGAAAGCCAAGTTTTTCTGATGTATTCAAAAAAAAAAAGTTGCCATTTGATTCCACCGACACCGACCCATGTGATATGTCCAATCTACCATCTGATTAACTCCTTCAACAATTCTGTCATATGGAAGTAATGGGAGGGCACACAAACTCCGTAATATTGTCTCACACACTTCATCTTCTTTTATGAGGGGTACGAGGCCCATTTCCTTAGCATGTTGTAGGATAGCCTGCAAATTTAAAAACAAACAAAAATAGTAGTTAGATGAACCTCACATACTAATTTATAGCTCCCACGTATGAGATTTTAGACGAACCTTATCTGCATGGAAAAGACATCCAGACCGATCAACATTTGGGAACTCCAGAGCAAATGCCTTATGTTGTGATGCCTCATAATCACACATTATTGATTTGGGTCTGTACCAAGGAAGAAGATGCTTTAGGGCCCCAGTAGCTGCTCTGTAGCAAAGTGTGCTTTTGGTTTGCATCATTATGCTGCCAATTGGCACAACCTAGAAAAGGACCAAGAGCACTACAAGAGGGCACGACCACCTTAAACCCATGGTTCTCTACAACTGTACACTTTTTCAATGTAAAGGCAACTGCTTGACAGGTTACTACATTATTGATTAAACAATTTTTATTTCCCATAGTATGTTATAATAATTCGTCGCATTATGTACCAGTGAACGCTTGTCTTTGACAAGTTTTGATTGAAATTTTAAAAAGAATCAAGTTAATAATGGAGTTCCTTGAAATGATGACATAAATTAAAGTAATAAAATCTGTTAAAAATCCAGAAAAATTTTAATCCAAAATTTTAATCCAAACAATAATGTTTGACAGAAAAATACAGTAAGTTTTAAGCAGTTGCCACTCTTGTAACCATTCATAAATAAATAATAGAATAGAAGTGGTCTTAAGACTTAAAAAAAACAAAACAAGCAAGAAGTTTATACAAATCTGAAAAAGACGAGGCTGAACTTACATGATGCCGTCGCATGGTCACTAGATTCCAAACTTGATAATACCCCATGCTCCTTGGCACAACACAAAATGTCGCATCAGTGAAGAGTTGTCTATCTCTATTCCTGAGGTAGCGTAACATTCTATTAGAGATAAACACAAGGCACTTAGTACCATTGTGGGTTGACCCTGCAGCACCAGCATAAATATTGTCCTGGCCATCAAGAGTCCTCGTCAGAAAAGCATATCGGGGATCCCTTAATATTTTGTCTAGTTCCGAAAGACTATGAGGCAAAGGAGGAAGGGATTTATCCCTTGCTCTCTGCATAGAGGGCTGAAGGGTGTGAAATGGAACATTGGCAGCAGCTAGCCTTGGAATCCTGTTCACAAGAATACGAACATTAATGCACTTAAAGTCATGATTCGTTAAGCAAAAACTGGTGCTTGAATAGTTAATAAACATAGTACCGAAATCATTACCTCAACCTGATCCTCTCTTCATCATAGATGGTTCTCAAGGGGGCAGTGTCACCGTTGCGACACCTGTTCTTGACAGCAGCACGTAGTCTTTGTTAATGAAGAATATTCCAGTTGGGGGCATGGTTCCCAAGGGAAAAAATCCCTAACGTCCCTAACTAAAGGGATATTTCGCGGCCCCTTGGTATAGGGACGGTCCCCATGGAAGGGCCAGTCCCTATGGATAGGGACAGTCCCCTTGTCAAAGGACCGCGAAATATCCCTTTGAGTGAGGGGACATGCCGCGAAGTGTTCAAGTGTTCAAAACATCTGCCTCTTGAACATCAAAGCACAATAAGAGAACGCTTCCTGAGTAAACTTTTGACGCTGATCACAATGGTAGTGTCGCCGACACTCTATCTAAAGCCGTTTAAAAGTTACCCTTAATAGGTGTGTAGCGGGTTTGCCTACCTATTTCACCCACAATTTTGCCTAACTAGCAGGCTGATTTGTAGGGCCTTACGCTCTGGAGGGTCTATCCCCAAGTCCGTAGGGCTGGTCCCTTAGTCTAAAGGGCCCGTCTCTGAGTCCATAGGGCCGGTCCCTTAGTCCATAGGGCCGGTCCCTTAGTCCATAGGGCCGGTCCCTTAGTCCATAGGGCCGGTCCCTTAGTCCATACGGCCGGTCCCTAACTGGATAGGGCCTGGGCCTACGGCAGATAGGGCCAAGCCCCTTCCAAGGGGCGAAGCCCTTTCTCGGATAGGGCTTGGCCCCTTCGGAAAGGGATCGTCCCTTTACAGACATAGGGATTTTTTCCCTTGGGTTGTGGCGCTGCGTCTGTCGAAATTCTTGGCCTTCGCTGTTCACACTAGCTCTGCCCCTGCAGGTTTTCCTTTAACCTATGCACTCCAGGCTCAACCTCCCCCCTTTCATAGTTCAGGTGTAGTGGTAGCTGTGGCCATCGGGACCATGAACGAAATAGGTACCGTGGCGAATGCCGTCTTCAATGGACATGTGGGGTGGCATAACAGTAAATTTCGACACAAACAAATTCAAGTTGGGCCAACTTGGACCCTCATTTTGGCCCTGCGACCCGACCCTCCACTCGACCCCCGCACCAGCCACCTCAGTCCCCGCAAGGTGGAGGCTGTCGCTCTCCCCCAAGCGCGGGGTGAGGTGGGGGCTGGCGGGGCTACGGCAGGCTAACGGCAGCTCTGCGGGTGTGAGGCGGGGCAGGGTGACGTGATGGTGGGGACGCGTTCGGTTGGCTCGCCTATACCGCCCGTCCGGAAAGCCACCCCGCGCTCCCCGCGACGGTCCTCGGAGTTTCTGATGTACCCAACGACGCCGTCCTTTTGCACTGCATTGGTGGAATGTTCGCGCGTGTGAACAGAGAAACGCCGCGCCGAGTTGCCCGACGATGCCAACCTTCATCGAGTACTAGTGCCCTAGACTGGCGAGTTGTCCTGAGGTGTCCTAAGTGCCGCCACGCTGGCCTTCCCCCCGTCGGTGTGGTGCCCGATGACGCCATGCGCATGTGTAGCTGATGTGTAGCCGAGTGTGCGTCTAGTTTCCCCGGGCCGGCTCTCTACGCTGCTCATAAGCCCGACGACGCCCTGCTTTAGCACGGCCTTTGGTGGCCGGGCGTGTGCCCACAAGCCTCCCTCTGTGTTTGTAAGATACCCGATGGCGTCCAGCGTGGCAGGGCCATGTGGTCTGGATGAGCGTGTGTCTGGAGTGCCGCTATACGCCAGTCCTCCGAGCTTGAGGTACTCGATGACGCGGTCCTCCAGCACGCTGCGGTGGCGTGGATCGGCGTGAGTCCGGAGTCTCGCCGCGCTAGCGCTCTCCACCGGCGAGGTGCCTAAAACGCCGTCGTATGGCACGGCCTTGGTGTCACCTGGTGTGACCGCCTGCCGCGCGATCGGGATGAGTCGTTTCGTCGCTGTGTCTCACGCAATCATGGGAACATCCGAAAGGGTGCAAGAGAGACAGAGCGGCAAACCGCTTTTCACAATCAATCGCTCGCCGCTACCTTTGGCAGTGCCTAGGTGGCCTGCACGGGCGTGTGTCTGGGACAGCCGCCGTGCCGGCCACCCCGACAGCGAGGTTCACGATGACGCCCCCCCCCCCCCTTCCCCCTCGGACACGGTCTTGGTGGTCTGGACGGGCACGTGTCTAGAGTGCCACCGCTCCGGCCGTCACCGCCGCAGAGGCTTCCAACGAAGCCGTCCCCAGCGCGACCTTGGTGGTGTGGATGGCCATGTGAGTTGGGACAGAGAGCAGCCGCGCCAGCCGTCCGCGCCCGCGAGGAGCGCGATAACACTCCTTTGGCACGGCCTTGGTGGCCTGGATGGGTGTGTGCCAACAGAGATCCGGTCTGGGCGTGGCATTACACTCTCGTGACCATTGACTCCCGGGAGTACACCATCCCTAGGGCCAGTGTACTCCCCCCTTCGGAAGAGTACACCATCCCTAGGGATAGTGTACTCCCCCCCTCGAGAGGGGGGGGGGAGTAACCTGACCCTAGGGATGGTGTACTCCCCCGGGAGTACACCATCCCTAGGGATAGTGTACTCCCCCCCTCGAGAGGGGGGGGAGTAACCTGACCCTAGGGATGGTGTACTCCCCCGGGAGTACACCATCCCTAGGGCAAAGGTATTCCTCTCCTCGAAAGGGAGGGGGAGTACACTATCCCTGGGGATGGTGTACTCCCCTCGGGGAGTACATGGTCCCTAGGGATGGTGTACTCCCCTACCACCGGGGGAGTACTTGGTCCCTAGGCATAGTGTACTCCCCTACCACCGGGGAGTACTTGGTCCCTACGGATAGTGTACTCCCCTACCACCGGGGGAGTACTTGGTCCCTAGGGATAGTGAACTCCCCTACCACAAGGGGAGTACATCATCCCTAGGGATAGTGTACTCCCCTACCAGCGGGGGAGTACTTGGTCCCTAGGGATTATGTACCTCCCCAAATGGACTAATGGGTCAGATGTCGTTGTCGGGTAAATGCGTGTTTTATAAAATTATAAAAGCTATTGAAACGACCCCGCTAGTGGTCAACGCCCCCTCAACATCTTTTGACTTAATGGTCAGATCAATATTATCATGCAGGAACAATTTTTCAAAGTTAGGGGAAACATGAAAATTCCGCAGGCTTTAAATGTCGTGTGACTGAGAAACGAAACGTCAGCTTACCGTCTTAATTTATGACAAACTTAGCCACGGCTTGTTTTGTGTTAAAAAAGTAGTTTACAGCAGGAGTACAGAGGGAGACTCAAACATATGTATCAGAAACGACACGTGTACATCGTACTTAGAGAAGTTTTATTTTGAACCAATGAATTTACTAATCACAGTTTGCTTTCTTCTTTGACCTCAACATGCAGCAAACAAGTGCAACAAACAGCAAACATTTAGTTAAACAAGACAGTTTCAAGTAACAAGTCTTCCACGAACAATTTGCGAAAACAATGAAAACAATGACAATGAACAATTGCAAGCATAATGTGATCATAATGTTGAGCCTAGTCCACCCTCTGGTAAAATAACATATAACTGCGCTCAGTTTGAAGTCTCTCACGAGAAGTTTTGGTCACCTAAGGAACAGGGAAAAAACTTAAAGTATTTTGAAGTAACTTGAAGTAACTTAAAGTGTTCGATTACGTACATTTGTGTCATCAAAGTTGTAAAATGTGGACGCACATTTCATACTAGAGGTGTAATGACCTCCATCTAATTGGGCACCAAAATGGGTTATGGCTCCAATGAACTCATAAATTGTTGACCCATTGTAAAGAGAGTTATCAGCTATGTAGCGTTTAATGTCGAGATGATTTGGCGTGGATAGTAACCGGCCAATTTTGATACCATTTGCATTGTACCTGAAAACCCCAACATATATAATTTCAGTCCAATACACCTGATTTAGAAGCTTAAGTTTAGGCGTAGTTAATAAATGCAGTCAATAATCTTCAACCAATCTGTAAACAAAAATGTCAGGAACAAAGCGACATCGGGTCTAAAATTGAAATTGAAAAGTTGCCAAAAACGACTTTGTGCTCTGTGTCTTGCCATTTTGCTTCCTACAGTCTACTGACATAACACATTACCGTGAAACGGGGTAATTTCGGGCACCCGGGGTAATTTCGGGCATCTCTGCCCGAAAGCATTGCGATGATGCTGCCGTCTAGCGGCGACCTCGGAGGCTTGTCCCGTTGCGCGCATCGCATTGGCCACACTTCAAACCGTCGGATCATTCCTCTGGAGACCAAAACAGATCCAATCTTTTCGAGATACAGTGATTTTCGTATTTTACACTTTTTACCTAAATGCAGTGTATGCGTGAAAACTTCGACTGGCAAGCCAAACCTGTTCACAAGCGGTGCATAAGGAATTATTTTTTTTCGATTTGGACATGTTTTGAGCATGCTGTGTCAAATTTTCAATTACCTGCGGCAAATAGTATGGTAAATAGGGGCTCAAAACTAAAAAATTGTTACTTTTAGGGGTAATTTCGGGCACTGAAATGGCATGCAAGGGCAAGCAGGGTTGTTCTGAACACTTTAAATTTCGCAGGGCTGGAGTGGTGTAAGCTTCTTCCAGCTCTTCAGAGCTCTTCTGAAAGATGGAGATAATCCATTAACACAGATAATACTCAACTGCCGCAGCAGTCGCTTTGTGGAACTTTGACTATTATAACAAGCTAGGGCCCGCCCTTCCGTCGAACCGAGTTGCCAGCTCCGCTTCGCTGCGCCGGCAACTCGGTTCGACAGGGGGCCGGCCCAGCTTGGCCTGCCGGCGGCCTTTCCTCGGGCCTTCGGCCCTCGCATCAGACCCAACTTGGCCAGTCGAAGGCCCGGGCCTTCGGCCCGCTCTCATCAAACACCCCGTGAGCGGGTAAGGCAAAGTTATCGATGTACCATCGTGACTTAGGCCCGCCCTTCTATTCACAATATGCAAAAGTCCTTACACTTTTTACTCCAACTGTCCTTAGAATATGCCCATTTCATTTGTCTCTTAGCCCTCATTCCGAAAATACTCATATTTGCCATGCTACTGCAACTCCTTGCAATGGAGGCACAGCAGGAGCGCAAAACGAGCCCGTCGCACTTTCTCACATAACTCATGAAGGCGGGCTCCTGGACCCCCCTTCCGACCCCTCGTTGAAGAGGTCTTGCCAAGACCTATCGAAAACTTAAGTAAAAATTTTCAGTCGGTCGACCCCCTTTTTTCAAGATCCTGATGTGACTAATAGACGAAGTCGGGCTCCTGGACCCCCTTTCCGACCCCTCGTTGAAAAGGTCTTGCTGAGACCAATCGAAATCTGCAATAAATTTTTTTAGTCGGTCGACCCCCTTTTTTGAAGATCCTGATCTGGCCAACTTGTAAAAGCGGCCGATGGGGTCGGGACCAGGTCCATTTATCTTGTCTCGTCGCCCTGATTCCAAAAATACCCCTATGTGCCCTGCTAGCACCAATAATGGCGGAAATCCCCTCCCGCTCATGTAAACCATGATGCACCTGCAGCAGCCCTTGTGCGATCCGGACGGGATTTGCACCACCGGATTATTTGTTTGGACGGTACTCCTGAAGTACCCTCCAAATCTGGTTACTCTAGCTCAACTCCTTCCTTGTACACAGACGACGACAACAACGACGACGACGACGACACACAGACACAAAGGCAAATGCATATGCCCTCCCCCTATTTTTTGAATAGAAGGGCGGGCCAAAAATGGGCCAAGGCTACATCTGTACTTCTTATGTGTAGTATGTACACATCCTATCTTAGTGTCAATTATTGGTTCGTGACTAAAATTTTATCATGTTTACCGGGACTTTGACTTTAAGAACGGCCGCATGGCTTGCCAGGTTGCTACGGAACGCAGAGTTTTCCAGGAAGCCACTGTATCTTCCCAATTGTGCATAAGACTTGCCTCCATGTACGTCAGATTCAAGAGGAAGATCCACGACTCATCTTCGCGTGATATAGTGTGGCTCGAGTTGTACCATTATCAAAAACAAAAAAGGATGAAGGTTCAAGGTTAGACGTTCAACAAGAAGCGTCCTTAATAGCTCCACCCCACTCTCCCAAACATCAAACTATTTGTTCCAATCATGACTTCAAATTATGTATAAATGACCACCCCTACCATCCCTCCACATCTACATCCTTAAGAATTTCACATTTTATCACATAAGCCAAAAGAAAGAGACAATTATTGATTTTGAGACCAAAATCAGAACGAGAAGTCGCTTTTTCCTAGGGTGCCCGAAATTACCCCAAAACACGGGGTAATTTCGGGCACTGCTTTGGGCCCTCCACTCTAAAAACGGTGGGGCGTAAATATCTGGAATTGGCGTCAAATTGAAGCTAAAGGTGGGTAGATGATAAATTTTAACCCTCAGGTCCATGGCAACACCACGACCTTCATAATTTTAAAAATACCTCTCAAAAGTGCCCGAAATTACCCCGTTCCACGGTACCGCCGACAGAAACTATCAAGGAAAAACCGGAAGCACTGAAACAAAAGAAAACAACAAGTGAAACAAACCAACCGTCAAGCTACGGTACAAACAAAAAGAGAGGAAAAACAAAAGTTGTAAGGTGCAACAAATGTCACTCAAGAGGGCATACCTCGACAACACGCAAATTATCCAAAACCAGAGAAGAGAAGAAATGAAATGAAAGGCCAGACAAGACACGGAGTCCTCGAATCAAAGTAGTAAACAACTACAGAAGCAGACCGAGAAGGCAAGAAGAAAAACATCGAAGATATTACCTGGAACAAACAAACAATTAAAAACAAAGAACTGAGCAGGGGAGCGTCAGGATGGCCCCACCAGAAACAAGCTACAAAACATCAACAACACATACTACCAAATACTAAACCCGACAAAGAAAAAAGGAAGGAAAGAAAACACTTACCAAGAAAAAAGACATCAACAGCTAACTTAAAACAACCCAACACCAAACATGCAAGCTACATGCGAAAGGGTAAAAGGTAAAATAAAGGACGACAGACATAACGTGCAGTATGACTTTGGTTATAGTATAACCATAGTATATATTAGACATAGTAACATAGGCTAATGAGAAACAATTGGTTGCCATACTTCACAACAAATAAAAAGGCATTGCCAAAAACTAGGCACAAAAGGACCACAGTACGTTAACAAAAGTCAGTCTGGGAGCGACGCAGAGAATGACACTCAGTTGCCATCCTCGTCCTCAGAATCAGAGGGCAGGTCAAAGCCACACCCCCAAAAGAACTCCGGAACCTTCGGGTCGGGGAGCGGCATGATTCCAGCCAATCGCTCTTCATAGCTGCGAGGGAACCTGAATAACTTGATTCCCCGGGGCGGGACTGGGACATCATCATCCGGATCAGGAAAGAATCCCTCAAAATCTATCTGGAGGGCCACCTCTTCAGCAGCCGCGGCAGCTGCGCGACGGGCATCCCGAGCCGCACGATCGGTCTCCAACTAAGGGACAGGGGCAGGCGGCTTAAGAGCACAACTTGTGCAACCGCAAAACGGAAGTTAAAATACCACTCACCTCAGAAAGTGGTACGTCTACCAAAGGGAGAGGGTCCATGTCGCTAAGGGGGCCACCCAAGGCCGGCCCCAAACCAGGCCCACACCAGACAAAGTCCTCCTCACCAGGGGAAAGGAGATAGGGATGGATGTCCGGAATATCCTCCAGCAACTCAACATCGGGAATATCGTTCCACATAATTTCCCCAGCGGCTTCACCCCCATTCCACGGAACGACCTCACCTTCACCATGAACCCCACCTTCACCAGGAAGCTCACCTTCACCCTGCCCGTCACCAAAACCATACAACTGCTCCCCGTTTTCGAAATGGACTAGGGGGTGGTTTGGGGGCAGAACATGGTGCAGTACCTCAGGGGCAAAGGCAGGGAACGCAGGACCAGGCAACTCCTCCTTCGCAAGGAATTAAAATGAAAAAGGGAAGGGAACAAGGTCAAGATAACAAATAACCACACACTATAACCAGATTAAGTAGAAGAGAAGGAAAAGAAGCACTCACAAACACCCGCACACCGCAATGCAAGCACAGGAATCGAGGCCAAGTTTGCACCAAGGCCACCGAATCCCAGGCCTGATCCCCAAAAAGGCCCTCGGTTGGGAACACCAAGTGAAGAACGGATGGCAATAACCCCTCTTCGCAAGCGGCGAAGCACAGAGTACACAACTATAACAAGACAAACCCCGTGCCATGCACCATGCACCGTGCATCGCGAACATCAAAATAAAAAGGTACTCACGTATCCAGAGTGGCCCCAAAAGGACTCGCAGAAGCAGATCACCTTGAACGCCGAAAAGCGCAAGAATAGGATCACCGGGGGATCCATAATTGAGGAGAGCACAGAGCGCAACGCACAAAGCAACACGTATGAAGGCGTCGAGCTCCGCACACCGAATGACGCCGACGCCGCCGAGCCAGGGGACGCCAGGCCAACAACGCGGCTCGGCCCACCAATCAAAACGCACGGATGCAACACACGACCCAAGCGACCAATCATAGACCATAGCAACGGCACGGACAGAAGCGCGAGGACGCCGGCGACGCCGGCCAGCGCGTCAACAACGTCAACAACCGCGCCGCGGCTAGCAACCGGCCGGCAGCAGCGGGCAGCGCAACGCAAGTTCTCGCCGCGACTCCAACGCCCCCACGCAACAGCGGCAGAGCACAGTACTACACTGCGCTAAGAACCGGCGCAAGGGGTATCGCCAGGCGCGAAGCGCGCGCCAATTCAAACGGGCCAAGTCCACAAACACTCTAGCCGCTTAGAATAAATGCCACAAACGATACATGTCATAACCCTGATTGTAAATAAACAAGAAAGAAGTAAAACCGTTACTAGACACAGTGTATCCCATTCATTCGGTGAGGAAAAGGAAACTTAAATCAAAAACAAAACAAAAAAAAAAACAATAAGTCTGATCTACAGGACCACTGTCGACTCGGCTTGAGTCAAGCGAGTTAAAATGATCTTCTCATGCTGAACATCGCTTTCCTGACCATCATCGCTGCAATATTAACGTACTACTCCATGAAACAACGACGCCGGTCCGCGCCAATCATCTATCTGGAAGGCAACATTGCCGCGGGAAAATCGACTCTGGCAGCCAAATTGAAAAGACTGGAACTGTTGCCAGTACTAGACGAACCCGTCAGGGACTGGCAAGATGTAGAAGGATTCAACTTACGAGAAATTACTCTACGCAGATCGAAACACTTGGAGCTACCCCTTCCATGTCTTGGCGTTAGCCACGTTAGGCCGCCGCCAGACTCGCATGCTGGCTAATCACCCGGAAAGACTGACTGTCCTGGAACGTTCGCCTCAATGTTCACTGAAAGTATTCGCACAGGCCCTAGCTGAAATGAAGGCCATTAGCCAACAGCACATGGCTATATTACGGGTCTTACGCGACGCTGTCGCCCCGCCAACTCGTCGACCGATCCACTACATCTATGTACGCACACCCCCGGCTGTAGCGTACCAACGTCTAAACCATAGAGGCCGCACGGAAGAAGCAGGTGTCACTGTTGAGTACCTCAACTTACTGCATGACCTAACTGACACCTGGCTGTTACGAGAGGAAACCAACCCAGTACATGTCCTGGATGGAACGCTCACGCCTGAGCAGTTACTGGCAGCCGCCTTGGAAATTATCCAGACCTTGAAGGATGACGTCACACCAGTCCAGGAGCCCCAGTCTACACGCGAGGAGTAATCCCATGAGGTAAGTATTCCCGCTAGCGAACAGCTAGTTAGACTCCTTAGATTTCAAGGTGCCTTTAGTAGGAATTAGCTAGTTAGGACAGGCGCCAGGCAAAACTAACCAAACAGAGTAGGGGTTGGATACTGTAAAGCGCAAAACTGTGTAGAGTGTTTTCTGTTTGTTTCAGTTGGAGCCTCATCAAAACTAACACAATCTTTGGTTGGCCCACAGGCGGAACATCCCCACTTCACGCGGTGTTACAAATCGTGACGACGGTTGTAACATCCGTTTGGAGACGAGGACTCCATCTGGCATGCTGCATGTTAAAGGCCAACTACTCTTTATTTTTATTTTTTTAACATCACGCTGAAACCGTGGGCTTAGGCCTGGACCCCCTAATGCCTGGCACCGTACGGTGTAATGGTGACGCAAGCCTTTGTAGCATCAGTTCCAGTCAACGCTTGGCAGTTATCAAGACAAGAACAAACAGAACACGACAAGAAATCGATTCGATCGGACAAATTTAATTAAAACAAAATTGTGCAAATTAAGTGAGAGAGTGGGAAGTCAGGTTTAAGCGTCTAAATTCCAAGAGTTGAACAGTGTAAAAACTCCAAACTAAGTCAAAGCTGGGTTCGTAAAAGCATGGTAGAAAATTTTGAGAAACTTCGTTTCTTTGTTCAGGAGGGAGTGGTGTTGTGAAATGAACAATAGAGAACATAACCAGAGCACGGCTTACTAGCGGTCATTCCCCTATGAGTACTACCATTGCCCTAAGGATCCTATCTAGGACCTAGTATTCTTCTTCTTACTGTTCTTCCCCTAAATACCCTAGCCTCACCATACCATTGGCCATGCACCCCCACTCTCCACTCTTGTTCTTCCCTATGTTCTTCTGCTCCTGTCATATAAGCGCATGCTGCCAAGCAGCCGCCACCATTCTGTACACGGTCACCTACTGTCAATACAGAACGCTCCTGTCTCTACGAGACCCTGACTCATCCTTTTCCTCCAAGTCCCTTACACTCGCACACTATAACAGTACATTCTATAAAATAAATTCATAAGAAACTTAAGTCATTAAATAACATTAATAAAGTGAAGTAAGAACAATTTTAACTTCAAACTATTAAATATTTACCATAGTTCAGCCAAATATTATTGACTCCATTCATAAAAAATTGTGAATATAATTTTTGAGCTTTCTTTCCAGAGAATATATTTTCTTACTTCTTGTCCTTCATTTGAATTTCCAAATTTATTTTTTGAAAAGTAAATATCTCTAAGATTTGCAAATTTTTTGCTGATTGTAGGTGTATCATAGTTTAAGCTCAGATAATGTTCTATTGTATCTTGACCAATAATTGGAAACAGGTTTAGAAATTGTTGTAATACAAAATGGTCTGTACCATATAATTGGCATCTCAAAATCAATTTTAGTTTCATTGGAGCAGATTTGTAAATTGGTGGAAGTTATTAAGAGACATATTGTATCAGTACTTTAGCCAAAACTGTAACTGCAGTTTTCAACAAAGGAGTCTGTTGGGCAGTAACGCTACAATAATACCATTTAGGAATCAATTATTTTTTTTGCCTGTTTTAAAAATCTTATTATCTCTTTTAATATATTAAAGTTTGGAAACTTCTCTTTTACTTATTTAATCAAACTGGTAGTTGTTTTTCCAGAAAAGAGGTGATCAATTTTAAATTTATTTGTAACATAATTGGCTTTATTTTTTTATATTTATTGTTTTTGTAAAACCAAGTGTGAACCTATAGATCTTATCATATTGTGACCCTAAAATCTGCTTTGGTTAACAACTTTACCCTTTTTTGTTTTGTTGGTCAAAGGTTACCAGAACAAATTTGTTAACAAGAAACTTGAATCCATAAATAATGTTTCAAACGTTGAAGGAAATTTACTATTATTATCCAGAAGTTCCTCCAACATTGTGGCTTATACTGTACTATGGTGTCAAATGTGATGTTTATTTACAAGGTTTCACCAATTCTTCACATCTTTTCAAATTGTATGTTTTACTATGGAAAGGATAAAATTTCTTCTTTTTTCAATGAATTTTACACTTCTACGGAAGATACAAAATCTGAAATTGATCAAATTATGCAATGTTTTGTTCCTACTGTAAGTTGTATGTCGAACGTAGAGCAATATCATGATGGGGTTGATGAAAGAGCAAGTAAATGCCTGTCCATTATCATACAATTCAAAACTGCATTGTTGAGACTATGGTTCATCAGGAGTAATATTATTTCTAATTTGTAATTGAAGCTCCCTTTCGTTTATTAAATTTTAAAGTACTTATGGTGTGTTCAGTTTTTGCAGTGTTTTTATACGTTTTATCAGATTGTCATGTTGTCAGTCATAATTTCGTTTGGTCAACTCGTATAACAGTACCGTTGTGTATTTCCCATGATATCTTGGAGCTTAAAAGTACAACTTCGTATGTTAACGATTTGTCATTTGTAGGGTTTTCATTGTTGGTGTCCTACGAAGTGTAACAATGATCTTTGGTTGGTTGAAGTTTTCTTTATTCTGTATGTGCCCAATTTTCTCAAATTTTCTAAGATTTTTATTTTACAAAGGTACAGCTATTTTTGTCTTGTTAAAGAATTGTCCTATTAAATTACTGCAATGTGTTCGTTGTTTTCCTGTATTTTACAGATGGTCAATATAAATTGGTCAAATGACAAATTTTCTGAATGGTTTCCTGTGAATATTGTTTTTATTTTGGATTTGATTGGATTGATGTTTGAGGACACTCCAAAAATTAGGCATTGAAATGCTGAAACTTCAATGATGACATATTTTTTGACCAAATTGGTGGAGCTTTTGACCTATCAGTTATTCAAAATTTAGTTAACACAAAACAAAATTGTTGCTTTCACCCATTTAATCGAAGAAAGTTTTAATGTCAACACTGTTGTCTGATTGCAATGCTGTCAGAACGACTACTGCGGTGTATTTTGAATTTAACTATTTAAAAATGGTAAGGAAATCATTTTTTTTTCTGTAACTATCAAACGTGTTTCTGTTGAAGGCGACGTTGTTATGTAGGACTTTATTAAGCTAATGACCACAATGGGTTGTTTGTGTATCACGTTTCTTAACAAAGATTCACAAAGCCATTTTAGTAAAAAGTTACCATAGCCTTTGACTAAATTACCTTGGATATTCTGAGAGTAAATGAAATTGAAAGGTCATTCATTTCACAACAAACCAGACAAAAAGTGTAGTAGTTAGAAAGCGTATGTCATAACAGTAAAACTTGACTTATACTTTACTATATTCTTCTAGTATTATGGTTGTGTTGCAGTGTCTTCATGGAAATTTATTGTTGACTACCAGCAATAATGTTATTTTTTACGTGTTTGAAAATTTTTGTTTTGCTTTCCGTTTTGAAAAAATAAAATTATCCTTGTTATGTATGAAGTGTTTCTAATGACTTTGTTTTGTCCAATTTTATCTTTGCAACATGATTACATAGAGAAGTGACAAAAACATCACAAGGGTTAAGAATAACTTGTTTATTGAGTCATGACAACATGACATTATTAACTTTATTTCTTTGATATTAGAAAAATTTGTCGTGTGATTTTTTAAAATAACATGAACGTGGAAATATTGTAGACTGCTAAGAATTTGTATGAAATTGTATGTCAGAGGTCATTATAACCTACGGACAAGGTTCAATCGTGATGATGTACCTGCTGTCACGCTAAGTAATTTTATAGGAGTCTGGGGCAATTTCCACACTCCTTCCATTGCTGTGTCACTATTGTATCCAAAGAAAGTCAAAGTACTAGTAGGAAACTTTGTACTTTAAAAGTACCGAGGGATTTGCCTACAGCTCATGGCACTTTGGTTGGGAGGCCTTTGTTTACCATCCTAAGTATGTTATTGGCAGATATGATTTCTCAGCCAATGAGGATCTGACTATTAAGGTTTACCAACTGTCTGTGTTAAAAAAATTGTTTCGAATGGAGCCTGCCTATTGACAGAGCACCCAAAATGTAAACATTTTAAAAAACTAGAATGTAAACGAAATTGAGCATTATATTTTCATTAATTGTACTGTAATAGTTTTACAGTCAGGAGTCTTGTGGATCTGTTTTCTTAAATCTGTGTAATATTTGAAGGGAAACCACTCTCTTTGGAATTGTAAGTAAATTTAATTTTTGTTTCTAAAGATGTTTTGTAACAGTCATAAGTGACCTTATGCTGTCTTTTTACAATTAACCTATATACTTTCCAAAATGTTTTTCTGAAAATTTAATTCACTACATGGGGACGCATAAAAGGAGCAGGGTCGGAGAAGTAGCATGGTATGCCTGGTGGTGAAGGCGCAGGGTTGTCGCGCCTCAAAGTAGCACGGTCCTGGTGCGGTGCCTCAGAGTAGCAGGGTCGCCTGGCCCAGCGCGTGTAGCATAGCATAAGATCTGTCGCAAGTAGCGTAAGAATCTGTCGCGTGTAGGGTAAGACCGTCGGGAGTAGGATATAGATCTGTCGCGACCCCGTTAGGTTAGGTTAGAATGGGACGGAACCATTTAGTTGTAGGAAAGAACTGGTCAACAATATGTGCAGCTGGGCCAGGCGACCCTGCAACTTTGAGGCTCCATAACCCTGCGCCTTCACCTCCAGGCATACCCTGCTACTTCTCCGACCCTGCTCCTTTTACCGCGACTCCACTACATTAATCCGTTATTTTTTGTTGTTAATTTTTATTTACTTCATTACTTTGCTTGGTTTGTGTATGTATTGTTATAGTGTGCGATTGTAAGGGACTTGGAGGGAAAGGATGAGTCAGAGGTCTCGTAGAGACAGGAGCGTTCTGTATTGACAGTAGGTGACCGTGTACAGAATGGTAGCGGCTGCTTGGCACGCGCGCTTATATTACAGGAGCAGAAGAACATCAGGAAGAATACTAGTAGAGAGTGAGGTGCATGGCCAATGGTATTATGTGGCCAGGGTATTTAGGAGAGGAAGAAAAGGAAGAATAAGGGTGGTAGGTCCTGGCCAGGATCCTTAGGGCAGTGGTTGCAAAGCTAGGGAATGACTAAGTAAGCCGTGCTTTGGTTATGTTCTCTATGGTTCATTTCACAACACAACTCCTGGTCCTGGTCCTGTAGATCAGACTAATTAATTGTTGTTTTTGATTTTAGTCTCCTTTTCCTCTCCGAATGAATGGGATACACTGTGCCTAGCAACGGTTTTACTTCTTTCTTGTTTATGTACAATCAGGGTTATGACATGTCTTGTTTGTGACATTTATTCCAAGCGGCTAGAGTGTTTGTGGACTTCGCCCGTTTGAATTGGCGCGCGCTTCGCGCCTGGCGATACCCCTTGCGCCGCTCGGCGTGTGCGGACGCTTGCCATATTTGCTTCTACATAGCTGTGGAGATGGACCCGCCGGTCGTTGTAATTCTGCGGTTCCGCGCGTACCGCATAGTCTGCATCTGCAATTTCTTGGGGCCATTTCGCTTACGTAAGTATCTAAATTCTGGTGTTGTTTGCGCATGAACCGTGGTGCATGGTGTCTATTTTGTTTGTAGTTGTGTGCCCTTTGCTATGCGGACTATGAGGTGGGTTGCTACCTCCCCATTTGCACCCTGTTAGAGGGTTTATTTGGCGACCAGCTGTGGGACACCGAAGCTTTGGTTCAGACGTGGCCTCAGTTTTTATGTGTCCACTGTGGTATTCGGGTTTTTGTAAGTGATGAACTCTTCCGCTTGTGACGTTGTGGTGTGCATGACTTGCATGTTACATTTTCCTTCTTCTCCGTTAGGAGGAGCCCCCTGCACCCGTGCTCCCTGTCCCCCATGTCCTTATCATGTTTTGCCTCCTAATCCTGTCCTGATTGGTGTGGGCCGGAGGCGTTGCCTAACGGGGTTGGGGATGAAATCGATGGTCCTGATGTAGAGATACTGGAGGATTTGGGGAACATCCATCCGTACTTGCTCCCCTCCCCTGAGGACGAATTTGTCTGGCGGGCCCAGGTATAGGATTAGCCCAGGGTATTCCCCTTTCTGACATGGATCCTCTTCCTTTGACTGATGTGCCAGTTTCTGAGGTGAGTTTTAGTTAGTTCAATTTTTTTTTTTTTGGGGGGGGGGGGGGTGTTTGGTACCCATTGGTTTTGTTATCCGTTCAGCTGTAACTGAGCGCCTTGCTCGTGACGCTCGGCGTGCCGCAGCTGCGGCTGCGGCTTGAAGAAGCTGGGTTTGGCATTGATTTTGAAGAAATTTATCCTGACTTGGATATCGAGGAGGAAGCCCCCATCCCCCCTAAGGGTATCAAGTTGTTTTCGTTTTCCTCGTAATTATGAGGATCGCATGGCTGGTGTTGCGCCCTTCCAGACCCCCGAACTCCGGATGAGGACTTTTGTTAGGGATGTGGGTTTGAATACCCTGTCGACTCCGATGATGATCATTGAATTGTTATGCACTTTTGTTGGGGCCGTGGATTTGAATACCCTGTCGACTCCGATGATGATCATTGAATTGTTTGCACTTTTGTTGGGGACGTGGATTTGAATACCCTGTCGACTCTGATGATGATCATTGAGTTGTTTGCACTTGCTTGGTGCCTTATTAAATTTGCATGAATTATGTTTATTTTCCTTTTCTTGTTTCTTTTCCTGTTCCCAAGGGGAAATAACTCTGAATTTCGGTGTACAAATGAGTGAATTTCGTGAATTTCAATGAATTTTATGAATTTTAATGAATTTTGTGAATTTTGATAAATTTCAATGAATTTGATGAATTTCAGTGAATTTTGCGAATTTCAATTAATTTCAGTGAATTTTAAGTTGCAGTGAATTTTGTAAATTTCTGTGTTTTAGTGAATTTCATTGAATTTCGTGAGTTTCAATGAACTTCACCGTTAAACTGATGCGTCTGAGCAATGCTGGGAGGCTGGGAGTGTTTCAATGTTGTAAGGTTATTGGCGAGCGATAGCGAGCCCATGCCGTGTTTGGGCGCACAAAAAAGCGACTGGTCGTGTGTCTGTTTGTCTCTCTCTCTCTCTCTCTCTCTCTCTCTGTATGTACGCACTCATGTTTCTCAGCAACTGCAACACACATAGTTTCCAAACTTTGCACAAAACATCGCCCAAATCTCCCACAGGGGGAGTTTATCTCAGATAAACAATTAGTATCGTTTGAAATATTAAAAACATCTTTTTGAATTAGGTTATTAACGTTGTTAGGTTGGCAGCAGTTACCAATTTTTCATACCTGCGTCCGCGCACCTCCACTACGGTACTGAGGCAAACCCAAACACAATAAAGAGATCCGAACGTTGATAACAAACTGAGTTCGGTGATAGTTTTTTCAACATTATAGAATGATTGAAACACCTCCGGAGTGTCAACGCAGTGAAATTAAGGAAAATGAAAAATTGAAAATGACATACGCGTTTTGTGACCCCCTCCCCCTCCTACCCGACAGAGGGGAATCTTACCCAGGTCCGTGACAGTCTGATTATTTGAGAATCTGACACACATAAATGATGGTTGCCCTTTAATACTTAGTGAGTCTGTACTTGCCTTAATTTTCTCAAAAGATTCGTATTTTTCTAGTTGTTTACTTATTTAATAAAATTGGGAAATACATAAATATATATTCTTTTGAAAACCAGACTATAAATCCTATGCTAAATGGAACCTTTATTTATTTATTTTTATTATATGTTTGAATGTGATGTGGTTTTAGAACATAGCTGGTTTTGCCATAGACATCATATTCTGTGAATTGATTTAGGATTTTCTTAGCGGATGAGTGAATAGATTAATTCTGGATTTTAATGGAGACGATTTCCTTCAACAGTGTCAAACATTGTCTGCAATAGACTGATGCACAGTGATGGTACGTTTTTTTTAAACTGGCTTCCTTACCAATTAACACAGAAAATGAGATCAATATTGTATGCTGAGCTGTATCTTTACGTCTCTAAGATAAAGTATCACATTAAGACTCATCTACGAATAAGAACCAACTCTCTGTTCAGCAACTTGTGGCTTGGACATTTTATTCGATGAGAACGATTTCCATTGGATCTGACACAAGGTCTTCTTGTAATCTGGTACCTAACAGCCTACCTAACTGTTTCCTCATTTATTTTAACTCTGATAAAATAATGTAATCAATATTATAAAATAGACTACAAGCTAAAAATAAAATGAAGATAAAACGCTTTCAGGTATTACCAATATCATTGCGTATTCTCAATACTCATAAAAAAAAGATAACGAACGGTAGACTCAAGCATTTGTGTTCCTCGACTGAGTAACAGGTGTTAGGGTTGGGTGCACCAGAGCAGCTCATTAAACATAAGATTTTACCCCAGGTACTGCGCCCTAAAATTAGCTCATTTTGGACCAAAATTTTATATTCGAGTTTACCATTGTTTCCTGCAGTTTTTGGTGTGCTGATCACGAAAATGACATCCAATCTCACCCCAGACTTTCTCTTTACCCTATAATTGGCCAATAGTAAGACCAAAAATCATAGTCGAGTTTAACAATGTATCCTTGCAGTTTTTGGTGTGCTGATCACCGAAACTGACTTCCAATTTCACCCCAGACCCTATACTTTACCCAATATTGGCCAATTTTTGGACCAAAATTTTCCGTTATCGAGTTTTACATGTGTTTGTCCTGCTGTTTTTGGTATGTGCTGCATCACGAAAATGACATCCAAATCTCACGCCAGACCTTTTCTTTTACCCAATATTGGCCAATTTTAGACCGAAAATTTATATGCGAGTATGTACACTGTGTACTGAACACGAAAACTACTACAACTTCCCACCCCAGACCTATACTTTTACCCCATTTGGGCCCATTTTGAACCAAAGTTCTCATACGTATTCGAGTTGTTGAACGGACCGTAGTACATCCCCAAACTGAGTGAGGGGCGGCGGGGGGCTCTCACCCGCACTTAACACCGAGACACAAACAATCCAGACAAATTCGAAAGCTTTCTTCAAGGAGTCAACGAGCGTGGCCTTATTCAGGAACAATCCCAGTCTTTTACAATGCGAGTAATATTTTTGAGATGCCCAAGTGCTTACCTAAGCGAATGTGCACAGTCGCATCGCTCGCCTACTACGCGCCCCAAACTAAACGGCGCGTACCCCTAGTTTGATAACGTGCTTTGAACCCGAACCAGGTCGCGTTGCTTCCTAGGGCAGTAGAGGTGGCCGCGCAGAGGTAGTAGTAGGGGCAGGGGGGGGGGGGGGTACGCTTGCCGTCCCCGCGTCAGTGCCGGCCGCGCAGCCGCCGCGCCAGCCAGCGGGCACCCCCCCCCCCCCCCCTCCC